>VXAA01006526.1:1180459-1205551 GCA_013399115.1 Anseranas semipalmata
CGCGCGGGGGGATTGTGACTTTCTGGTAGACCAGACCAGTACATATGTACCTTCATACTGTCTGTAAACTAAGAAAAAAATAACCTTCACAATCCTAACAAAACGGACCCCTTTTTTTTTTCTTTTGGACTCTGCACACACCTTTTAAATATTTCTCTTATGCAAAGGCCATAATTCCAAAGACAAGACTATCCATCTCTAGAATAGCTCATCCTCTCATCCTTCTGTCACAACTGTGCTGTGAAGTGAGGCAGGTCACACAGGACACCCGCTAGCACTGTCACTTGTCTACTTTTTTTGGAACCCCCGATTGTGCAGGTCCTACTCGTTTGGATGCAACCATTAACTGGTGGCAACAGTCCTACATATGCATGCAGTCCACCTGTTTTCCAGGAGATAGTCCTTTTCTGCTCTCAGATCATTAGAAAACAAAGATCCTCTTCCCCCTGCTTCGTGTGACGGGACAAGTAAGATAATCAACAGAAATAAGTTTTAGTAACAGTCATTTCTTCTGAACCCCAGCTATGACCAACATCCTACTGCATCAACACACAAACGAGATGGCTGATCTGAGCCTACAGAATCCAAAATCTCTACAGTGCAGGGCCACATGTAACACAGGAATTTCTGAATTAAGAGTTTACCTCAGCTCTAGCAGTTTTACCTTAGCCATTTAATCAACTTGTTTCATTCTGTCACAAAATACTATTATCTCCCCAGCAAAATAATTCTTAAACATTCCCACTATAAAGAGTAAGCCTGAAAAACAAATAACCTCTGGGAGAATCACCTGCCATGAAACACATCACTAATCCTGAATCTGAACAGGATACTCACCTAAGGGTTTTCCACACTTATCCCTGCCACATTAAATATGATGGAGTGAGGCTGTCGGTGCAGTAATTTCAATAGGCAGGCACGCAGCATGTCTTATTATGCTTTAAGGAACAGATTCAAGCTTCTCACAGTGACTCACAAGAGCTATAAGGGCTGACCTCTCATCTCTTTCACCTGTTTGCACTAACACAGTGCTTACCCTGCAGTTCTACACAGCTAACAAGGATTTCCACCAGCAGCATTTTGGGTACATACACCTGAAAAGGAAGGAAGTCTATACACAGGTTTGAGTTAGATGTGACATTCCCTTCCAGTTAGAAAAGAAGCAGGACTGAATTTGTTAGTCAAAACATAGCATTTTGGTTATATCCATGAACACAGCCTGCTTGAAGAATTCAGCATTCAAAAAATGGTGCTTTCTTCCCAATTGATAAGATGACATTACAGTTCAATTGAAGAACCTAAATTATTAACTTTTAAGCTGTTGGAAAAAGATAATTCCTGCAGACGTAGTGTTTCAACTGTATGATATATAGGACTCTTCCTTGAATTTTTCACTTCTTCACATAGCTTTGTAATTAAAAAATGCCAGTCTGACTTAGTCAAGCTCACTGTCATACCAGCAGCAGGCAAGAGTAAGCCTGGAGACGATGAATATTTTGGTCTAGGTATATTGCTACAGAAAACAATACAGTAACACTTAAAATCCCTGGAGGTGTGTTGCTGTGAAATCAATGCAAGTGAGGAAAGATATACATATCCCCCAAACATATTAACAGAACTGTAAAATAAAAGAAATTCCAGTCTCAAACATTTTATTCTTTGGGTGTAATTTGCACTCATTTACTCATTTCTCTGTGTTTCTCACTTGCACGAGAATCAGACTGCTCTGAACTCGTGATCCCTCACCAGCTACAGAGTAAGGGGTTGGCCTCATACTACCTCCCTGTGGGCAAGTGACATTTTCTGCAAAGCAACTCTCTTGGTATTATTTCACAGTCATTTAAAGATTTAACACCTTTCCTGGAAATACTGCTTACCTTAGCAGGTACAGCAGGGAGCAGGGCACAGGCAGCGAGCATTTTGACATTATTCTGCTTACTCTTTCGTTTGTTTTAACAGCTCTGCTTCATGGGGTGCTGTAATGCTTGTGAAAATGTTTAGCTTTTCAAGAAGAAAGCCCCCTTCCTTGAATAACACATAAGGATTCCAGACTTCTGTGGCTTTTATTGATTTTTATTGCTTTGGCATATTTTTTTTTTATGTTTGATCTAAACTTCACCATCCCACTGATAAGGCAGCATATAGAATCACAAGTGTGTAAGTACGTTCTTTGTAAAAGTGACATAATAACCAGCACTTTCCAAGAACCTCAAGTTTAAAAAGTCTGTCAATTACTGTGTATACTTTAAAATATAACTTTCTACTTAAATGTTGGTTTAAAGGAGCCTTGTTAAATAAAAATAATTTCATGCAGTTTTGAGCACATGCATAAAAGAAGTACATGGAAGTTCAGAAAAGAATTTCAGCACATAAAAAAAAAAAAAACCTAACTTAACATACAACTGCCATTAGGCAATTGAGTATCCCTCTTCTTTGCATTCAATCCCCAAAAACGACGACACAGAGAAAAGTATGCTTTGCAGTATCTACAGTAATTCAGTATATGTGGGCTTTATCAGAGAAGGTTAAGAAGTCCAGATTTTTCATCCCACTTCACGAAAAACATTTACCCTGAGTATCTACATGATTAACTGCCTGGCTTCAGATTAAACGCTTTGGCACCTCTGAGCCATCATGAAATGAAATAGGAAAAGACCATTCAGCACAAGTTCTCATTTTAATTCATATTAATTAAATAGCCATTACACCAAGTTAAGCACACAACTATGTGTTCGTCTAGACATACCTCAAACATTTGTGGATTACTCTTGGCAATCAATTAAGTCCAATTAAAACAGACCAACAGTGTAGGCATACCCTTTAGGATTTAACATACATATTATGTAAATTACACCAGATTTTTTTTTTTTAATTATTATTAAACTTTACTCTTAATTGCTACCCAAGAGCTTTGGGTAAAGTCATTCTATTGTTTTGATCAAAAGTTTTTTCAGCCCTGGAATGTATTTCTCTCAGGGTTTGGTATTGCAAGGTAGTCACCAACATAACACGCAAGAGGTGTAGACAAATCACAAGGTTCCTGATGGGTTTCACAGGCTAATCAATATTCCCGATGTGGAGGAGTGTCCTGCAATAACTATAACATAGGAAAAGGAGTGAATAAATCTGAGTTTGCTTCCCAGGAATACTCTTTTCTCCTGTGATGCCAGGAAAAGCCTCTGAACTTAAAAACTAGAGAAGAAAGACCAGAATTGATGCCAAGAAATCATTTATTCCCCTCTCTCAAATTCCTTCTTCTCCTGATCTCTTCCTCCTGCAATTTCTCCTGCCCTGCTTAGAACTAGCTACATCCAAAGTGTTCCAGGTAGATACTGGTCTCGTCTTATTCCTGTTCCTTTAACCATGCCTTGTTTCACATCACAGAGCGCCCTCAGAGCACACAAAATTGAGTCCTGCACACTGAAATTAAACTAAAAGATATTCTCCCAGAGGGCACCTGATGCAGCTCAGCAGCAGTGTTCCCCCTGTCTATGACACAAGACCGCACCTGGTCTGAAATAAAACATCCCAGCTAGCAAACAAGGTAGAAGCTGGGTCTCAGCACCAGCTGATTCACTGAAAATCTGTTCTTACAGGCCCACACTACTCCCTAACCCAGACATAAGCTAAATCAATCATCTCTTGCCATCCCAAGACTGGAAATAAAGAGTTTATAATTTTCTTCTCTTCGACTACCATTTTCACTTTTTCAGTGCTGTGCCTTGATTTCCTCACAACAGACCAGGGACAGTGATTCTGCTTCTCATTGATAAAGCACCCAAATATCTATGGAGTAAAATGTGCTATCAGATGATGCATGCCTTTATTGAGGTCCTTATTCCTCTGGTTCCAGACATAAAAGACTCCTGCTCAAATGAAGCAACTCTTTTTGCACTTATGCAAATGGAGGAACCATTAGGTAATGACTTACCAGTTCACATAAACTTTGTTCCACAGACAAAATTATTATTTTTTGTAATTAAAAATATGCATTATAGCACCCAAGTGCTCTTAAAAGAGTAGAAATTATAGTAGCATACAGTACACAATGAAGACACAAACTGAGATTTACATCTTGCTCCATTCTTCATTTAAGAGAAAGTTTTTGTTTACATACACAGCAAAAAAGCTGACTTACCTCCAAACTCAGGTATGGCAGTCAATTTTGTAGAACAAAACAACATGACTTTTGCTTATGTTACAGTTTTAACATACCCATAACTGTAGGTAGCTGTCAAGCAATCTTGGTTCTGATACAAAATCAAAAACAGTATATTTGACAGTAATATATGTAATATGTTTATTAATAAATCAGTCTCAATGCAGGTTAGCACATAAGCTTAGCCAGTTTGTTCCCATTTTATATAAAAACATCTTTTATCCATTCTCCAGTTGTGTTAAAGCACAATAAAAGGAAGAAAATCACAGAAAACTATACTCTGTTAGTGCAATTGATATATCATAACCAAATACAAAGCCAGAAATTTGTACTCAGGGCTGACAGCTCATCCATTTCAACAGAACTCATGCCACTGAAATGGTCTTTTCTCATTTCACAGCTGTGTTAAAATAAGACAAAATGCCATCCTTAACTCTCAGTTTCTTCCCTTTGTCATTTCATACCACAGCTTTAATTTTATTTAAACATTCTCCTCTGTTGCGATTACATCTCTCAATTTGTTACAATACAAATTACAAAGATACGTGCCAGCTTTTACCATTATCAGCATAGTTTTCTAACCGTGTCTTGATTAATTGCTCATTATAATAGATGAAACAACAGAACTTACATTTTGAGAGTGCCTTTTGTTTGCATTACGGGAGGAAATCTAAATCCCCATAGAGACTTGCTCTTTTGCCATTATCATAATTACATGTTTTCTAACTAAACTATCTTAACAGCACATTCACGCTGCTGTGGTAAAGGATCTGTCAGGATTTTCATCATCAGTTCTGTAGTCAAGTAATAGCCTGACTTGAGCCACTAAGAGAAAACATTTCTTTCATGAAACTCAATATACAAATATAAAAGAAATCTCTCTAAATGTACAAAATTTGCATTGTGGATAAGAAAATGGAGACAAAAAGAAACACTATCCATAATGGACTTCAACATGTCAGGAAAAGACAAAACGTGTACTACTAAAACGTAATCCTTATTTAGTGTTAGAATAAACAAGTGGAATTAACTAAATAACAAAGCATATTTTCAGCCTAAACTCTATTTAGAAAACTCTGGTACTATAACAAAATTCAGCATTAAATATAAAGTAGGAATAAATAACAGTCACAGTAGGACATGGGGCTGTAGGCATGTAACATAATGAATACCTCAGTTCTGATAACTGTTTTGGCCAGAGATTTGGTGAGGACACAGGCTGCAGCCCAGTGAGAGGACAAACCTCTCCAGCAGGGCAGAAAATTGCCAGGGTGCTGCATCTGAGGGAGCAGGAGCCAATGCTCCACACTGCCCCAGCAGTGCACGAGGAGGTGCCTCCTCTCTATCCAGCACAAAGGTCTCCTCCCCTCGGCACACACAGCTCAAGTTATTTGTGTCATCAGGACCATGAGGCATTTTGTGAAAAAATATTGTACTTCTTAGTCAAGGCCTTGGAGCCAATATTTCCACACTAAGAACACATCCTTAAGACTGGTTCCCCTTTGGGACTGACCCATCTCAGTAGTTCATTGCTTCTGTTCATATCAAAGAGGACCACAATTTTTTGCGTGTTACCAGCAGGTAAGGTGACTAGATCATAAGCACACCTAAAAACCATGATGGAGAATAGTCTGATAGCTCCTTGCAATCCCATTTCAACAGACTGTAGCTTTGCCCTTGAAACAAAAACTGACTTTGCAGTCTGGCAGTTTTGTAATCCTCACTCCCACATCTTTCTTTGGTGACCTCCTCATTCACCTTCACCTGCCTGCAGCTGCTCTGTTCATAAAGGTCATAAAGAGTAGGCAGGAAACTATACATCGAGTCATCCTCACCTGCGGGACTGGCAACTTGCTTGCTCCACATACTTCACTTCAAGAAAGCGTGAAGTACCTGTCCCATCTAACCTTAGCTGTGAACTTTTTCACCAAGGCTGCTATTAGAGGCTTTTCCTCTGCTCCTTTCACATCAGTGGAGGTACCAACTGCCTTCTTTTCTAGCTGTCAAACAAGCTGAATTTTGACAACCTCTGGGTAGTCTGGATCCATACATCCCATTCTTCTGTTCAGTGGAAACTGAATCCAAACAATTACAACTAGAGGAAGATAAATGGTAATGTGCATTCTCCACTCGAAGGAAAGCCTGAGAAGAAACATGTGGCATGATATTTTTTTTTTCCCCTTGTTTGCTCTTCCACTCTCTCAGACACCCAGAGTTGTGGGTTTGGTGTGGCTTGACTTAAAGTTGCTATGTCTTATCCAGCAAAGCCTTTTTTACCTCCCTTTCTCTCACCCTAGCAGAAAGTCTATTTCTTTGCTTGCATCTCTTTGTACATCCTCTGTGTCTTTCCATACCCTGGACTCAACATTTACTCTTCTGCTTTGCAGATACCATAAACACACTCCCTCTTTCAGGCAGATACTCAAGGTGATGCATTTGCTACCAGCACAGTCTCTCAGGCCAAGACCACAAAGACTTCTGAGAACTCAGCTCGAGCTTGTGACAAATTGAGCTGCAAATTTTACATTGTGGGTGAAAAAGAATAAATATAAAAAGTCTTGTTACATCCTTACCAATACTGCTCAGATCTGAGATCCATGATCCAAAGGTTGAATGCAATTTTTATTCCTCCACCTCCAAATAACCCCTGCAGAGCAATTTCACTCTTACAGTGGATTTGTCAGATGCCTAGGCAGCTCTAGAAGTCATATATCAGGGAGAAGCAACAGAGACTAATATTAATAAGCTACTTTTGGGAAAAGAAATAATTATGTCTCTTTGGTCAAACCGATTCATCTTCTTTCACTTTGTGCTGATCTCCTACCATTTACATACCTATTTAAAGAGCAAGTTGCTTAATTATTTTTAGTTTCCAGATGAACCTATTGCATCACCTTCAATATGAGTGGCAACCAACAACAATGCACATTTCTTTTCCGCAGAGCCATTCAGGCTTTTTTCCAGTGTGGTTTCCTGTCTGCAATCAGATTTCAAGCACAGGATACAGGAACAGTTTGTTTTCTGATGCTCTTTGGTTTCTGCTCACAACAGAAAAATTAAGGAAAAGCACAAGGAACAGAGCTCACTCGTTTATCTCAACTTCAGTCAGACAAAACTTGATCTGAGGTTAACCTTGGAATTGATAACTTGAATGGAACAGTTATTCAGCTGTCAGCTAAATGTAAACAGGAAAAAAAAGGACCAACAGGAGGTAGGCTAGATATCTCAGAAAGAACTAGACGTGAGATGACTTTAACTATCGATGTGTCACAACGTAATTTCAACTAAACACGATACCAGTATTTGCAAGATTTCATGACAATATGTCAGTCAACACCAAAGCATTCACAGACTGAGAAAGAACAGAATAGAAATTCACACACATAAAAAAAAAAAAAAGAAAAAACATTTTAACAGCAAAGAATCTCTACCTTCAATAACATCTCACATTTTCTTTAAAGTGTTATAATTAATTGGAGTGTAGACTCTTGAAAGAGTAAATGCGTAACTCCCATTAGCACTAATGGAAGTTAGACACACTCATCAAAGGGAGAATATACTTCTATCTTTATGAAAGTAATCAGTGTGTCACAAAGCTGTATTTTTCTTAAGTTATCACTCTCATGCTATGCAAGCTGAGTACAAAGGTTTGCATTCATTTAAATTCAGATTATGCACTCAGAAAAGATTCTTCCTTCACTGGAAGGACTGAATGCAGGAAATCAGTTTGCTATTATGTTAAAAACACACATTGCAAAATGCAATAAAAATAATTACCCTTATAATTAAAGGTTGTCATTGTAAATGCTTAAAAAAAAATTTCTTAGTGAAAGAACTTTCATTGCTGTTCTGGTGAAGATGTAAATCAATGATTCTTTTCTATGGTCCTTTATTTAATACTCTCCCAAGGAATCATTATGATTTTGTTCAGAACCAAACTGGTTTTGTTTGTAGACCTAGATTATCTAAACAGAACTGATGGCATTTCTAAACTGAAAAACACGTTCATATTTTCTTTTTTCAATTATTCAGTAAATATTTTGATACAGCAGTAAGCTTTATTCCTTCCTGGGGAGTGAGGAAGAGGGAGGCCATGACCAACTTGAGGAAAGAACAAGACGACTTACAGATGCCCATCTTTTTTTCTTGACACTATTTGTTCATTAAGACTAACCACCCCTGAAAAGACCAGAGCCTGGTTCTTATTGCAGCACAAGTTGTGTGAAAACATAACGCAACACAACAAAAACTTCCTGAAAAGGCATGCAACGAATCTTTGTCTACCACATCAAACCAGAGTTTCCATGTGCTCAGCACTGTGCACTTGTTAGCACTGTCGAAGTCAGTGCCCACTAGTAGTTTTTCTCAGCAGCAGTTTCCCTATTCTTTAGAAGACTGAATGTTTTTCCTCAGCGCCAAGCTCTTCACACTTGTCTAAACATCATTGACGGAAACAGTTAGGAAACTCACAAACAAGGAACTGCCTAAAATCTTTTACAAAGAAAGTACACATGCCATTTTGCAAAAGTCTTAGTTTTAAATTAGTGTATATACACATACAAATATATAATCATCATAGTAAGTTGTGGGTGCTCAGCACTCCTAAAAAATCAGGTTTTATGTTATTATAGAAATATTTCTTTTTTCTATTCAACATATGAAACAAACTGTTATTCAGCAGAAGATTAACATCACTGGAAATACCCATGACTCACAAGCTTTTTTGAAATTAATTCAAAATGAACATCCAGATATCCTTATATCCTTGAAATTGAAATATCCTTTTTTAAATCTCCATAATAAATATATATTTCATTGTGATAATGTACTCAAGTTCAGTACTAGAACAGGTATTTGCTGAGTATCTGCTGATACATCGATGTACCCAGTTTAAGTTATTGAACAGAATTGTTTGAGAAGTTTTACTCTGAAGCTTTCTATTTTTATTAAACAAAAACCTTAATCAGAGGATAAGAGAGACACTAAGTCTATGTACACAAATACACTTACTAAGAACTAAAATATCTTTTATGAAACACATTACCAGCGCTGGGAACTGAGAAATTTCATGTTTTTTAACAAAGGATATGTCTTTAACTTGGTGCTCAGGAACGCCCACAAAATCGCCAGGTGAAGTCAGGCTATTCATAAAACAGTTTTCTTGCTATTATCTCTGGAAGGTTTTACCCAGATAAAACTATATTTCAAATGCAATTTTATTTCCTCAGCGTTTAGCATTACTTAATCCAAAAAAATCTTCCAAGTAGTCACATTAAAGAATGCAATTTATTTAACATACAGGGTTTTAATTTCATAATGAGAAAGAGAATAAATGATATTGTTAATTCAAAGTATTTTTGAATCTCTGTTACAGTACTCAGGATAAACACATCCTATACTAAAAAAATAAAAATAAAAATATGGTTAAAATTAGTAAAAAGTCACTCTGAAGATGGTAATATGATAGAAAGCATTTAGTCCTGAAAGGCGTATTGTCTGTCTTCTACTTCCATACACTATGTATGAAAGGGAAGGGGAGGGAAACAGTACCTACAGTAGAAAAAAATAGTGCACTTTTCAATTTTAGCTCTTTTTCAATACTCTTGACCCTCTGACTTTAGCTAGGCAGTCAAAAATATAATTTAACTTCATAACATATATCAGAATAATACAGTAGAACTATTGTTATTATTTCCATTATAATAACATGCATAGGCTAATCAAGGTCTTCAAAAATACACTTTTGTGGCCAAATTGTTTTCAGCTAACACAATTTACATTAATAGGAGCACAAGAAATAGCTGGAAAAGAGAACAGAGTATTAAAAGAGAGGAACATTTATGTAACACTTTATACGATCATTCTAAATGGCTAAAAAAAGAAAGGCCTAACTGGCTAGAACAGTGAGTCCTTGCCTCTAGGAGGACAAGATACAATGCTGGGTATGAAAATGGAAAAAGATATAAATTCATAACTTAGATAAATTTCATTAGATGTGCAGTTACCCAGAAAGCAAAGAACTAGCTTCCACCTTTGAAACAACACATAACAGAAGCCAATTTCCATATCTCTGTACATCTGGAATCCATCAGAAATCAATGGAAATGCTGCAGGTTATAATATTAACTCTGAAATTGATTTCTATGAATAGAATACAACATCAGTTTGGGTAATTTATAATGTGGTTCAGAGCTGTAATTGATAATATGGTTTAGAGCCTCCTTCTCTAAATTGCCCATGGAGATGACCAGAAAACAAAATATTGGAGAGTGCCTGCATTTTCTTCCATGTTAGAATACACTGAAAATCTTGTACTTCTTATTTTAAGAAAAGATTGCTCAGAATTTCAAACAGAATATATTGAAATATTTGTTTTAGAATGTTGAATTGTTCACTCTGACAATGCCAAAATACAGTATTTTGGCATGAATAAAATAGGTGAACAAGTAATATAAAATACATTAAAATAAGAGATGTCAAAACGAAATGATTATGCAAAAAAGATTTCAACATTTAAAAAAAAAATAAATCACTTCATCCAAAATATAAGAAAGCTGAAGTGAACTATTTAAACCTTTTTCACAAAGCTTCCATGGACGCATTCCTTCATACAAACCTTGAAGACTTAGAAAAAGTCAGAGAAGTTTTCTGACAAAATATCTTCAGCCAACCATAATTGTCACTCTGAATCTAACTCATGCCAGTAATACCTCCAAAGTTAGCAGCATCTGACAGCTAGGTAGTGACCATTATAGTTGAGCTGTCTCAGCTGAGTTTTCAGTAACAAATACAGAAATATCTGAATCATCGTCACAGAATTAACAGACCCATTTCTGCAGACAAGATTCATAACACAACTCCAGGCCTAGGAAAAGGAAAAGATGCTGCCTTCTCCTGCTAGAGATGGCTGCTCTAGGATGGGGTCAATTACTATTACTTTTGAAGCTATTATTACTAATTCTCATGTAGTGCCTGTCCTGCAGTAAAATAGATTAACTTAGCTGCTTGATGTTTAAAGTCCTTGTTGTAAGTATTAGTGAAGTAAACTCCTGGGTTTTCATGGCCACAGTTTTAAAGTTTCAAGTACTTTCAATTTTTACTTTCAATTTGTAATTCACAGATGTGAAGCAAACTTGAGGCTTCCTAGTAGCTTTGACTGAACTTAAAAATCAATATTCCAAATGCAGAAGAAACTTTGTCAGCCATATGCTTAAAGTGGGCTGTGAGCAGAGAAGGCACACTACATTTCCCTTTGAAGCACTTGCCATGTACGATGGTCTTCGTGCATCAAGTAAGCTCTCAACTACAGATAAAAAAAACTCTCATAACTCAGGATTGGCTTTTTTCCTGATGGTTTTACATGAGAAAAAATATCATGGAAAACATCAGCTAAAATTGCATTAAAGTTGAAGCACTCTCAACATGGGAGGCCAATATTTAAATTCAGTCAAAAACATGATTGTTTCTCCCAGTCAAATAAAATTTGGTAATTTTATTTTAACAAAGTGCCCAGGATTTAATTATCTCACTAGATAGGCTATGGGTTTGTATAGTCCTATTAATGGATCAAAATCAACCTACATTTACTGATTTGGCAAAGTGACACGTGGCTGCTACGCTGATTACTAGTTGGCAAATATCTCACAAAAATTGCCTAAGAACTTTGTCAGACTGGATAAACAAGCAAATATCAGTTGCCTCTGTTTTGTCTCAACTAGACAGTCTCATACAGACAGTATGTGGGCCACAATCAATTTTTGCAAGAATTAAAAATGTAATTAAGTCAGAACATCAAAAATGTAATCATTCGAGGTTTCTAGCACTTGTGTTCTCACTGCACTTCACACAGACCCAGATACATACATAGCTATACAATTGTGAAGCTCAACGTTTGGCCAGACAAAATGGCAGGCAGGTCATGTCACCAGATGTTTCTTGGGCACTGTGTCAATGGGGTTAGAGCAATTGTATGGCTTTGGTCCAGCTTTGGGGACAGCCACGAGTGACACATCACATGGGTGCCTTTAGCACCAACCTCATGTCTCCTGCCTTGTCACAAGGGCCAGCACTTGCCTCTCAAAGACCAAGATCACAATGATTAAGTGGAAACTCTCACAGCCCACACATGTCCCAGAAACTGCCCAAAGTTACAGAATAGAGACGTGTCTGTAATGGGAAATACACGCACCCTGCGGCACCAATGAAACGCTAACGCAAGCCTTTGTGCTCTCTGTTGGTCTGCCCCTTCATTTCTCATTCTGCCACTTTTTCTTTACCTCATTGTTTTCCATTTTTTTCAAAACTGTGCAACACTTGCACTGTCTCCTGCTGCTGTCATCTTTGCCATACACATGCCCACATTATTCAACTCTGAAGTACAAACATTTGCCAGGAGAAATTAAGCAATGCCAGAACTGAATAGACTCATGAAAGAATCTTAAACGTATGACCTAAATTTATGTGAATATATCGAAATTCCCAAACATACTAAAGCCAAAAGACCTTCCTTTTGCATCACACCGACAGAGATAATGAACAAAATTATTCAACTACGAACCACATTTTTATAAGAATAATCTTGGCCTGGTATCCATTTACATGCGTCTGAATCACCTTGCAACACCGGAGGTAGAGGATCCATTCGTACATTTAAGGAAAAGAATTTGTGGCAGAGAAAGCAAAATAGACCAGAGAAATGGATAAAGGAATGGCAAACATAAGTCAGTGTCTCTGAAATCTGCCATTTGAACAAGAAAATAAAAACCAAAGAATATATAATGGAATCAACTAAAGATAACATGAAAAAAGGTCTAAAGGTGTAATAAAAAGATTATATATATCTGTGTTTAAGAAATACATTTTTTTATGGATCCATTATATAAGGATTTAAACAATACAGAACGGTATACAAAGCACAGGTTTTGCTGTCTCTTAATTCGAGAAAAACAGAACACACAACAAAACATAAGGATTAGATACATAAAATTTTGTTCTTCAAAGATTACTTTAAACACAGTAAAACTTATTAACCTGCTACAAAACACAACCAACATTGTGCAGTATTCGTTAAAGGATTGTCTATTTAGACAAGAAAACTGAAGAAAATGAAAACGATTTGCTTTAGGCAAATGGCAACAAGGCAGAATCGGCCAACAGAGCTGCCTCGTGCAGCTACGGCTGAAGGTGTATCCCCCTCCATCGTGGTACTCCTTTGCAGAGAATCCAATTGCTGACGAGCAGATTAGAGCAGACTTAACTGAGCCTGTAAGAAGGACCATAAAACCAGCTGCATGTGTAAAGAGCAGCTTCCAAAGGGAAAAACTGACAGTTCACTACAAACCCAAACCCAGGTAAAATGACTACAGCTGCAGCAGGCAAATGGGTACCCTTCTGCTCAGGAACGGTAATGATAACTGGGGAAAACAGAACAAGGAGACACTCCTTGTGTACATATGTATGTATATAAGCCTGCTGATGCATGAGCACATACCTCTCTGAAGTCCTTATGTATAATAGAAAGAAGTGGGGCACGCTGGAGGAAACTCACTAATCTGTTGTACAGCAGCTGTTCTCATTGCAGTGCTTGCCATCCACCATTTAGGTTTTTCCATACAGTGAAAATATTTGTCCTAGAGGGCAGCATCCTAAAGTAATGATGTAGCAGATCAGGTGTCTACTCATTGATATTTCTTAGTCAAAAATGTATTACTGTGAAAAGGTCTCCCACTCTCATGGACATTGCTATGGTAACTGGAATAGTAACCTTAATACGTTCACTATACTCAGGAGACTTCTGCTTCAACAAACAGGGAGAACTAAGATTTATTAAGTGTCTGGTCCACTTTCCTAGGGGTTCACATACAGAATTACTGTACTTAACCCCTGAACATTAGGTTGATATCTATAAAAATTGCTTGGAAAATGTAAACCATTCTGCCAACCTCTTCTGAAATACAGTATGCTATATGACAGATACAAAATGTTTACACAAGCAGAGTGTAAGTACATTGACCTCTTTGTTAAATTTTTAATGCTTTGGGTTGTGGAATAAGTCAAAAATCAATAGGGACGTAAATTTTAAGAAGGATTGTAATGAGTAGCTGTATTTTTGGCTAAAGGTGGCAAAAGGTAGTTTGATGTTCCGCAAGTTGGAATACCTGATTTCACTTTTCCTTGCTTACATCACAATCTGAGGATCTTGTCCCATCCCCATAGACTTCACTGAGCATGGAATCCATCTATGTCTTACTGAATACAACTATAAATAAGTTGTTACAAAAAATAAAGACTTTTCAGCAAAATAAATTCATGGTACTCTGTAGAGAAGTATAATGTGTCTAGTGAAAAAAAGAAATGGTCCAAAACCAAATGCCCAGACAAAAACTCCTGCAGTCAATAATTGTAATGATCAAGTGAAGAAGAGAGGTACAAGACAGAGGTCATATCTAATACAATGCTGTATTAGTGTATAAAGAATGTCTGTGAGGGAAGGAAGTTTCTAAAGAGGTGTGCTAAGAAGTCATTTACAAAATGCAATAGTGACACAAGTTAATGGCCCTGAATACACAGCACTATTTAATGCTTGTTAACGATCATTAATGCTGGCACCAGTATCGATGCAGCAGTGGGGCTTAACATAGTTGATCAGAGGAGAAATTACCCAAGATCCACTTTTAAGCAACCAACTCATGTGGTACCACAGAGACATCAATAATGTCAATAAGGAACAGAAAGAAATATATTCTATGCAGCACATCCTAATAGTGTGGTCGTGAAGGAAAGTTCAGTTAAAACAGCCACGAAGTAACACTATTTAAAGACTAGACTGCATAAAGTCTAGAGTAAAAAATAACTGAGGGAAAAAGTACTTCACAGGTTGTAACACAAAATAAGGAAGGGCAGAGAATCAGTGGATAAAAGGAACAGTCCTCTGTCCTTCTCCTCACAGGGAAGATCTCTTTTGCCAACTTTGTGAGTATCCCACAGCCACAGAACCACATCTAAACAGGGAAGATTCACTCACAAGGTTGAGTCTCTGAATCTGAAGCACAAAAGCATCTCTGCATCATGGAAGAAAATTAATATTTGCTTTATAACAACAACTATTGATGAAAAAGACCGCCTGTTGTCTGCTAAGTTAGTATACAAGATGAAATCTCCACTTCCATGCAGAAAAAAAAAGTATGGAATCCATTTTTTAAGGTTGTATGTTACATTCTCGCAGAGCTGCAAACCAAATTATCTCGTGCTTTATTCGCACTCTTACTTAAAACAGTGCATAAAATCATTTATTTCTATTTGTTGTTTCTATTTCCTGTCCACAGTAGCTTTATATCACCACATATATCTTCTGCTTTACATGCATTCTTCACCTATAATACTTAAGAATACATTCATTTCCTAAGAGACATGCAGAGAAAACCAAACCAAAGAACTACTGCAGCTAAACTTCAATTAAAAATAATAATAATAATAATAAAAAATAAAAAATAAAAATAAAAAATAAAAATAAAAAATAAAAATAAAAAATAAAAATAAAAAATAAAAATAAAAATAAATANAATAAATAATAAAAATAAAAATAAATAAAAAAATAAAAAATAAAAAATAAAATTCTTCCTGAACCAAGACTGGCCATTATTTGGGAAGCCACAATTCCTGCACCAAGGGACACAATGGGGAACATTGTGCCTGGTACCAGGGATAGTTGCCACCACAACCTTAGCCTGAATGACCAATTACCCATCTACAACTGGCTTGAAGGGAAGCTTTCAGCCTGAATGCAAAAACAGACCCAAACTCCTGCATTCAATTCCCTAATGAGAGAAATAAATCATACTGCCATCTCAATCCATTTTACAACAACATTGTTTTAACTCTTTCATTTAACAAGTTCTTTTAATAAAGCACTGGAACAGTACTGATCAAAATGTTTATTCCCTATTTGGTAATTTCTGAGAGAAAGTTCAGTCAGGCTGGGAACACTCCATGTATCTTTCCACTTTTTCTAGGCATTTTCCAAAACTTAGTCTTAAAACTTAGCAAAAACTGGGCAATTAACACCACTGCTACAGTTTTACGAAAGAAGAGTTTTAGCTAAAAGCCTCCAAAAATTGGAGCTCTATCTGGGATTTTTTTATTTGCTCTTCAACGTGCTGCTTTTCCCCACATGGGGAATCAAAGTCCAACCCTGTGCTGCCTTTCAGAAATAAACCCTTCCCAGTGAACCACAGGCAACAAAACAACTCCCTGGCCTGGCTTCCAGCTCCTGGCTCTGTACAGATAGATTCAGATAAATAATGAAAGCTATATCCAGAGTTGGCAAGAGTACCACTGTACGTACCTCTCTCACTTCTACCCAAGGCCCTGCCAGAGCATTAACGCATCATATCGCTGCCTAAATATCTGAATGCCAAGCACAGATCCTGCTGCACTGAAAATGCACAATGGCTGCATTCCAGCCGGGTGGCTTCTGACTCTTATTCAGGAAAAAATAAATAAAAAAATAAGACTTCACTCTTAATAATATCCATTATAAATTACAAGAGTTGTGTAACGCTATGTAATTGCGTTAGAGAGATTTGTCCGTCTGTCAGCTCCAACTCAGCAGCAACTTTCTGGAGCAGAATCTGTGTTCTTTTATTGCTCAGTGATGGACTCATTTCTTACACTTGACCCATATCCATTGGCGAACAACACTCCATGCTCAGCTCTGATAAATAAAATTCACATTTGTCTCGTGCACAGGAAGAAGCTTCCTTTAAAAAGTGCCAAATGGTTTAAACCACAGCTTCCTGCACAAAGTTGGCACAGGTTGTACTGTGGCATCTCGGTGCACTTTGCTTCCCAAACCACATTCATTTTTATCATCTACAATTCTTACAGCAATTTCAACAATCTTCATGCCAAGTTTCCCAGACTCACTTTTTATTTAATTTTTCAGGATAGACCAGAGCCAACAGAGACTTGAGCAAAGCACCAGCTCCAGCAAAGGCCACTATCCACACATTTCACTCCCTAGGTGATAAAGGCAGTGCACAGCTAGCAAAAGGTGCTAGGGACAATCACAAATACAGGTATGGGAAGCCACTGTCTCATTCGCTCTTTAAGGTGACCAAGCAGCAATAATACTTTTGCAGCCTTTCCATGCTGACTTTAATACACAGTCTACAAAATATTGCATTGAAGTGATTGTTCAACTGTAAATCAAGAGTGTTTTAATCTTACTACTAATAATAATAATAAAAGAGAGACTCTATTGGTAAACACAGTAAATGTTTGCAAAATAAAATGTGAAGGGGGAGAGGGATTTCCTCCAGAGACCAGTCCCTTGGTTTCACTAACTTTTCCAAGGGTAGGCATCACCCATTCCTTTACCCTCCATGCTGATAAAATTGATGTGTGAAACTAAATAAAGATACCAACATCAAAGCTAGTAAATATTACTCAGAAAATGAAAGCCATGCCTCTGCTGAAGCTAATACAGGAAATTTTGAAACAATATAAAAAGAAAAATAAAGCAAGTAAATACAAGAGCTTGAGTTAAAACCAGACATCTATTCACAGAATCACAGAATGTTTAGGGATTGGAAGGGACCTTGAAAGATCATCTAGTCCAATCCCCCTGCCGGAGCAGGAACACCTAGATCAGGTCACATAGGAACGCATCCAGGCGGGTTTTGAATGTCTCCAGAGAAGGAGACTCCACAACCTCTCTGGGTAGCCTTATTATCTTGATACAGTTCTCAAGGCAGAGTGAAAATGTTTCCAACTTGGGATGAAATGGTTTATCATCATCTCCAAAGAAACAAACAAAAAAAAGTGTTGGAGATTCTTTGCCTTGAAAACATATGTACATGGAAAATGATTTGTTTTGGAAATGAAATCCAAAGAGGTTATACCTGCCGAGATTGCAGGCACAACCTAGGATTTTATGCTGGGCAAGAAGCTGATAAAATTCATTCCAAAGACAGTTTTAAGACAAAAAAAAAGAAGTATATACTTTCTCCAGAAACCTCTAATCAAAACGGTGCATTTCAGTTCACCCTGATTAGCCAAAAAAAAAGAACCATTGCCAAGCTGACACCGAGGGACAAACCTACCCATCTATTTTAGGGTTTTCTGTATCATCTGCAACCAGACGACATGAGCACCACCTGTGTCCCTGCATCCGCCTTCCCTCCACACAAGCACCGCGCCCTGCTTTAGCTGGGGAGCTGCGTGCCCTCCGCGGGGGCCGGGAAGGGGCCGCAACCACCCACCTCCAGCAGCAGCACCGGCTTGGCAGGCGGCAGCTTGCCAAGGACAGCAGCCTGCCCCTGCAGCCGCCTGCTCCAGGGACAGCGAGAGGATTAGCGGCTCCTGTGTGACACGGCACAGGCGTTCACGAGGGCTGTCGGCCCGGAGCAGGTTGCTATGTGAAGATAAGGCAGCTTCTGCATGAGGCAGAAAACCTTTCTTGAAAGATGAGTTGCCACCTCATTCCCTCCAGGTCATTTCCCTGCCATGAGGGTCAGTATTCCTTCCTCTATTGCTTCTGACTCTCCATGATTTCCTTGTTTTCTCTCTTCCTCCCCATGGTACTAAAGCAGAGCGGGCTGCTTCTTGTGAGATGAGTCAGTTTGGGATAAAGTGGAGGGTCCTATAGGAGGAGGGAGTCTCTGCTATCATCCCTTCACCTCCAGAAGACCACTCCCCTCCCCAAAATGCCACTGAAAACCTTTCCCAGCTATTCCCTCTCTGCTGGCGCCTGCCACCTCCCCAGTCCTCTCCCTCACTACCCCAAAATCTACCCTCCTTCTTCAGCAGGACTGTATTTGCCTGCAGAGATGTGATGCTGAGCAGCCATACACGTCCCCCTGTGCTCTCCCTGTGACACAGTGGGTTACTCAATACAGGAACAGACAGCTCCTCCAGAGGAAAGCAAGGCAGAAAGGGAAAAATATTTCTTTTATCATCTCACAATTTCAGCAAAGCACCTTACAGAAGTTTTACCTTAAGCAGATGCCCACGTCCCTCCCTGCTCTGTAAAGCACATCTGCACATACTCAGGTGGTTTGCTGAGCTTTAGAACAACATGGGCTCCCAGGGCACAGCCCGCTGCAGGCTGTCACTCAGACTTCAGGCTCTTCTCCAGCACTTTTAATTTAGATACATGAAAAATATCATGACTGTGCTGACTACATACCCATCTGAAGGAATACAAACAAGTATCCAGTGCGCTCTTTTATGTATAGCAAAGGTTGGCAAAGATTATCTAAACAGCAAAAATGAAATTAACTCCCATACTAGCAGAAGGAATAAAAGCAAAGACTCAGAATGTTACTGTCATTAACAGCCAGGGTCCTTGATGATAAGAAGAGATGCGAGTACATCAGCAAAGATCTAGGGATTAGACTGCAGACCTTTTGAGCCCTCAGCATTTCTCAAAGACCAGCATACATATTTCTGAGTAGATTCTTAAAAGAAATAAAGAAAATACACTAAAAATACTCTTCAGTATGGTTCAAAGATCCAGCTGCAGACTGCTGATGGTGGCATATAAGCTATGATTCATACAACAGTTTATGAAGAACTCATAGCACAATGATACAGTTGTTGCCATTGATACAGCTAGTTTAGAACTATGCCATAATACATCGCAAATCATGACCCTGCATTAAATGTACTGTACTAGCACCCGGGAGACGGGCTCCTCAGAAAACGGCGGTCATGAAATAAGATGCTATGACTGACCTCAGGCAGAGACTGGTCCCTGTTGCAAAGCAGTTAAAATCCAAGAGAGAAGCAATGTGATAGATACATGAATCTCTTAAGTTTTTTTCTGACAACAGAAAGCACAGGGAAAGTTAACTGCAGTACCTTCTTACATTTAATTGCTCTGGATATTTCAAACTATTCTTCCCGCTCTACTCTGCGCTGCTGCGGCCTCACCTCGAGTGCTGTGTGCAGTTTTGGGCACCACGATACAAGAAGGACATAAAACCACTAGACAGGGTCCAAAGGAGGAAACAAAGACAGGGAAGGGTCTAGAGGGGAAGATGAAGGAGGAGCAGCTGTGGTCCCTTGGTTTGTTCAGCCCAGAGAAGAGGAGCCTGAGGGGAGGCCTCATGGCGGCCTGCAGCTTCCTCACGAGGGGAGCTGGGGGGCAGGCGCTGATCTCTGCTCTCTGGTGACAGCGACAGGACCTGAGGGAGCGGCATGGAGCTGTGACAGGGGAGGCTCAGGCTGGGTGTTAGGAAAAGGTTCTTCACCGAGAGGGTGGTCGGGCACTGGCACAGGCTCCCCAGGGACATGGTCACAGCACCGAGCCTGCTGGAGTTCAAGAAGCATTTGGACAACGCTCTCAGACATAGGGTCTGATTTTTGGGTGGTCCTGTGTGGAGCCAGGAGTTGGACTCGATGATCCTTGTGGATCCCTTCCAACTCAGGATATTCTGTGATTCTAAGTAAAGCAAGCTGTTCTGACATCTAATGCAAAGCCTTTAAAGTAGCAACGTGCTGTCAGATTTAAGTACTTTTCTTATTCACTGGCAGCATTTTAAATTCTCACTTTCTATTAGAAAACCTGAAGATCAATAATGATGAGGGAAGATGTACTCTAATTTCACTTCTTCAAAACCATGCCAAGCAACTGCAATGCTTTCTGAAATCTAGTGCTCTTTCAGATAACACTGATTGAACTGATGGCTGCATACACTCTCCAAAACGTCCTTTTAAATATAGTTGATCAATTTATAATTGAAAAAAGCTTACTAAAATACTGAATTTTTATTTTCAAGAAAAATACTAGCCATCATCCATAAAGCAAGAAAGAAACAGAAGTATGTAGACAGTGCAGGCATATTTGATGCAAAAATTTTCAAGCCTGGTAACAAGTAGGTAAAAAAGGTGATAGTGGATGGTATTTTTGTTAAGAATTTACAAAGGAAAGATAAAGAAAAGAAAAATCAGTCAGGTTTTGAAGAAAATTGCCTTTGAAGTTAAAAAAAAAGGAAGGGAGGGAGGAAACTGAAGGATATCTTCATAGGTATATCTGAAAATTACAATTGATCAATAGTAACACACTTTCTTACTTTTAACGCTCTAGTTCAGAATTTCTTTTTTTTCTTTTCTTTGGCAACAGCTGATTATCTCAGATAAAGAACAGCATTTCCTCTGCAGCTTTAAACATTTGCAGAATTATTAACTGGTGGCAAGCACATAAAAATGTGGACTCAGTTTCAAGTAGAAAAGGAAATGGACTGTAAAAACTTATATAGGAGCTTTTTTTATTTGAGACTAGATTAGAGTAGAAGTAACTATATAGGATGCTCTTTGTAGTGGAGAAATTTACAAACAAGGAAGAAACAACATTGTGTTGGAAAGATAATGCTGGTCAAATTCATGCATCGGTATGGAATGTTTTACTAAATAGCAACAGGTAAACATTAGACCTTACCTAAGATTCATCTAGAACTTGCATTCTTAAGTCAAGATTGGACATTTTTCTACAAAATATTCTCCAGACTGCAGAAAATGCTTACAGCAGGAATCATCTTTTCGCTCTCTATTATTATCTATTATTATCTCTAGCCTATTGTTATTCCTTTGATTATCACACCTTGCATAAGACAAAGATCCAACTACGATGACACAAAACAGACGGTCGCTATTGTGTTACTTGTACATTTCTTGCAAACAGAAAGAAAGTAAACAGCCTATGTGATCAAGAGAAAAGGCGTTGAATGACTTGAAGAAAACATTTGGGTTTGTTTTCTTTTTTACAGTAAAACTGCAGTATTCTTTTGGAATCTGCATACCATTTATAAATAATAAAGTACAACATTAAATACAATTTGTAGACATCAGAAAATGACTAAGAACTGTACAAGTATATTGAAATAGTTTGAAATATTTAAGAATCTGTTCCAGATGTGAAGTGTAAGAACTAGTTCTCAAATCCCCAAATTCAGATATTAAAAGAACAATTTATTTTTAATTGACCTTTTTGTGAATCCATAAACAAGATCCAGTTCTTAATAACAATTCATCACCACCTCCAAATGAGTCAGTGGCACAAACTGAAAATTTAGACAGAATTAAAATTAGAAAATCATTTCAAAAATTAATGAAACAGACATTACAAGGAAAATTTGGACACTGGCCAATTTCAAGAGAGTTTGAGATTTTAACTGATTCTTTCTCAATGGGTAGTGACATCATACAATACTTAAAATGATTACCCAGGTTCAAATTACATGAGAGATTATACACTTACCATTAATCCATTTGGCTTCTGGATTATGAACTATGAACTCTTTTCTGAAGAGATCTTCCAAAGACAATCTGGTTTCAGATGAATTTGCAAGTTCATCTAAAATAAGCACAACAGGATCATTGTAGGTAGTTATTAAAACAATAAATTCAGCATAGTTCGCAAAACACTGGAATTAGAGGACTAGAATACATAGTTCAGAGGTTCTGTTGAAATCAATAGCACTACCTTGCTCTAACTTTTTCCACTAGAAGTAGTAGTTTCATTTTTCTCCAGTAAAGCTTCAGGAAACAAAGCACTGGTACCTTAGACAGGACAGCTGAAACATGAAGTGTGTGGCTATTTACTGTTCTGGCGATGTAGGGGCATGGCTCCTCCTTCCCACAACTCTATTCCACAAGAAAACTGATTTCAAACAAATACAAGAATTTCATCACAGCCACAGGATGCAGGCCATCTTGATCACCTTATACAAATAGAAACTAAGTAAAATACTTCTGTAAGTAATCTCTATTTTAGAGATTCAAATGTGAAATATATATATAAATATATATATACACACACACTTTTTATAGTACTTGCTCTTGAGTGATAAGCACTGCAGCCTTTTTTTTTTTTTTAACCTTGGCCAACAGCTTTGTTTTTCCCAAACATGATAGAACCCTGAAAGTACTTCTGAAAGTTAGCCAACATTTGTTTTAAGTTGCCAGCTCCTAAAATCATTTCCATACTTTAAAAATGAAAAGGGAAACTCTGGTAAGTTCTGCTTTTCTTGTGCTGTAGATTAAATAAATGATAAGTAGTAGAGATTCAAAGGTGAACTGTCACATAAATGTCTGATTTCAGAGGTAGTATTAAAGCAAAAGTCCTATTTTGCTGTCAAAACACAAAGCTTCCAATGAATATTCATATAGAGCAGCTACGCCTTCACCTAACTGCTTTAGGCTATTTAGAAGAACAGCAGTTGCCAAAAGCTGTGTTGTATGTCCCCTGTGCACTAGCAAAAATATGCACCTATTCACTTCCTACACAATCAACCAGACAGCTGCCCACTCAGGTCTTTTAATCATTTTATCATTATCGAGCAGGATTGTCATGGATTATAGCAGCATCTCTCTGTTCTATGAGCTTTTCCTTCCAACATATGGGTGTTCCAAAGTACCTTCTCTGTGAGAGCAGCCTTTAATTTTTAGAGTCAGATTTTGTCTTTCTAGATTGTTGATATTAGATAGCACCCCTGAGGACAGACCCATAGAAAAAAGTATCTAGAATCACAGCAACCAAGGAACAATGTCGTCATCTTTATATTGACCCAATGTGCTACAGCACAGTTTTATCAAATAACATGAGTTTTGTAAAGGTAGTATCCTGTAATGCCTTTCAGATGAAAATACGACCCCTTCACAGTGAATGAAGTCCACCACTGTTCAGTTACCAGTGCTTATTCAGCCAAATTTCTCAATAAGAGGCCTGGCTGAAAGCTTACAGAAATCAACAACATGATTTTTTTTTTTTTTTGGGCCTTTTAAATGTCAGCCCTGCCTGCTGCAGCCCCTTCGTTTAGTATGAATAAGGTGCATCCTTGCTGCATTGAAGACAAACTCCATTTTAATGCACGTCAGACACCTACGACAGACGCAAGGCCACCACGGCCGCTCGCTCCACGGTGCTGCCGCGTTCCGCACGCGCCCCGCTCCCAGCTCTCAGCAGGCCCCAGCAGGCACTTCCCCACCGTAATCAACTCCTCTCGCATGTGATATCTTATAAGGCTAAGCATGCAGAGTTGTTTAAATCCCCTCTCATAAGACAAACGTTCTAATCCTTAAATAAGCTTTTTGGACTCTTCCTACGTTCCAGGGATCAAAATAGCCTGTTTGGTTGTTTTTTTTTTCAGTCTCCAAGTCCAGCATGGGACACAATATTCCACTTGTAGTCTTACCAGAGCTTTACAGCAGAGTAACATCATCTCTCACGATTTATACCTAATCCCTCTGTTTACACACCATGGGACTTTGTTAGCTCTTCCCCCTGCCACACACTGAGTTTTTTATCTTCAAAGTAAGCACATGTTGTTATATATGCTCTGCTTAGCTCCTCAAATACATCATTCCCTGTCTTCAAAACACTAGTTTAGACTTAACAGCATCAAATGCTGGGTTCTTCATATGCCCATTTTCCCCATTCTCCATAACCTTGCTTACTACCTACCCTCACAAGCTGTTTTCCATCACTTGTTCTGATACAACACACCCTGGTCCTGATGCTGCTTGTGATCCCGAAAGGATTCCCCTCCTAACCTCTCACGAGTCTCTGTTTCTATTTATTGTGACCCCTCATATACTGCCAGTTTGCCAACTATCAATCAAGATCACACAAGCTGTTATGCTGCCAAAAATTGTCTTGCCCAAGACAGTTTAGTTATCAGTTTGTTTGTTTGTTTTAACTGCTTTAATAAAACTCACTAGAACAATGCATCAACTGTGTACAGAAAGGCTATCAGAAAAGAAAGGTACACCGGCTCTGCTCTTCTGTCTTGTAGGCATGCCTGACGAGTAATCTTGAAATAAATTGGATTTTAGAGTAACTTTTAGACTTGCTGTTAGCATTTCTAAGCTGAAACAACTGGCATCTTCAAGCAACTTTACTGGATGTTCAAAAAGTTTTTTTTTTTTTTTTT
>VXAA01006526.1:1205564-1259930 GCA_013399115.1 Anseranas semipalmata
TTTTTTTTTTTTTGTAATGTTAAGTCATTACCAAAACAGAGCCTGGTTTGTAATCTTGGACACTAGCTTTCCACTCTGACAATATTGCATATTATGTAATTTTTGAGCAAAATATTGATTTGACATCAAAAAACTAAAATATCACTTTAAGTTCCCCAAGTGCTTAGTTTATGTATAGCAAGATGAAGATGAATTGCATATCATGTGAGCTCTCAAACACGATACTGGGTTAATCTTTCTGGAGCACAAGCACAAATCGGTACGCATTTCACAAAGCACTCTTCATTTCTAGACTTTTTCCACTTTATGTTACCACATTACCAAATAGCCTACTATCTCTTTTTCATTTCCATTTCAAATTTTATTGAATTATTTCCTGAAGGAACCATATTTCACTGTCCTCACACTATTTCCCATGGATTTCTATCTTTTGGTCTGAAATTACATAAATTATGAACAGAAAATGAACACAAGATTACAAAAGATATAAACAAAATCAGATGTTAAAAACCAAATGGCTACACTACACATTAAACACCTTAACAGTTCAACAACTGGTGCATATTTATTCAAAATGACAAACCTGTTCACGTTTACTAAACTAGAAGATTGCAAAAATAGTAATTAACAGCCTCATTACTCTTCATGAGTTTATAGGATATTATTTTTACCAATGCATAATTAAAAATAGTCTAAACACCTCAAAATTTACTTTCTAACTTAGAAACTAAAACTAATAATTATGTAGTGCAGTATATTAAGTCAAAATCCTTACTGAATTTTCTGTGGGGGAAAAAAAAAAAGATTTAACGCTAGAAATTGAGATAACAGCTTGGTATTAAATGATGTCTGAAAAGTGGAAAAACATCACTATTTAACTGTGTGCAAGCTAACAGCTATATCTGTAACTGGAAATTAGCTTAGCTGTATTATGCTTGCATGAAAAAGGAAAAACAACTTGACAGAAAATAGATATCAAAACTTGCTTGCTAACTTATGGTAGTTACGTGGAGGCTATACAGAACTAAACAGAAACCTGAATCTTTTGGTAATATCTACTTCAGCAAAAATTATTTGTACTTCCTTTTGTATTCATTTAAAGAGTAATATGAGAAATGGTGTGGAGGGGTCAGTCCCAACCCTGTTCTAAACAGAATATTTACCTATTGAACATAATCCACATGGATCCCCTTCCTGGAGCTTGATTTTACTCAAAACAATTTCACAAAAGCATTTTCTGTGAGTTTGGCTGACCTAAATGTTCCCTAAAGGAATTTTTCTGCAAAGCTGTCCTTTCCCCGCCACCCTGCCATTGAGAGATGTCAAAGCAAACTATGCTTTGCCAGAGTTCACAAGCCTCTCTGCTCAACAGTAATTACCAGCTATCAGCAAGCATGGTTTAAATGCTGGCATCAGTAGATGTCAGTAAAGGAGTCCCACATACAGCATTCAAGCCTGCCACATCTTCAGAAACTGTAAGTTAACATGAAGGTAGAACTACTCTTATTCCCAAAGACAGGAACAGCCTTAAGCGTTGCAGCAAAACACCTTGACAAAGGTGGCAATGTCTGGACAACTCTTAGGCTGTTTTTCATACAGAAGCTTTCAGTTGCTAGTACTTCCAACTGAACATTCCCCAGTTTTGAGTGTAAATACAGATTTACACAGGGTCTTCAGATAATTCTTACCATGTGGTACATACTGTCATGACGCAAAGCATGAAAACATGCTGACTTAAAGGCAGGAGTGATGCACTGACTCCAGAAAGTCTACCTGTGACTATTTCAGTAAGTTCAGGTGTATGATGAAACTTCAAAAACGTAATAAAATAAAAACAGAACAAGTAAGATATGTGTGTTACATTTATATTGACATACAATGATAGTATCCAAGAAACAGCTATTTCTGTCTCTGCACTGGCCATTAATTCACAATATAAAGAAAAAAGTTATAAGATTATTCCCAAGGTATTTTCTTCTTTTATCCTCTCTTAAATACTTCTCCAGTAATCTTCTCCAAATATTACACTAAAAAATCACTGGATTGACAACTAAATTGGCCCAGACAGACGACTTCTCTGAAGCTCCAAGTTCTCCCACACTCCAGCCCTTTACTTTAACAAGATCCCATTCTTTGATATCCCCATGTACTTGCTTTATCAACACACTTACCTAGTTGTGGAGAAAACTAGCAGGGATAGCTTTCTGCAAGCCTTCTACTCCCACCTACAGAGCAGTGTAACAATTTATATTTGGTGGACACAATGTTTTTTCTAAAATGTCCTCCTAAATTCACAGAGCAACGTTCGCAGAGAGCTGTTAGAGTCCCAGCAACAGGTTACAGGACTGGGAGGCCATTCAGACCCTACCACTAATCTGTTACACGACTGAAATAGTCTGTTCTTCCATTTTTCTGTCTCCTTGTTGAGAAAACACACATTTCTACAGCTTCCGAGTATTATTACAGATGAAAAACAATACACTGGGCACCAAACTATCACACAATATCATTGCTTTGTTATCATTGCCGCAGCCATAATTGTGACATAGATACTTTGTTTTGTATCTTAACAGAAGCTACAATATTAACAGCTCAAAATACATCCCTTATTCAATACAGTTCTTGCTTACTGTTGTACATTCAAGTAATATTTCACATAATAAAAAACAGTAGAAAATATATCACAAATTTCCTTTTAGTTTTAACACTACCGGTATTTTAGCAGAAGCTAAAGCCTCTTTGAAGCCTTTTGCATATAACTTACACAGAAGATTTTGTTTTAAAAACTTGTTAGCTCATACAAAAGCTTTGATCCCTCTATTAAAAAACTGTATGAAAGCTGTTGCTTAAAGCTTGAGAGAAGCCAAATGGCAACTACTAAAGCGTACATGGACCTAAGGGTTTCTCACATCGTGGACTAAACAACGTATAAATAACTGTAGGCAAAAGAGATAATTTCTGTTGGATTTAGCATATCAATAAATACAATTTTGCCTTGACATGACTTTCACTGAAATGCTTTATAAAGACTAATCAGAATTCAGAGCAGCCACTGTCTAAAATCATCATTATCCCCATAAAAAAAAAAAGCAGAATGATGCACAGTGCTTAGGGGAATTTCTATGAAGTCTAAAAGATACCCATCAGTACAGGCAGAAATAAATGGAGAAAGAAATCAGATACTCAGATAATAGAAATGAATTGCAAAAACAAATATAACAGATTTGTAGCACCTGAGTACTAAGCATTTCTCAATAGAAAGACCTGTGAGACGGTCGCTGAGTTTTTCACTTCCTTGAGTGCTAGACATCCCAAAGTCATCTTGGATATATATTCAGAACCAGACAGCTTCAGCTACAGTGCTTAGCACCCATCAGCAAAGCAGCAGAGTATCAGAATATTAACTTCCAAAAACATATTAATCATGAAAGTGAAGGAGGAACAGCACTGAGCAAGATCAAAAGCAGGGAAAGTAGCTGTCCTACAATGTACCTCCAAAGCTTTCTTTTGTAAGCATTTTTAACCTACAAGAAACCCCAGTTTTACAGACTAGATCATTTTTGGAAAAAGGCTTTTATTTATATCAAGCTCTACAGTCTCTTTGGGATATCTTAGAGCATCTGAGCTGACAGAACTAGTTTTCACTTGCACGACTTGAACTGAAATGTAGGTCCCAGCTTACATCAAGTTTTCAAGCAAGCTCTCTGGATTTTGAAACCACCCCAGAGATGTTGTAAATCACTGAGCTTTTTTTTTAACCATATTAAAAAAAAAATTAACATTTCCCTTGGTTGTTTACTCTTTTTTCGACAAGTGCCTTCAAAGACTTCAATTTATGTTTTTACATCATTAATAATTCTATACAGATATAAGAGCCAGAACTGATGTTTATTGTTGTGAATTCCAGCATAACACTTCTGAGATTTTACAAGCCTTGAAACAAAGGAACCTCTCATTGGAAAGAAAAATAGTCTTCTGTCTTAAAGTGTACTAGGATATGCCAACATTTGCCCTCTACATCTGTCTTCTACTATTCCCTGAAGTAACTCCTATACACTAAGCCTACAGCAGCACAACTTTGCTTTTATTTTTCTCAAAATGTCCTAAGTGGAAATAAGCAGTCATTTATTTATCATTCCCTTGGACAGCACCATTCATATGTAGTAGATATTTCTGCAAAACAGAGGAAGGAGAATAGCCCATAGTATTCCTAATTACTTTCCCCAGCTGCCTCGCTACCTCTGAGAAGCAAAACTTTTTGATCCTTTTCCATTCAGTTTCACCTTCCTCTCAAGTAGCAGCAGTCTACGTGCTCGTGCACAGACCCACCAAGCTTCCCTTGATGATTTCATCCAGTGGCCAAATGGTCCAAAAGCATTATTTAATGCAGAGCACTTTGTTTGCCTTTTGGCTTATACAAACTGAACACCTGCATGACAAAACATTTGCAGACCAATATTTATTATCTAGACATACCATTGAAATCAGATAATTTACACCATAATTTCAAATCTGATAGAAGGAATTCAAAGATTCTTTAAAACTTGTGCAGCTTTTCCTTCTGTTAGCTTTCCAGACATAGTTAAATGGTTGCTGCCCCAGCAATAAAATCTCTAGAAAAATAACCCAGACCAAATTAGAACAAAATAACCATTAGGCATAATTATTTTTATATATTCAATTGTTTTTTTGTCTATTAATTGCCCCCCCTCCTTTTTTTTTTTTTTGGTAAGTGAACTGTTAAGTAGTTTCCTTAGTTTTAGGCCAAGTGGTTGTTTACTGAGAGAAAGAAAAGGGAAAAAGATTGTGCATGTACATATGAAAGATGCATGCTTCTGATTCAGTGAGAAGTTTCATTCTCAGTATTAGTTTTCTATGACATATAGCTTTCTCTTAGCTCATCTGTGAATCAGAAATCACACTAAGAGACATATGACAAAACTTACACTCAGCTCATACCCACTGAGGCTAATGAGGATTGCTTGTAGCCACCTCGAGGCTGACACAATTCTAAGGACCTACTGCCGAAGCCAAATGCTTCTGCTCCACAAGGCCTCCAGTAACTCTTAAGTCCCTACAGGCACCAAATTTATAGTAGCCAGAAGTTAAAAATGCTTAAGGACAAGAGATATTTTAACATTTATATGTCATTTTAATGACTGCATTATGAATCATACACCTTCAGTAAGATAAAATAAAGAAGTAGGTTACCTGGGGTTAAAAGAATGACAGACATAGTGATGAGTGAACAAACAACTAGAATCACCAGCAGCGCAATAGCAATTCCCTTCCAGTTCCTCTGCGGAGGGCTGTTACTTCCAAGTTCCTAAAGGAATGGAAAAAAATAAAATAAAAGGAAAAGGCCATGTTTCATAATCAAATATTTCTAGAACTATTATTGATAGGAAAATCGCTCTGTGCATACTCCTAATCACAGCATGGGAGATAATCACTATCCCTCCCCTCTCAATAGTACACGTATATAACTCCAAAGGTGCATATCCAAAGGCAAATAACTTTAATGCCTTTCTGGCAGATATGTCTTTCTTTTTAAATACATGTAATTTTATATCCCTAATAGACAACAAAATGAGCTTATACTAGCTGTCCAAAATATGACTGGTGTTAAAATGTGCTGAACATAAACTTCAGGACAATATCAACTAGCAGTTTATAAGATAATTACAGAAATGAAATGCAGCTATTTACTGTAATTCCACCTAACATGGTATGGACCATAAAGGTTTAAATACACATCCTTTTTAATGTACACTATTAAATTTATTTGTAATAGAAAACATTTACAAAACTGCCTGAGGCTCCATCCAAAGCTGAACAGCCCTTCTTCCTCTATACAGTAGCTCAACTGGAAACTGCTCTCTTATTACTCATAAAAAATCAACAGTAGCTTGTTAATGTTAAATGAATGCTTCTGTAACTACTAGTATGCTTAAACCTATGTTCTCTGTGGTTCACATTTAACTCTTAACTCCAGCCAGACGTGACAGCTCTCTTGTTTGATCTGAGATCCTGGGTTTGTTACCCTTGCAAGCACACAACAAGGATATTGTTTTATCTTTCGCCTTTCTGCAGGCCAAACAGACAGAGGGTGGCTCTGCCACCTCAGCCATCTTCTTCTGCAGGGAGAACTAAAGTGAAGGAAGGTATCTCCTGCTATGTTTTGTAAGCTTTCAGAAAGATATTAATACTTTTTTCACACATCGGTTATTTCATTTGGGTTTTCTGAATTATACATGAGTGAGAAATTGAGCTGTTTTAACAACAGAAAGTGACAACATTCTCATACTTTCTTGGCTAGCGTACACCACTTCAAAACCACACACAACCCAGAACAGTATCTTTAACAGCATCTTTAATTTTATTTTTAAACCTCTCATCAGCTCATTTCTACCTGTGATAGACAGTTTCTCTCCCCAGTCCTCTTTTCTAGGAACTTTAAAGGAAATTACTCTTTACAGTCTGTAAGCAATCCCACAGAAGTCTTGCAGCAGCCCTCAGCCCAGTGCAGACCCTGACAAGGAACCACCCCTGCCCTGACATGGCCACCAGGCTCCTTCTACCTGCCTGGCCTAGGCCTGGCTGAGCTTGCTCATTTTGAGAGACTTTTATCCCCGCTAGAGAACAAAAGCAGTCACCCTGTCCACCCAATTTAAACTCTAGGCCACAGGTGATCTTCACAGGGGCAGCTCCCTCACCTGATTGATATTAACCTCCCCACAGCTGAAGCCAACTTAGGCCTAGTGGTAAATGCCCCCCAGCTGCTCCCAGCCCCACCCCCCAGATGGCTAAAAGAATACTTGTTTTTTTGTTTTTTATCATTATACAAATCTTCTCTTTGGTGTTGATACCAATGGAACAGCAGATAACAGATGAATAATGTTGAAATATAGCACACAATAGGAAATTACTGAGGACAGTACATTACAGCGCTAGCAGGCAGCACTCTCAGTCTGAATGCCAGCATACACAGCTTTCCTGGGGATCACCACACAGCCATATAGGAGAAGCCTGATTACTGTTGACCAACAACACATCCTTGATGCCTATATTTTGTTTACTGAAGTTCAGGACTACCTGTTTTTCACAGACAGGGGAAAAAAACTGGTACAAGCAGGAACCCCTGGCATCCATCTCCTTTCCCCACCCCCATTGCCCCTGTTTCCAAACCCCTGACAGACCTGCCTGCTCTCCTCATTTTCTTCAGCTCCTTCTGATTCACTTCCACCTCATTAAACACTAATTAATGCTGCCTCTTCCTGAATAGCCTTACAAATGGTTGGTCTTCAAAGGTGTGTGTCAGCATCACACATCTGTTTGGTGATCCCTAGGCTTTGAGGGTTGGAGGATCCCAAGACAGTCCCAGTGCAAAACTTCTATGGCCTAGACATAAACTGAGATCCAAGCTATTATTTTTGCTCAAGTAAGAATTGCTTTGATATTAATAGTACACCCTAGAAAATTAGGAATTATCCTAAATGTAACAGTATAAGCCTTATTCTTATGACATTTAACAGAGTCCAATTGTAACAGAAGAACTAGCAGCTTGTATAAGCAAGCTGCGGTGAAAAAAAACAGTAGTTTTTCCCTGAGAATTGTGAAACCCTATTCCAAAGTATTGAATTAAAATGACAGAAGCTGGACAAGTTGATGAATGTCCTCTGTACCAAAGCCTGTAAAAAATTGTACCAAGTCCTTGTTATTCAGAAGGTTCTTCTTTGCAGACATGAATATTGCTCAGTTTCTAAAAATAAAAGCCTACTTTAAATACTTCTACCAATTTTTGCAAGGAAAAGATCAAATGGATGAACCTAGTACCGAGCACACAAAGCTTACTCATACCCACAGTGAGAAAGAAGAAGAAATATATTTAGCCTTGCACTGTTTTTTTGAAATGGTTATAAACAAAAGGCACTTAAACATCTTTTTAGACTGTATATCATTGGCAAGAGAGAAGCTGTGATTTTTGGTAAGATAGAGGTATTCAAGAGGAAACGTCTAAGAAGCCATACGATGAGAAGCTTCTGACATCGTAAAGTTTTCCCATTACTAACTGCTAACTGGCACATAATAACAATGAACACGCAGATGGAGATTTAAGGATCTAAACTTCTAAATAGGCTCTTACATTAAAATAGTTTGAAAAATATCAACTTTTGAAGATGGTGTTTATATATAATACTATCTATAATGTTATTATGGATTTTACAATCTAATGAATCAGAAAATGGCTGCCTAAAGTGTAATACAATTGCAAGTATTCTCATTATTTAAAGTACCCTTTTCACAAACCATTTAATTGCATTGTTGCCAAAAACAATCCTTAAGTAATACATATTTCTGAATGTAATTTGTGATTGCGAATACCTTACTTAAACACATCTGCAAAGGTCAAAATGCTTTTGGGCTACTCCTGCCTAATGCTAAAGACTACATTTTACCGTCAGTTTTTAATCACTATCATCAGTGAACTCCAGTGTGTGCAACTGAAGGGAGGTTCTAGCATTTTTCTGCTCTGTGATTGTCATCATTTAATTTCTGTTGAAATGATGCCTAAAAGAAAAGGCATAATTTGCTGTCAGACTGGTTTTATGAAAACAAACATTCTAGGGCATTACAGAGGTTTCCTATTAAGTGTTTCAATTAAGACAAGAAACAGCAGAACAGAATTTTGGTGTGTCCAGTTCCACTCTCTGTACAGACAGCATCCCAATAATCTCCATTTGCAAATATTAGTGTACTTAAGTGATCACACCAAAACTTTACAATTGTAACAAAAAGAAAAGCTAAAACTAAAATCAGCAGAGACTGGACATGAGAGGGATGACACGCTGAGGCCGTCAAAGGAGAACATAAGTCATTTCAACCCCTCAGCATCCCTCTATGCTAAATCCTACTTGCCACCACAAAACATTACAGAAAGAAATGCTGGAGAACTTCATCCAGAAAACACAAAAGGCAAATATAAATCAAATATGCTGAAGCATTCTTCTCTCTCCTTTACTAGGCTGTTTGCTAAATATAACACAATTTACTGACTGATGATGAACTGATTCACTATAAGCATGACAATCCTTTAAGTCCTAGTAGGATGTGGCTTTGAATTTCAAACTATGGCATGTAACCACGTAACGATGCTGAGGAGATACTTTCTATGTTTGATAAAATACGGAGTCTGACATAGATGTTTCATCTCTAAAATAAAAAACTACAAAATTACCTCCATAATGGATGTTATACCTGAACCTAACAAGAAGATATAACCCAATATCCTATTACAATAGAAATAATAAGATGAAATTAATTTCCATTAAATTAATTTCATATAGAGATATCTTTCATCATTTGACACAGAAATGAAAGTGCTTATACTTTAAGTGTGCTGTTTCCTTTGAAGTAGTATTGGGGATATTGATTTGGGAAAAAGAATCACTTAAAATTAATAGATGTAGTGTTTTAAAAAAAAAAAAATCCTCCAATATTTCCATATTTGCACCTGAATAAACTTAGTCTTTCTTGTAAGCAGAAAAACCAAAAGAAAATCACAGCTTCCTTCCTAAAGCTTATTGAGTGGCACAGTTTTATTCTTAATCAATGAGGATAAAAAGGCTTTAAGACAAATTTAAGACAAGCATGCATACAACTAAGGCGACAACAAAATGTCAGAAAATACTGCCTTAACATGCTGCATTAATACGTCTGGTTTTTGAATTATTGTTATAGCATTTTCCCAACTTCTTGGAAAACTTCTTATGTAAACCACAATACAATATATCTTCTACCATAGTATTAATGACAGAAGCAGGAGGATACTGCTTGGTAGAAGCAGTCATACTAAGGGGCACTGGCTGAAGCCTGGGGACTAAAGAGCGCCTCTGCCAGGCTTTTCCAGGAGAGGCAGGTCAGTTAAAATGCAGCATCCCTGCTGGGACAAGAAATAAAATAAATAAAAATAAAAATAAAAATAAAAATAAACTTTTAGAGAGATGCTAAACCTTCCTAAGAACTGGAGTTTTGTTTAACTGCTTTTACTCATAGTGCTACCTCCCCTTGCTGTGACTGATCTAGCTGATAAACAGTCAGATGACTCAAACATACAAATATGCCTATATCAATAAAATAACAGACAGGAATTCCAACAGTTTTAATAATTTCTGCTGTGTTTATGGGTACAGCTTAAAGCTAAAGCTGAAACTCTGCCATTATTTCTGCAGCCTTGGGTGAACTTCACCAGGTTTACATGCTCAGTGGTACAAGTATGCAGATGCATATTGGCGTTTACCCCTAGACTGTGGGTATTTGGAGCAGAAAACCCAGCAGCAACAAGCCCAGTGGTTGACTGGTTTTGGGTTGGGGTACTACAGTCAGACAAATGATCTCAGTTAGAGGACCATGGCATGTGGCAGTTTGTGCTGACATAGCATCTTCTGAAGTTTGAATGAATTGTCTTTCTTTTGTCTTTTTTTTTTTTTCTAAACTGTTCCTGTACTGTCACCAGGACAAAGCCTACAGAGGAAAGCTCTAAGAAGAATCACAGCTTTCCCTTATTTTGGCAGGAATTTCAGGGGCAAAGTGCATTAGGCTATGAAAAGCAAATGTAATTTGCTTTGCAGTAGGAATGAGAATGAGTCTCACTCTGTAGCTTAGATGTAATCACGACAATATCACTTAATGACTCCTTCAGCATCTACTTCATTAAACACTGTCATTTGCATTCCCCAAACATGAAGAAAAGGTGATAAACCTAAATAGACAAACAGTTTCACATTGTATCTCAGGTGTTTTAAAAGACAGACCCAGGATACCTACAATAAAAAGCATGCAGTCTTTCTGAAGTTCTTTATACAGCTGATCCTGCAACTGGTATTAAATACTACCTGCGTTGATTTTGTAGCGTTACTATTTGCGAGAAAATTACCACAAAAAGTATTTAGAATTTGTGATTAGATGATTGCATCCATTCCTTCCCAGCTGTTTTTGAGTAATCCCATGGCCTAGATAGCAAGAGAGACTAAAAAGATCCACAAAGTGGCACAGGATAGTTATAATCCATTTGCATAAGTACCTATCATTTTCGTCCCTCATGCTCCCTTTACAATTTGCTGTGTTATAAGATCCTATTGCTCCGGTTCTTGTCTGAATGATTATGGTCATACAATTAGTTTCCCCGGTCAATATCTTTATTCATCAAAATGTTTCAGCTTCCTTTCAGAGGTACTATAAAATGCCACTTTCACCAGAATGCATGATTCGTTGTCAGCCCTGTGGATAATGGGCATTTTAAAAAGAGAGCAGCTTGTTAGCAATTACACTGCTTAGCACAGGTGTGGGATTTGGGTGTGGGAACAATCTGTCTTCACATTTTTATTTCTCTGGACTGCACTGGTAAGAAAAACCCCTCTTCTTGCAGAGCCAAACTGGAAAAAAAAAACAATCCAAACCAAAGAAAACGAAAGAAAACTCACCTCTGTGTCTGTAAAAATAAACTAAAAGAATAAATGTGCATTTATAAGTCATTCTGAGAAGTGATAATCAATCACCCAAACTGGTAATGTATTTTCTTAACTCTGCAAAACATCTTGTGCTTTTTTCATCCTTGATCATTTTTGTTCTAAGCAGAAAGATTTTTCTCCTGGCACTGCGAGTGCCCATTCATGACTGCATGATATTTTAGAAGAGCTACGTCAACACCCTTGGTTCCAACTACTCACAAAAATGGTCAGAAACGGTTATGGAAAGTATTCAATGTATTATGGTTAGTATTAAGAAAGCATTTCACATCTTTCAACTGATTTTGCAGTGTACCTTGTAACATTTACTAAAACACAATGAGCTAGCTATTATACTAGACAAACAAGTAAAAGCACAACTTCTAAAGCATGCTACCAAAAATCACTGTTCAGGGTCTAATCACAGTAGATGAGTTTTAAATTTTGGTCATTACTTATCTTTGCAATAAATGCAAAAGCAGGGAGAAAATGGGGACAGCACAACTGATCAAAACCGCGTGGCACATGCACAAGTCAAAATTTGTGACCATCCACTTTTTTAGGGACACAATAGCATTCTCACTCACAGTGTAGAAGAGCAGGGGGAAAAAGAGAGATTTATCAAGCTTCGTGGTGCACAATATTAAATGATATGTAAAAGACAGGTGGTGGAAGATACTGCAGTAAGGACCGCTGAGTAGCTGGGACAGAGGAAGACTTGGATAAAATAATAATGCATGGCAAAACTGGTTTGTATTTGAAATAAAAACCAGTCATGCTGGAGAGACAAGCTACAGCAGACAAGGGAATTGCTTTGGCTTTCGGGAGCTGAGTTGAATGTAACACATTTCTGTAAAGAGGTACAATGCCATGTAGGGTTATTGCAGCTTCAGAATCAACTTCGTTGTGACTCAGTATTTCAAAGTTTTTCTCCCTTTTCATCTTGTGTTCACAATCTTTTGCAGTTTGCTTCTAAGTTTCACAAGTAAAAATACTGTACTCTATTTCCAGTCCAGCAGAAATATTTGGAGTATTAAGGGGAATCACAATGTTCTGGTAAGATGTGATTAAGTATCTTGAGACTTAAAAGTACCTTAAAAGTTACATTAAAGTTACATTTAGCCACCTATGAGGATTTTTGTAAGTTCCTAAGCAGAACAACTGGACATCTGCTTGATTAAACAAGTCTATAAGTCAACCAATCTTTCCTGAAAATCTCATGTCCATATAGATGGTTGTCAAGAGTAGTCACACCTCCTTTGGGGGTTTGAGGGTCACTGCTAGCCTGGTGTGACTGCAGGTTACATTCCCCATATCCTCATCAGCTCCAATATTCACACTGTGCTACATCTTCCCTTTCTCACACAAATCTCATCTCGAAGCTAATGAGATTTTTGTCTGAATATAAAAAACTATCTCTGTATCTTGATGATTGCCTGCAAGATTACATGGAAATAAAGCAAGTGGCTCATTTCCAGTGAGCTCATGTATCATTACTATCTACAGGAAAGTAACAATTCATTTGTCATAATTAAACAAAATTCTAAATGTGTTTTACCAAAGCAAGTAATGCCAATGACAGAAAAAGATGGCAAAGCAGCAGGCACAAACATGATTTTATTGCAGTTGGCTATGATGTAGAGGAAGAAGTCTATATAAATACTGGCACAGTCATTTATGGCCAAAAAGGTATTTTCACAAATTCCTATTGATCCAAACTTTAATGAAATGTCACAAGATAGTATCATATTTCTTCCATTCTTATGTTGAAGAAAAATCAACCGATCAAGTAAAATAATATATCTTTAAAAAAGACATACAAAAATGGATGAACACAAGCTATACAAGTTGCATACCTGCAGATCTTTCAACAGATATAACAAAGTTCTTTGCTGGTATTTGTCCTTTTCATTACCCAGAAACTAGACAATACTTTGCCTGACTCGCAATAAAAAAAAAAAAAAAAAAAGAATTTCTCCATTATATTTCCAAAGTCCCATAACAGAGGACTTTTAAAACTGACATAGCCAATTTTGGTATTAATGAACAGATCTGTTTGACAATGTAATATCGCTGTTCACTGAGGGTTAGAAAACCAGGAAAGGTTACTCTACTGCAGCAATGTCATGTAAGTCAAATTCAGATTTATGCCATGTAATTTTACAATTTAAATTGGATACAGTGCCTCCAAATTTAGTGGTACAACACCAGGCTACACACTGGAGTCTAACTCTAAACTAAGTGTTTACTAAGTCTAAACCATTGTTAGTCCAGAAGAACCAAAATCACTGTCCAGAGTTTCTCTTTGGTCAGATGTTCATACACACACTTGATTTTATGCCATTTAAGAGTCCCTGAAGAATGGACATGAGAAAAATATTTTTAGCTCAATAATATTAGATCACAGAATCACAGAATCACAGAATTGTTCAGGTTGGAAGAGACCTCCAAGATCACCTAGTCCAACCTCTGACCTAACTCTAACAAGGCCCACACTAAACCATAGCTCTAAGCTCAACATCTAAACGTCTTTTAAAGACCTCCAGGGATGATGACTCAACCACTTCCCTGGGCAGCCCATTCCAATGCCTAAGATCAGGAGTTAACAAATTACAAAATAAATCTGTAAAGAATATTTTGCAAATTTCCATCAATATTTTTCTATTTGTGTTCAGATTATACAAATGTTACTTGCAAATACGTAATTTAAATCCAAGCATGCCTTAATCTTTTGTGGGCATATATATATATATATACACACATACACTTCTCATTGGATATATATACAGACATAGATTATTAAAGGCAACATTGCTATAAATGAACTAAACTTTAAATAAGCCAACGAGTGTCAGTGGCAGGAATGGGAACACTGTAATCTCTGCTTGCAGGGGGATCTAAGGTAGTAGAAAGTTAGATGAGTTTCCCAAGGTCATGAGAGAATGGCAAACAATATCTCTTTATATAAATATTCATGAACAAAGCTGTAACAAACAAAATTATTTGGCCAGTATCACTGGGCTCTGATTAGGAATTTATCTTCATGATTAAGTTACCTGGTTTTCAGAAAAAGATGAACCTTTATGTAAAGCAGAAGATTATGATTCATCAGAAATAAAGATATATTTTTTCTCCTGCATACAGTTAGAGGATGAAGATTAGACAGGAGGAGATTCATAGATTAGACACTCCATACTATGTTATATAGAGATAATATATATATAATCACCTAATGAAGCCAAGACCACAGTTCACTTAAAAACAGTGCAAGTCCTTACAGCACTAATGGCATTGCATTTTTCATATGCACATACACACACACACATAGAGCTGATAAAAAGGCATTTATAGAAAGACTATGGGTAACCAACTTTTCTCGTTACATATACTCTACTCAATTATAAAGCAAATGCAGTACTAGGAGAAAAAAAATATCAGGAATTTCTTGGCTGTTTTACAGGATTCATTGATTTCAACAGTATACTTCAAGATAATTTAAAAGCTTTTTTTTTTTCCTGCTAACTCTTCTTAACTTAATGGCCAACACTACCTACATAAAACACTCTAAAGGCCACCTTATCCATTATGTTTCATAGGAAAATGTGAGCCACTCAATAATTTAGTAGCTAACTGATTAAGTGAAAATGGGAATGTCTCTTGGTGGGACAGAGTGCTCAGTTCTTCTCTAGGTGTTAAAACAGTTCTGCCACATCAGCATGCCCATCAGCACCTAACCTGGGGAAGCTCCATAGTGGAAAAAGTGGGAAAAAAAATAACATCTTCAAAACATTATTTCTGGCTCAACTAGAGCAAATTAAAATATTCCATCACAATGAGATTTGTTTTACAAACACTTCTCCCAACCAATCATGTGATTTCTCTGTGGTCTCATTTAGTTCAGTTAAAAGGTTTTTAAGTGTTGAACAGTTTCACCTGCCACATTCACCTATGTTGCCTGCTTGTTACTGCACAGGCTTGGTTCAGATGGGTGCACTGCACGGGGTCTGGCTGCAACAGAGTTAACCTACTTCACCGCAGCCTGTAGGGTGCTGTGTTTTGGATTTGTGTCTAAAACAGTGTTGATAACACACCAATGAGTTGGCTGTTGCTGAGCAGTGCTTGCTGTTGCTTGAACAGTGTTAAGGTTTTCTCACATTCTTCTCCCAGCTCTGCACCTCACAAGTAGGCTGGGGATGGGCAAGAAGATGGGAAGGGGACACAGCCAGGACAGCTGGCACAAACTGGCCACAAGGATACTCCATACCATGTAATGCCATACTCAGCAGTAAAACCAGGGGTGGAAGAAGAAGGATGAGGTCTTCCAAGGTGGCCACTGCTTGGAGACTGGGTGGGCATGGGTCTGCTGGGGGAAGTGGTGAGCAATTGCCTTTGCATCACTCGTTACATATATTGTAATAGACTCACTTCTTATTGACGCATGCAAGTGCTATCTATCACTGTCAGGAACAGAACCATTTCTGAGACCTGTTCCTGCATCTGCTGTATGAGAAAGACAAGCAGCAAACAACAGAAATCAGAGAAATCAGCTTTAGTGTATTTTTGTATTACAGAAAAGCACTGGGATTAAAAGGGAGACTGGGCAGTGCTAAATGAAGAATATTTTTAGGGGCTCTTATCATACTTTTAACAAGAGAATAATGCACAGTGCCTTGAAAGGCAATGATATCATCAGGTATCCCATGTATGCTTTAATATTTGTACTAATAAAAGCAAGAACATTTCACTCAGTATCTTTGAAGTTTTGGCTGAAATCCATCCAAAATAGCAGTTTTGACTTAGGGCAAGACGTGAGTGGCATCTTTAATTTTCTCCAGACTAACCTCTTCTTCCTAGCTGGTTGTCATGACAAATAAGGCAAGGGTGATTTTTAAAAAATACAATATGATATTTTAATCACATGATGTTCCAATATGATGCAGTGAAAGAAATTGAGGTGATACATCTCATTGGAAAAGTATTTAAAGTTTCTAGTCCAGTATAATGATAACTAAATATCTATATTGCTTCTATATTGCTGATGTCATTCTTAATTAAAATATATCAAAACAGCTGCATGTAACATTGCTGGAATGTAGTAAGCTGGGGCATTTTTATAACAATCTTTTTTCTGACCTAGCAAATTATCAGTTGTTATTATTCCATTTATAGAATGGAATATAAATAATATATTACTAATAATATATTATTCTTTTTAATAATAACCCATTATAACCCATTATAAATAATGGAATAATTATTCCAATATTTCCATTATGAGAGTGGCATATACACATTGTATTATAATCATATTAAGTATTAAATAAAATAACCTTTAAGCATAATGCAAACAGGATTTTGCAACAAAATTAAACTAGGACATTTTGACTTGGTATCTTTATTACATGAGTATTTTTACCCTGTACAGTTATCAAAAGAATTTACATCTTATTACAAGAAAAAATCTAGATCGTCCTTTAAGAACAAATGGAAAAACAATTAAAAACTGTACATATGAAAATATCCAAGAGAATAACGAAAAGTTTTACAAAATACAGCTGCACCACCAGTAATTGTATATGTCAGCTTCTGAAACAAGTAGCTACTAAAAATATATACATTAATTCTTCCGGGTGCCTTTGTCAAAGAGGCAATCAAAAATTGCTGTTTACTCAAAAGCTGTCTAAATACCACTCAGCATCTACCAACAAACGTACCAACCTTCCCCTTAACCTCCTCCCTCTGAATATATCCATGTCAGTAGTCAACTCACTGCAAGACACTGCAATAAGAATGCTTTATTTTCTGTTTTCTAAGCATTCCCTGAGGTTATTAGTTACATACTTAGGTAAACCTGCAAGTGAAAAATGAAAGAAACCCCTGGTACTGTTGTCAAGTAATTTATTTTAAGACTGCAACTTCAAATATTTAAGCACAGCAAGCAAGAAAAGGCCATAAAATCTTAAAAGAATGAGACCTGCTCTTGTTCTGTAATATGCCAGGCACACAATAATTACTGCATTAATGTGAAGGTTGCAAAGAAAAGACAAATATATTATTCAGATTACAAGTCAAGCTATTGTGATAGAACAAAGGAGAAGAATCAAATCAATGCCTTAACTACAGCTGCTTTATCTGGAAGTGCCCACAAACAATACTCGGCACTTTCCTTCATGACCATGCATTAAGGCTGCAAATCTTCACTAGTGCTCCACTTGGGCTCTAAATTGAAGGTGCAATTACTTGTGCTCTGACTGCAGCCAAGTTGATTTGCAGGCTCCATCAGGTAATTAGGCACATGAATGGAAGAAATCATTGGTACAACTAATTGTGACTCAAAAGACTGCTTCTGAAAATCCGTGTCAGAAAGGAACCAACAGCCAAAAGGAAAAACAAGTGGAAATTCACTCGTCTTAAACAGCACAAGCAGCCATGTGCAGCTCCACCTCCCCAGCAACTCCCTCTTCTGTGACAGTGTTTCCAAAGACTCCTTCTTACAAGAAATATAAAAAATGATACAGTTATTTTTATACCTGTTTTAGAACAATAATCACATGATGGGTAAAACTTCATTAAGTTCCATAAATTGTGGTACATACTAAAGGCACCAAAAATTCATTCCACTTAGGCTAACTTAAACAGAAGCGCGGGCACTAGAAGTAGCCAAAACATCAGCTATACTCTTTTTCCCTCCGTTTATTTTGCATTCTACCAAAATCACCCCACAAAAATTGCCAAAACTGAAGTATTTTATCCATTTCAATAGGTTCTGAGTCTGACTGCAGCTTAATATACTAATAGGGCTACTAAGATGGTGAAGGGCCTAGAAAGCAAGACACATGAGGAGCAGCTGAAGTCTCTTGGTTTGTTCAGCCTGGAGAAGGGAAGACTGAGGGGAGATCTCATCGCAGTCTACAGCTTCCTCAGGAGGCGGAGTGGAGGGGCAGGTGATGATCTCTTCTCCCTGGTGACCGATGATAGGACCCAAGGGAACGGCCTGAAGCTGTGTCAGGGCAGGGTTAGGCTAGATATCAGGAAAAGGTTCTTCACCAAGAGGGTGGTCAGGCACTGGAACAGGCTGCCCAGGGAAGTGGTCAGGGCACTGAGCCTGACAGAGTTCAAGAAGCATTTGGACTACACTCTCAGGCACATGATCTGATTCTGGGTTGTCCTTTAGGGACCTAGGAGTTGGACTCAATGATCCTTGTGGGTCCCTTCCAACTCGGGATATTCCATGATAATACACCAGGTAACACAGATGACACAAGGTCAAAGGAAAATTACTCGGAGAGAGTAGGAAAAATTTCCAATAGAGAAACAACATGATAATCTATGCCTGAAGGGCTGCCTAAAATATGACTGTGTAGTGCTTATCCACTTTTTTTCCCTTACTTCCAGGTCTTCTGTCTCAGTTGTCAGCTTTCTAAGTCTATATGCAAACCAGTGTAATGGATTTGTTATAGCAAAACAATGGTAAATTCTGTGGGGAAAAAAAAATCTCAGACAACAAAACAGGTAGTTCAGAAATTCAAAATTCTTGCTGTTTTACAGTGTAGTAGCCAAATTCAGTCTTCATGTATGTCTACTCAAACCTTTTAAATTTAGCCATTACTTTTTGAAGACTTCTCTTCACATTGCTAAAATCCTTATTAACATTCAACTCAACAGGAAAATCATTTTACTTATTCTGTTTTGTATAACTGCAATTTCAAGCAGAGAATCATTGCTGTAACAGTTGACTGAAATGTGATTCTCCTTCCCGTTAAGGTCACTATTCTACATGCCTACTCTTGTTTTTGTTGCCCCTAGCACTGAGAAAAGAGAGTTTGAACTATCTCCATTTCTTCAAAAGCTCCAGTCCCTCTCATCTTTACCTTTCCACAGACTCCATAGAACTCTATCTTTTCCCTTCCACAATTCTCATTTTCTCTACATTAACGGTTTTACTATCTAGAAGTATAAGTAGTCCTGTTATCTACAGTGACTATTACGTACATGAAAGGTAACCCAAATCACTCTGCTTTATCAAAAGTTCGTGGAGATAATAACAACTTCTAACATTTTTGAACGCATATAAGCACTTAGGGCTTTATTTGAAAAGAACAATGTTAGGCAAAATTTAAGTAAAAATATTTATGAGCAATATTATGATGTGAAGCTAATTCATGGTCAATAAACTATATCTTAATTTAAAAAAAAAAAAAGCTTTAAAAGTGATATCTTGTAATATGTAGGCATCATTTTAATGATCTGCAAAGTCATAATGCCTATGAGTCTGGTAAGATTGTTCCAACTGCTACGACAAGGCTGGTGGTTACCACTGCAGTTCCTATGAATGCTTCCACGTATTTGAGGAACCTTGCAATCAGCTCACTGTGATGTGTCTGCAAGGCTTTTTGCGGGTCAGGATGTGTGAGTTCATCACAGAAGTGTATATATAACCTTCAGTAGCTCTGTATTTCTACAATGATTTGAGCATACAATGCAAAGACAGTTTACAACATCTCCAAATACCTGGTAATCTGTAGGGTTTAATGCTGCAATATGTATTAGCTCACATCAGAATGAATTTGTCAAAAATAAGTAGCACTGCCGATCAAAGAAAATCGGCGCAATTTTTTGCTGTTCCAGACTAGAATCTTTTCTGTCAGTTCTTTCTTTTGAGCTAATATTGTGTTTTTGAATGAAGGTAGGACATTATGTGAGTTTGCGGGACGTACAAGGAAACACTACATTATACTGAAACGCTACGCATACACAATGAACATCTGAGTAACTAACATTCAGCACAACAAACCTGGAAGAACAATGATACTGTGACATCTTCCCATAGCAACAAGCAGAACTTCAGAATGTTAGAAGTTAAACTGAAAAGCATAAAAATAAAAATTTAAATAACGGATAATCAATCAACCTTGACCAGATACCACAGGGACAAATCAAAGGCATAAAACCAATTTTTTGAAATGATGTGAATTTTGAATTCTTTTTTTTTTTTTTTTTTTTTTTTGCCATATATCAGGTTTGGGCATGGACTCCACTCTAATCCATGAATGAAATCTAAGATTTTATAAACTGATTTTGAATTTTATTCTTGAGAGGTACATGGAAGGAAAAATTACATTATCATGCCAGTTTGAGTTAAAGGAGAGTGTTAAAAAATATGCTTTTGTCTAAAATAGGATTTAAAATTTGAGGTTTAAGAATTCAAACCTACCCCCCTAAAAAAAAAAAAGGGGGGAGCTACCACAGAAACTTCAGAGCTGCTTCATTTTATAACCATCAGAAAAGAAGTAAAACAATTCATGTTTATAGGCAATCATTGTTTACTCTGTAATTGTATTTGTATTGAATGTATTTTGTAAGGGCTCAGTCGTTATGAAACGATCATGCAAAAGCATGGACCTCAGACGTCAACTGAAGTCCTCAGTGGTCTCTCAGGGTCAGGCTTTTAATGGCACCTGATTTAAGCTTCTTTATTGCAATGAAGATGACTCTACCCCAGTACAAACAGTTCTACTTAAGTCCTAACCAAGCAAAAATATACTGAAAAGCACTGCATTTTAATTTTCCTGTACTTTAGTATTTACAGCATGCAAACCCACCCTATGTCACATGGACATCCTCCCTTAAAAATAAATAAATAAATAAATAAATAAATAAATAAATAAAAGCATAAGTATTAGCTGAAAATAGTTTTTGAGGTAACATACTAATTTCTCTTTTCATGATCCCAGCGTATAACTGGAGGAAATCCTTCTACCTGGCTATAATCATTCCTTATTTACAAAGCTGAGCTGAGAAATTAACGAGGGTCAGCTGCTCTGCATATCTGGGCATCAGTAATTAAATCACAGTGCAGAAAACTTAAGTGACGCAGTGATGGACGCAGCAGTGGAAGACAACTTCTTGAACAGGAAGCCCACAGGGCCCCAAAAGGGATGAAGAGATGCTTATCCATCCTGAAGATGGGCTCTTATGAAGAACACCAACCTACTCAAGGATGAAAAGTGCCTTCCCACAGTGGGAAGTTATCCAGATGCCATATTTCTTCCACCAGAGGAAGTGCATTTTGTTATTTAGTGAATCTGATTTAATGGACATATAAATACTTCTTATAAATCAAAGATAAATATGTATCATAAAGTCTTCCAAAAAAAAAAAAAAAAACTTAAAATGGGGTGTAAAAGTATTTAAACAAATAAGCTTAGCAAAGATGCCATTTTGCCAAAATGCTCAAGTCCAGAGTTTTAACAGATATAGCCATTTTTCTTAGTAACAATCTTTCCAAGGCAAAATCAGCTCTACAGAGCCTGTGTCAGAATGATGCTTCCACTCCTCATCTATGCATCTCCAGCATACTGCTTTCAGGTATGGTAATTTAGTTGTAGTGGAGTGGCACTGGGAACCTGCTCAGCTCACTCCAGAAAGGAAGAAGTACCAGAGCTGCCTCCATCAATGCACTTACACTAGCAAGGCCATTTTGAGGACAAAATCTAATTATAATTTTGACATAGTTTTACCTTCAAAACCAAACATGAAAGTAATAGTATAATATGCCTTACTTCCCTTGTCTATTTTTTCTATTTTAATTTTCTAATTTTAATGAACAAAGGCACTCCAGAAGCAGATCCATTATACAAAAAGTAGACTTCAGTCTTCAAATATGACCTTTTAATTAAAATATAACAGATCATTAAAAAAAATATTTCAGCAGTTAAGAACTCTGAAAATACAATTCTCTTAAAACTTCAGAAAGAGAGAAGTGGTGGCTGAAGTTACAGACAATTTCATTCTCAAGAGGAAACTAATGCTATTTGTAATGTGAGTGAACTATCAACTGATTCATTTTGTGCTGAACTTGGGCACAGAGGTACAAGCTAAAGTCAGAGACAACCAAGCCTTCACTTTCAATCAACACAAAACCACGCACACATGCAGGCATGAAACAGATTTGACCAGTGTTTGGAAGGGGGACGACTACAGTCAGAAAAGGAGTAGAGTTTCCACCACTACAACTGGAGCACCACCCTAAACAAAGGAGCATCAAGCATCCTCCATGCCTGGCTCAGGGGAGGGGTGCAAACACTTCTCTGAAAATGCCTTAAGCACAAAGCACCCCAGTTTTCTGAGGCAGGGAGTGGACTGGCCTGGCAGGCAACCACTGCCTTCCCCCGAAGCACTGTCACCAACAGCCAAGGCTGTGCAGTCCCCCAGTCACCGAGGAAATCTGTGTCTGTCTCAAGGGACAGACTTCACAAATCTGCCTCTACTCCCAGAAATGCCACGTGCCTGTTTAAACAATCACAATTCCCATGTGACAAACAACAACAGGACTCCAAACAAACCCAAAATCAAATTTCAATGGAAATAGAATATGGGTGGGTCGGTAGCAAAGCATCAGTAGATTTCTACTGTATCACTAAGCCATGACATTACTGCTCCTTAAGTGCCAAAGAAAGCACAGCCAGGCTGCTAGTGCAGCTGCCTTGGGGCTAGGAGAGAAAAGTAACCCTTCAGCATAACCTAAAGCAGTGCCTACAAGAGCTGCGCTCCTCAAAAAAGTGAGAAAGTGAGAAAGTAAATAAATCTCACAGAAAGAACAAGGTGGCAACGTATGACAAAATGAAAAAAGGATACGAGGTCTGGCTTGAGAGGAGACCTGACCAGGCTTCCATCCAAGCTTGTTGCTGGGGAAAGGCTCTGAAGAGAGGCTGCAGCTGGAGGGGAGGAGAAGCTTGGAGGCTCCTGCCTCGCCCACGGAGCTGTCCGGCCCCTGCAGGAACTGAGGATGTGCAGCCCTGGAGGAAACAACAGCACACATCTCTTCGCCAATGCCAGACGCTTTGCAAGTTACAGTTTCCTCCTGGACATTTCACCGCTTCTGCACCCCACCTATCAGAGTACAGTACTTAGCAAGAAAACAGCAGAGTGGTGACTGCAGAAACGTGAGATGAGCAGTGCTCCCTTTCAGTCATTGAACTCCTGCCCCACGGAGCCAGGCGATGGGATGAGAAAGGGGAAAAGTGTGCTTTGCTAGCAGAGAGTGAGGAGTACACACAGTGAATCTCCTCAGCAGTCTTGCAGAAAACCCGCACGTCAGCAGCTCGCTTTTGATGTTCTCCCAGAAACAGGGCAATTTCCATAATCTCCACACAGACTGTTAGGCCACTTCAGATCTTAAACCTATGCATGTACAAGCTGTCTACCAGGAAGAATGATTGTTCGTCTTCCCCAGAAGTTACTACTGGAGGAAAGTCTCATTTCCTCTGCTCTTGTTGCTCTTCATGTCAGCAGCAGGAGAGACGATTCATAACTGCAAATGCCCTGCTGCAGTTAAGCAAGTAAAGCTACCTACCTCACATCACATCCGTGTGTGCAACACTGAAGACAGCATAACAAACTCAGCCCTCTCAAATCTTTCCCCCAGCGAGAAAGCTCTTTTTATAAATATTTCTTTAACCTCAGTTTAGTAAGAGATACTATTACTCATCCACAAATATCCATCATGACATATCTTCCCTGAACAGATTATTTTTATTAATGATTTTTCTCCATTATCTAAAAGATACATCTTCCTTGGATAGTGTTGGCGACAGAGATAAGGTACTAGTGGGAGAATGGTCATGTATTACTTTCCGAACACATTGAAGTGGTGAGTTTCAAGAAAACTTGCTGGGAACTTCCCCTGAGCCTGGTCCCCAGTGCAAGCAAGAGCCCGAGAGCGCTGCCTTCGCTGCAGTGCATAGCACGTTTTAAAATGAAATATTTCCCAGTAGCTGCCCACTCTCTCTTCACCCTGCCAAGTCTGTGACTTTTATTATTAGGCAGAAGTTAACAATTCACGCAACATTTCAAGTTTCAATATTTCTGTTTGGTGCCTCACTGTATTACTCAGAAGAGCTCTGCTGTCTGTACTTCAGATGCCAATGTGGATCAGAGCCAGCCTTAAAAGTATGTAAATGTGAACCATCAGAGAAGTAATGATTAATTAAAGACACAGGAATTTGATTCAAAAACTGTTTGAGGTAACATTAATTTAAAAACTGTCTCAATTAGTATTCCATACAAATGCCTAAGATTGTATATATTGCCAAACATTAAGAAGCAGCAGACTTCTGAGAAAGATTATGAACAGTAGAAGTTTTCACAATGGTCTTTTTCATCTTCTGACAAGGAAAGGAAAGGAAAGGAAAGGAAAGGAAAGGAAAGGAAAGGAAAGGAAAGGAAAGGAAAGGAAAGGAAAGGAGGAGATACGCAAGGCTTCTTTCACCTTTTCTTTTTCTTTTTTTTTCATTTCAGCATTTGCAAATGTTCTCATAATTTCCTGGAAATAATTCTCTTTTTGCAGGTTACCATAAATCAGTCCCCTACTTCAGGGTTAAAAGCCACTTCTTGACAGAAAATAAAGACAAAAAGAGAGTTCAAGATTCAGGTTTATCTCAGTTCAGAAAGCTATATGTTACAGCATGCATTTTCACAAAAATATTAATGGTGTTTAGGTTATCTTTTTTTACAGCTTCTTAAACAACACAGTAGGCCAGATTCCGATTTCAACTCCAACTCTGGAGTAGCAATACCAAAGTCAAAGGAGGTAATTCCAATGTAGATTAAACCCAAACTGAGCCCACTTTTAACTTAGGCAGGGTAGAGTGGTGCACACTGTATCACAAGGTTGAAGTATGGGGGTCACCCAAATACAAATTTCTAAGACAATGACAAATTCCCCTGTGCACCACACCTCATAACCATATCAAGAATTTTCAGACTGAAAATAGCCCATTTTAAAGAAGGGATAGATGGGGCCCTGCTGAAAGGTTTGTTACAAAAGGGATTGTCCCCTCCTGGACCGGGGCTTTGCTGATGGTAAGACACGCTGATTGCTTCAGGCAGAGAAGGTGGGGATTGAATCTGAAGGTAGGACTCAATATAAATCATTTTTTAAAGCTGTGCCCTTGATGATCCGTCAAAGTTGCTACTGCTTTGTTTGAGTAAGCCCTGAAACCTTATAGGACTGAAGACCCTTTACTTCTCTAAACACTTTTTGTATACAGTACTTGAACAAAGAAAGTTTCTGAAATAGCCAATTCTTTATTGACTTCTCCAAACATTGTAAAACACTCTCTTCTAAATTCTGTGGATCTCTCAAGATAAATGAACCACCCCTCTAGAATTTAGACAATAGAAAATGCCTTATAATTTCTTCGATCCTTCTGAGAATTGATGCACCCCTATTTGAACAAATAACTGTTATTGTGTGGTAAACCTGGATCTGGATTACTAGGTGCCCATCACAATAATGAGCCAAGCATTACTCAATATCAATATTCTATATCAAAAAATGTATTTTTTTTTCTAAGTAAAGTTCAGTGAAGCTTTAGTGCTTCATTCTTCTGCATTCAAACTCTGCTTAGGGCATGAAGGCAGCTCCAAAGCTTCTTGCTAAATGCTCACTGAATGATGCTTTCCACACATGTACCACAAGGCTGAACAAATACTTGCAATGTTTACACTCACCACTTTTCATTAATTTTACATGGTAATCTTATCTGATATATAGCATTCTACAAAGCCACCTTAGTAATCACCTCTAATGGTTTCTGTGGCTATTGTTTGGACCAAAAAGAACCTTCTTTTCTAAAAGAACCATCTCTGCAGACATCATGCAGGAAAGGTATTCCAACACTAGTGTCCACTTGCACTCCTTAAGTCTTCTTCTTCTAACCTTCCCTGCTTTTTCCCTATCCTTTAGTTTACTAACTTTCTACATTTTCCTGTATCTTAATACACTTCTTTGGCAAATTGTTCCTCTTCTTGACACCAAATATTTGCAGACAAACCTGTCTTAAAGTACTGCCTAGTGATGTCATTTTTCCTATGAACATGCCATATTTGCCCAACTTCTTAAATATACCTTGGTTTCCTATTCAGGATTTACCTTTCCTAGGCACTGCCCATGCTATCAGTGTTTATAAATCATAACGAACATCCAGAACTACCAGTCCTCTGCTAAGGACTCTGCAGGCCAGAACAAAGTATTTCAGAAGAAAACATAAATAGAAACTGTTCGTGTTCTCTGCTTTACAGCACAAGCAAATGTGCACAGCCAACCTGTGCCTGTTCCAGTACAGCCTCTGTAGGATACTGAGAACAGCAAGCCGACAATTTTGCCCCATTCCACTGTAGACACACATCACTTCTTCAGCCAAGACAAGTGACAGAGAGGTCTCCTGAACTCTTTCCTTCAGCTAAATTAATTTCTGGAATGAATATTCCCCCTTTCTCCTCTCTAATGTTTTAATAATGCATTAGTTACTGGAAAAAGTGTTTTATATGCCATCCTCAGTCTTCAAACTAACAGAGAATACATATTTTTTTCTAGCCCCTGATGAAGAGCATCTGACTCTCTTTCCTCTGTGCCTCAGTGTCTGTACTGGGCACACATGTTATAGAAAGCCCCCGTTCAGTCCTGAATCATAGAATCGTAGAGTCATTTACATTGGAAAAGACCTTCAAGATCATCAAGTCCAACCATCAAGTTCAACCATCAAATACAACCAACAATGTATAAAATACATCAAAATTTGGCTGAATTGTAGCCAAAATTGTAGCTACCAGATTTATGAAGAATTGCAGCTTCCTAGTAAGAAATGCAAGACTAGAAAAAAAAAAATCCAAAACTACGAAGAAGTATATTCCTGTTCTTTTAAAATGGATTAATACAAAACACAGCAGAAATGAAAGCATCAATAAAATAGCACCAACTGTGAAGTTAATAAATCTTTTATCATCATGAACAACAAATGAAAAAATAGATATAGCTTTCCCCCTCCCACTTATGTAATACACTAAATGACTCCAAGTAAGTGTTTAAAATGCATATTAAATTATTGACCACATCAATCTTTCCAGTCCATGAAAATTCTTGCAGAGAAGGGCTTTGCCTACACTATTCAGAGCTACAGTGGCTGTATCTGCACGGCACAGCACTTGGTATAGGTCTCCTTTGGGCCCCCTCAGGCATCTTGAGACATAGTTATTCATTTTGGGGGGAGCAGGAGAGGGGGTGTACTAAGTGCCCGAAATGGAACAAGGGCTGTGTGGTTTTATCAAAACCCTGTTTTAACAGCATGGCAATGTCAAGTCCTGAAATCCTGTCCCCATGGTGTGCACCAAGGGATATTTTAAAATATGTATATAAAAATTTTACTGTGATGACTATGGACAACCAGCAGCTCAAATATTAGAAAATAATTATAGTTGTATTCATAGAAGCATAACAGGATGTAATTCGTATGTCAAAGATGCAAGTAACATTTCCTGAGGCAGATGACAAAAAAAGCTCATCAAAATAACTTCAATTATATGAAAGTACTGTTGTTGTTGTTTTTTTAAATTCAGGACAGCAAAGCAAATTATTTTATAAGTAAGTCCAGCACACTGACAGTTTGGGAACTTTATGCTGTCTTCATTTTGTTTAAGACTCAGAAAATAAGAGCAGTAACAAGCAGTTTTGTTAAGGATAAAGCACTGACACGGTGAAAAAAATAGCAGATACCGAATAAATGAGTATTCAGTATGAGTTCATTATGCCTCCACAGCAAATCAGTTATTCTTGTCTTTGGGATGGATATATCTGCTCCCAGTTGCATACTGTAGAACAAATATCAGAGTTCAACCTATTTCAGAAAGATCTCAAGTCAGGAAAGGTAATCTGAATAGAAACTATCCAAATTATTGACTATTTCATGATCAAAAAAATCTTGATTTGAAAAGTATGCTCAATAGATTTGACTTACTACTGGTAATCTGCCTTTCTTTAATGTGGAAGGCTCTAAAATTCTACTCAAATTTGCCAAGGATGTGACATGAATCTACCAAGTCATCTATCCCATACATTTTAAATGATTTTTTTTTTTTTTTGTACAGTGCATCCACTGCATTGCTTCTCAGCTAAACAAGAGATGTTCCTGGAAGACACCTAAATAGCTTCCAAAGACAGAATTTGGTAGTAGAAAACAAATTACTTATACACAACCCAGTAAGATACGTGATTGTGACACTGGCCAAAGGCTGTTCCAATTGTGGGGGGAATCATTCTCCCACATGCCGCTGCAGCAAGAGAGCATCCCTGGAAAGCTCTCTGACAGCGCTCTTCTTCTTCCCAACCTGACTCTGGGTGACAGAGCGCGCTCAGGGCTTGCACCAGCACAGTATTGCCTTCATCTCTGGTGCAACATGCAAGCAAGGCACCTGAGCCACACTTCAGCCTACCAGCACTGACTCCAGCTGAAGGCTTAGCACCTGGTGACCTACCAGTTCTTCTCCCCTACATTCAGTTTACCAGTAATGTTTCTCCTTCACATATGATCTGCTAGTGAAACATCTCAAAAGATGTGTTGCCTATCCAGCAAACAGCTTTGGCCTCAAACAACTGGAATAATATTCCTTTTCTCTCCTCCACTGGCAAGGTCACAGCTCCCTCTAAGCATTTGAGTACAGAAGCAGACTGCCTATCATCCCATTCAGGGACTATGCTTCTTTCTCTACAATCACAGGATAAAAAACAAATCAAGCCATTTTGTCTTTAAAGGCCACTAGAAAAGAAAAATAGTTTCATGAGGGATATATCCAAAATGTTAAAATATGAATGCATAAATGCTAGATATTATACCCAGAATCCTTCTACCAAAAAAAAAAAAAAAAAAAGACCAAATTTGGAGTTGTTTAAAAATCACCTTCAGTGTGTCAAAGCAAACTATTCCAATAACCCAAAACAAGGCATCCTAATCATCTCTGAATGACCACACTGGAACTTAGCACAAAATGATGCAGCAAAGTATATCTTATATCTATATATCAAAGTATATAGCAAATATATCTTAATTATGACTTTAAAAGTACAAAGACTGAAAACTTCTTCTAATTATTTATAAACATTACTTCTGATTATTTACAGGTATTCCTTGGTTTAAACTAAACAATATTGAGTAAGTATTATTGATTAGGACTCTCACAGAACTAATGAATTCTTCAAAATGGCCTGAGAAGTTCCCTTATGTAAGATACATATCAAAATCACTGCCAGGACGTGTACAAAAGAAACCTGCCAATCTGCAGTCAACAACCCTACGTTTGCCATCTTGCAGCAAGGACAACTGTGTCCTTCACTATCATAGTAAATACTGTAGAGATTATGCGTTCCTAATACCCAGCAATAAAATCAAAAGAAATACTTCAATACCTAGTACTATCTAGTACTATCTAGTAATAAAGTACTTTGCACTTTACAAAAGCTGTGTATTGTACAAAAAGTCTAACAAGAATGATTTTACAAAATGAAAACTAATCTGGAGAACGTGACCCTTCAGGAAACTGTTCAGAGTTCCCATTCCTTCTAAGAAACCAGGGATATTTTTTTTTTCTTTTACAAAATTATTTCACTATTGGTCCATTTACTGACACCAAGTTTTACACAATGTTCTTGTGAGTGAATATTGCATTTCTATAGATTGTCCTCCACCTTTTACAAAAGGGAAAAATACCACTTTCAATGAACCAGTATACTGCATTATTTTCACAAAAGGTTTCCAGGTAGTTGGGTTCAAATTAGTATACAGCTTTACAGCACATGCTGCTTAAAACTGTAATAAAATACATCACTGAACTAACCTGCTTCCATCACTGTGGGTCTGCTCATGCTCCTATCTCAACAAAATTTGGTACCCTGCAAGATGAGTGTAGCACTGTTTAAGCTGACACAGTGTTCAGAGTATTCACTGAGATAAAAACAAGTTCAAGCTTTGCTGGCAGCAGTTGAACAGTAAACGCCTTCCCACTGGCTGATGAAACCGTCAAGAAGAGTGAGCTCTAGTAGGATAAATGAGGTCACTGTTTGCAATTCCCTGCCAGCTTGCTGGTTGAAGAAAACACCATTCGTCAGTAAACAGAAAGCAAAACACACTACACCACAAAGCTGTTCATAAGTCTTCACCCACTTCCTCCAAAAATGAAAAAAAAAAAAAAAATAATTCAGAAACACATCTTGTACACCCCTTAACTATTATAAAGAAGATATTCATTTAACCACTGAATACAATATAAAATATAATAGTAATGGCAAAGTAATCAGGATAACTTAAAAAAAGTACTAAAATATATGCAGAAGCAATGGCTGTACCACTGCTTCCTACCTAGCTTCTCGAGAGGCATGCTGCAAACTCTCAGAGGTCCAATACTTACAGGGTGCCATTAATTCACACTCAGCATGTTCATCATGTTAATCAGCCTTAATAAATAGCTCTACACCAGGGCTTCGGGCAATCCTTTGATGCTCAATCTGGCTGCACTGAGGAACTGCTCCAGGAATGGATTTAAGACTTTTAAACAGAATACCTGCAGAGCAGGCAACTGTGCTGCAGGGCTAGCGGTACAGCACGTGGAAGTGGTGTGCACCAGCCCATGGTTTCTCCAAGCCCCCAGAGACACCAGAGCCTGGCATCAAAGCCTTCCACCAACTTGAGGTTTAAGCTCCCTTGTGTTAACACCAAAAGAATAGCTGCATCAGATAGTTCATGCCAAGCCATTTGACTAACAACAAAATCTTTAACTTCATTCATTTTTAATTAGGCTTTGTCGATAAAGAACCCTGGCTGAGCTTTACACAGGCTCCACTATTGCTGTATGTGACGCTGGCCCTGTTTATCCTCATCAATTCTAATCCCACTTTGAAAAACAAAGTCTCAGCATCAGGAATTAAATGCACGAAAAATGAACACAGGAATGATCACACAGGCCATTTGTTCCCTTTAAAAACTGCTTATATATAAACAGATGGAAGAAGTACTGCAGAGATACAACTGAGGACAGTCTGACAAGCCTTCCGGGGAAAAGCGCCTGCTAATACTGACAGGGCGCAGGAAAAAGCAGCCTGCGAAAATAGGGGAAGAAAGCAAGAGACCGTGCATGCAAACACTCCTCTGCACTGGTGAAAGCAACAACTAAGCCAGGTCTGGGGAGAGAAGAAATCATCGGCAAGCTTCTTCAACCCACTAAAATAACCATGAGTCTCAACACTACCTCTCCCCTCCTCACTCAGCTTCTTCACCTTTTTCCTTTCCAAAACAAGTTCACAAAGATTTCTCAGCCAAATTCTTGTTGCTTTCTAGGAATGTAAATAACTACAGGAAACCATGAGTGTTCAAAAAAGGGCTGATTGAAAATCTGCTGCATGCATATAGATATGTCTACTCATTTTCATAGAAGAAAACTTTCAGGCCAGAAATGCCCAATAATATATTAAATATGTTTATGATCATTTTCAGTATGACTTCAAATACTCTCTCACACTAGGAAAACCCATCACTGAGCTCTGTGTTTCAGCTTCAGGTTAAATATGCCCCAGAAACATGTAAATTAGGAGCTTCATTAATTTGAACAGCTACAGGCCTGCCAGTGAGAGCACAGCCTGGCACCCGTGGGCACATGCCAGACTGGCAGTGAGTTGTCCTCCGTGTGGCTTCTTCCATGTCATGATAATGCAGATTTATAGATAAATAATCCACCATAGATCCTAGTTTTAAGAACAGGTTAAATATTCAAAGCTTAATTTATATTAAGCAATTTCCCTTTTCACCTCAAATAATTTTCTATGAATCTTTCTGTTTTGTCCTTAGTATTCAAAGTGCCACAGAGAGAGAGAATTTTCACTTTCCTGTTTGCAGTGTAGCAGAAGTTGGTTACCTGTGGCCTTCACACCGCCTCCGGTTGTCATGCAGCAGAAGTGCCACCACCATCCATGCCTCCACCACCATCCATATCTCCACCACCCTCCATGCCTCCACCACAGCAGGGCCACGCTGGACGGGCTGAATGTGGGATGGAGAGAGGCTCCGGGACCTGTGGCCTCACATGGCTCTGGAATGCCAGGCTGTTATTTTTCCCAAATTATTCCCAAAATGTCCTAATTTTCCATGGGATACTATCTGGGCCTTAGGGCTCTTGTCTTCATGAAGACAGGGCTCTTGTCTACATACAGCCTGAAGGCATGCTGACCAAGGCTGCTGTATGGTATCAGTAAATGCTGTGCTGGTCACAAGGGAACAATAGTGAGGAAACCAAAACTGGTACATGGAAAAGACGGAAAATTTTCCAGAGGCAAACCAAACACAACTAGAACTTAAGAAGCTTAAGAACTTTTTATTTCCAAAACAAAGACAATTTTTGTAGCATTTCACTTTCTGAACATGTTAACCCAGCAGTCAGACAGGTGGGGAGCAGTGCCCCTCTTAGAAAGAGTGCATGGTGAAAAAAGAAAAACTTGTTCCAGCTTTGGTCTGAAGCTCATTCAACACCATGCTGTATCAGCTGAGGCTGTCCTGCAGGCTTCATTGTTGAAAAAGGTTTTAGAAATGCATGTTTTGCAAATCTCTCCCATCAGAATCACCTTTATCTCACATAAAGATAAGGGTGCTATTGTGGTGAAATGACTTCTGGTTTAACCGGGTGACATTTAGAGTTATCTGTGATACGTTTTTCAGAAAAGTCCCAACGCCAGTATAAAACTTTATAAAATTGGACTGTGCTTGATTATTATCGCTCTTTATTAGAGAATCTTGTGTTAAGAGATGGTGAGAAGTCTATAAATCATGAAAAGTAATCAAGCATTTATCTGACTACAAGTCTTTTTTTCTTCTTCTTTTGAGGGAAAAATACAGACAGGTTATGTCTTAAAGACATACTCACATCACAACGGAACAATGATCAACAAAACACATTACTGGGAAGAAGAAATCACTCCTTAACAATTTCCTGCTGTCTACAGTATCAGGGCTATGTTCTCCGCCAGGTTTCATCCCATGATGTCCCTGCTGCGTCACAGACATTTGTGTAGCAGAAATACTCACCTTCCACCACCCGTATTTTCATCCCGTGCTCGGACACGGCTGTGGAGCAGCCCCCTGCGCAGCCAGCGGGCACCAGCCTGTCCCGGAGCACCGGGGAAGGCACAAGCTATTTTCCAGCACGGCAAAACACAGGGAGACATGGCGTGGAAGAAAAGGGGAAATCTAGAGGACTCTGCGACACTCTACTCTCTTCGCTCTTCTTTTCCACAGAAAACACTGTCTATCTGATCACAGCTCAGAAGAAATTTACCTGTGTTATTTCCTTCCCTGAAGGGCTGCAGCAAGCTCCTGTGCCGCTAAGCAAAACCAGAGGCAGTGACGCAGAACAAAGCCCATGGAGATTTGAACAGCTTCAGCCAAGCCCAGGGCACCCTGGTCCCAACAAGCAAGGCCATTGGACAGTAGAAGAGCTCAGGGCAATGGGGTCGGATATCTCCACAGATAAACAATACTTCAGTCCTCTCGCCTTCCATGCTTGAATCATGCTTTGCCACGGTCCACATGGACCAGTTGTACTGACTTCAGCCACCTGAGGATGGATCTGGCTTTGAACCTCAACAAAAAGCACACATGTAACCAAGAAGAACTTTCTACTACAGGTTGATAAAAACACTGGGAAAAACACCCTGTCCTGTAGCTGATGCTTCAAGGAGAACTGTAACTCTTTTGTCTTTCCCTTTTAAAAGCCACAGAAGTGCTACAATGACGATTTCCACTCTCTTCATCTGACAGCTAAAACAGAAAACAAGACGGTTACCAGCTCGGGCAATGTATTAAGGAACAAGCTATTCCTGTAACTTTCATGGGGAAAAAAACACCTCTGTAGTGAAAAATAGAATAGTTGCACTATAAAATTTAACTGTGGATCTCCAAGCAGATTCAGGGACTTGGGACAAGCCTCAGAGATGTCCGTGTGCTGTGTGTTCTCCCCACTCACTACAGCAAAGCACTCCCATGAACAAGGCCAGTAAACAACCTCAGCAAAGTGGCATTTCTACTGAACACTAACCAAGGCTCTCGTCACACAGAGAAATTAATTCCTATGCTGATCTACACATACGCTTTTCTGAACAGCTTGCTGGTTGTTTTCAAAAAATACACAGTCCAAAGGTCTTCAACTTCCTTTTCTTGTTCACAATTACAAAACATTAATCTTTGTCAATCACCTTTGTATAAGGTTTACATGTCGTGACACCAGGACACACTGATACAATGCCTCCTTCTCTCTTGGGATACAGCAGCTTGAACCAGCTATGAAATAATGGCATAATTCTCGTAAGTCACTACAATTACGCCAGCACTGTTTGGATATAAACGAGGCCCAAAGTACCTCCTATGATTTTAATCAGCAGTCGTTCTTACACCATTGCAGCAATGGTTCAAAGGTACTGCAGAACAGCCCCCCGTCCTTGCTGGCTATGACTGTCTTGCATAATTTCTCTTTGAACTAGCTTTTTGTGTTTGCTCTCCATTTCAAAAGGAAATGCAGGGAAACACCTGAAGAAAAGCCAAATCAGACATTGCTATTTTTTATGCATAGGAAATGTTTATAAAAATAGATTCTGAGAATGCATTTTTAATAGCAACCAACAAAAAAAGCATTCTTGTATTACAGATTTAACCTGTATATACTGGGACCTGAAATCATTTCACCATGCTAAGATCCAAAATCATTTCAGCATTGTTGTAGATATCTAATTTAAGAGCAGAGTCATCCAGGCTTCCCTCTATAATTAGCAGCAAAGGACTGGTGACCTGAATTGTTCTGTTGAAATACCTAAAACTTGTCTCATCTTCCCTGCTGATTTAAAAACTTCATCTAAAGACTTAAAGTGAGGTAAGAAGACTTTCAAATTAAAAAGAAATTAAAATAAACCCCAAAGAACAAAAAGCAACCCGGAAACATACAATAGGAGATTGTATGCTTTAAAAGCCAGGTGGCTACTCCAGGTCCACAAAATATTTAATGCTTATGCATTAAAATATGTTGAAAAATAGAATCAGTTTTACAGTTTAATGAAGCAGATGGGCAGAGCGTGTGCTGCTTGCTATGCACAAGAGCCCAATCAAAGCAAAACAACATCCCTTCTGATGTCCACACGCTGGTAAACTCATGGGATTAAAAACAATACAGTCAGAGCTGTAGCATTTTGTTTGAAAGAAATTTGTAAACAAAGATTAATTTTAACAACTTGATGCTTATCAGATAAATAGCACTAGGAATACAGAAAACACATGTTTCAAAGCTGTATTTTGAAGCAATTATTTGAAAAGGCTTTGTCACAGTGGCGTGAAAATTGGTTACTGTCTACTGCTCTGTAATCATTCCTGCCTCTAGAGTGGCTTTCAGGAGCCCAAGCATACCAGACTTCAGCAGAACGTTGTGAGCATTTGGCATTTCTGAATATTGATCAGTCACGTTCCACTCCAGAGAAATGAGTTTGCAAAATCAGTCTGGGACTTTCTTCTCAGCTCTGCCAATGGCTGAGAGGTGAAACCACACTTCAGCATCTGCAACTCCAGACAGTGCCCAAATCATTGCATTCACAGTTGGAAACATGAGTGAGAAATCACTGTGCCAGCAACATGCTGGTGACAGATAATCACTATGCCAGCAACATGCTGGTGACGGATAATCACTATGCCAGCAACATGCTGGTGATGGCTAACACCACAAGAGCATCATGGCTACATGCAGTACCAGACAATACCAAAATTACCAGGTGATGCTGCAGCACCTGTGACACCGTGCTTGTGCTTCACTGCCCCTGCTTGCACACTGGGCCACCTCGCATCCATCTCCTTCCCTGGCCTCTTCCATTACAACAATTCAGAACATGCATGGTCCAAAGGCCACTGAGCACTGAAACAACCACAACTTCATGGGAAACTTTGTGTGTGCACTGGGCTGTGCTGTGGGGCACAGCGCGGCCACCTGACCCGCCCACATCGCATCCCTCTTCCAGTATTCAAACCATCAACGCCTTGTCCAAAATCTACAGTAATAATAATATAAAAATACCAAGCACTGTTCCAGTATCTTCTCTTTTTATATCATGGGCGTCCCACTCCTGCATGCTGCTGCAGGAGCCCTTCACACTGGCAAGCTACAGGGGAGCAAGAGGCAGATTACATGTGGATAACCAATGTTTTTATTATGTAAGATTTCTGAACAGGAAAATGGGATTTGGAGCTTTAGCTTAACATTCAGGGATTTGATGACTGGATTAAAGCTTTTTACTCATTGTTCTGTTACTCCTCTCAAGATTGGTTATACTGCTGAGGAGAAGGGGTATTGCTTAGATGAAAGGGTTATTTGTTCTAAGCTACATTGCTTAGAGTAAAGCGTTAATATAGCACATCCAGCTTTATCCGTTCAGTATCTTATATGAATGGAGATGCATTGGCAAGGCTGGTTTCTTCAAAGCTGTAGCACAATGAATGAGAATACAGCTATTCTCCAAGCAGCAGGGCTACTTGTAGCTTCATTAATTTCTAAGAAAAATATCAATAAAATCTCCAACTGAATTTACACAGCACATATCCCAAGATGAAGACTTAAGTAAATCTCAACAGTAAGAGCTACATGTTTATGAGCACTTCTGGTGAGAAGCCCTGTATTTTGGGGAATAATAACAACATTTTGCATTTTCAAAGCACCTTTCATTGTAGCATTTCAAACTGCTTCACAAATGTTAACTACCCAAAATGTAAACTGTCCTGGGAAGCAGGTACCATTACATCCAATTACAGCTTGGTTTAATATCACAAATGATTTGGTGCCTCCAAATGTCCAAACTGAACTGTAAGCACTAGCACATCTTCCAGGGACGTGAGTGCATTTTGAAAGAAATAAAAAGAAGAGTCGGGAGGGGAAGGACAGACACTAGCTGTAATACATGGTAGATATCATAAATCCAGGCATGAAAAGGCTAGATTTGGTCAGTGGCAAAACAGTAAAACTCAGAATAAACCATCTTGTTTCTTCCAGAAATGACATTTAGACTCTTTGAAAGGACTGATGAGGGACACACGCAAAACAGATAAGAGAAAGCCAGTGTTACAACTGTGGCCTCCTTTTCAGAAGTGCCACTTGGTTTGTCTCTGGTTTTAGAGGCTGTTTGCAACCTCTAGCTTCAGTGGCTCATGCTGAGGACTCCCACCCCCACCCCCAGGTTTCTGGACACTATGGGAAAGCAGGACCACAAAGGAGCTGAACTCACGGCATGGCAAAAATTGACAGGAACTTACCCTGAGGTTCAGGATGCCAGTGGTGGGTAAAGGGTAAAATCTCCAAGTCAGTACACACGAATGATTAGAACACAGATAAAGTGTTAAAGTAGATAGTTACCACTACATGGTATGCTAAAGATATTCATTTAAATTCATTCACTGTATGCATAAATTTTTTAATATTCACCAAGGGTTCTTGAGCAAGAAAGGTCACCATGAAAATGATCCTACCGTTCTAATTAAAGGTTTTCAACTACCCTGCAGCTACTACTTCTCCAAATATACTGCCTCTTTTTCCATTCTGATGTGATTGTTTGCCAATATTCTATTTATGTAATGCTTTTTTTTTTTTTAATCTATTCACTTCAAGTGAATGAAATACTCTTCCCTCCATACTCTCCCTCTGTATGCAAATACACTGTCCCCATTTCAGAGACAGCCAATGCAAACAACTGGTAAGTTTGTCACACCACAGCAATTCACTTCCATTTTAGAAAAATTGAAATAGAAAAATGGAAATGGAGATAACAATTTTATCATCCATCTGCCTGATTCTTTTCCTAGCTATTTAGATTTCAGGAAAATGCTTCTGTTTCCTGTGATGTTAGAACAGCAATCCAGTCTTGGGTGAGGATTGAAGCCCTCTCACAATGGAAACAAAACTTTCTGAAATGCTGAGGAACCATTTGCTGCCTCAGAACTAAACTGGAACTGCTGAAGTACACGACTACAGAAATAAAGCCATAGATGCCATGTAGTTGAAGAATGGAGCCCTCAGAAGAACAGTGGCTGCTCTGAAGAGGAAGAATGACAGGTCCTACAACCTTGGACAAAGTCTTTCATTGATCACTAAAAAAGATGGGATATTGCAGCAACTTTGACAGACTCTGAGCTGTGTGCCCCGTACCAAAAGCCCTGGTTCAGACATCCATAATGGAATGTGCTTTTATTAGTGAAAACAACTCACCCTCACCCACATTAACCTCTGGGCAGCCACCAAATCCTGTTTTTACTTAGAAGTTTTACTGAAGGTGAAGTTCTGGAGAGTCTTAAATTTCATGCTTCATTGACATCAGAGAATGCTGTGTCCAGAATGCAATGCCTCTGGGCAATATTTTAAAAGCCAACTAACTTCTGTTTTTTCCCCAGTGATGTTAAATCTTGATAACAGGGAGTTGTTTTCAAACTCTTCAAGGTGAGGTACAGACACCTCTGAGTCTCAGAAGACGACTGGAACATGATCAGAAAATAGAGGCATTTTCCCTAAATATTACTTTAAACTTAAGCCCTAAATGCATGAAGGGCTTAGATGCTAATGGGCAAGGAAATTTTTGGTAGCAAGAAGAACAACAAGGACAGAGATGGCCATGAAATACAGCAAATAATAACAACAAAATCAGAAAACATTTTGTGGTGTTGCTGGTTCATCAAGCAGGATTTGCAAGAGAGTTAATGTGGAAAATAGCTTCATAACATGAAGAGATTATCTCCACCCCTAGCCTCCTTTTCTGCAATGTAACCTGATGACAAAACCTTTCTCAAAGGTAGAACAAAACCATTTGAAAGGCAGAATCATTTCCCATGTGGAAGAATCCATCAAATTCACGTGGAATTACCCATCCCAGTGGAATGAAAACATGAAACCTTTGCTGGTTCAGAAACAGCTATTAGGCGTTTTCTACAGGACTGGTGGACACTTATGATTCCCTTAAGATATTTCACAGGGCTCACTGGTTTATTTGATTGGGCTTGCAAATCCCTCAAACGCCCATGAAATTTTAAGGATTTACACTTTACACATGTCCCTCCTCAACAATAAGGGTTCTTACTTCTAGCCTGAAACAATACAACCCTTATTCTATGCACAGATATTTGTGGGTAACATTCTCTGGTCACTCTACTTTTGCAGAAATGATGAGGAAATGCAGAGCGCCTCCCTGGATGTTGTAAGAGATCTGCAGTGGAGGAATCACAAACAGAGAGGCAAGCTGTCATAATACATTATATATGCTAATGTGTACAGAAATGAAAACACAAGACATACTGCAGGAAAAAGCAGTGTGTGTGTGTGTGTGTAAAATATACAAAAATCATGAGTTGGTAGAGGAGGGAAAACAAGTATGATTTTGCTTCAGGAGTAACAGTGTTGCAGGATTTTACTGTGAAACTGAAAGCAAAACAACATCTCTGCAGGTGTACTTTAAAATATACCTCCATACTTTCTCGATGAGCAAGGAAATCTATCCGAAGAGTATAAAGCCCCACCATCACTAGTGCAGTAGCCCTTACAAAAGCATCCAAGAAAGCAAGCTCAGAATAATTAAGAACTATTTGGACAGACAATTATCTCACACTCACAAAGTTTCTCATGGTTATTTTCTAAGAGCTTTAAATTTGTATACTGGGTGGTCTTCTGTTGTTTTTGTTGGTGGTGCTGGTGTTATTTTTCCTGATAGAAAAGAGGAAATTGGGACTGGAAAAGTTTCCATGGCAGCACTGATAAATCCCACTACAATCTGCACGTGTACACCCAGATACATATATGGCTCTCTGGACACCAGAAGCATTCAGCAAAAATATAGCTATTTTAACAGGAGAGAGGGAAGGGGAAAAATATTAGTGTTGAAGGAACCTCAAATGAATGGGAGATGAAGCTCAAGCAGGCACCCAATACCATGGAGAGCTCTGTGAAGCCATCTGGCCCCCTCTCTCATGGGCTCCTCCATCCAGCACAGTCACGTCGTGTCACCTTCCAGCAGGAAAAGCCAAGCTGCTGCTGTCCTGCTTGAGAAGCTCACACTGCAGCCAGTGAGGTGCCTCTCGTGGCCAGACCTGGCTTTCTGCCTGTTCCCCATCCCACCCAGTCTTTCCAACCCTCTCTGATCTGACTTTAGAATAACTCTGAAAGGCCCAAGGGTGCTGAGGAATGTTCCCTCTCTGCATTTGCTCCACCACAAACTGTTTTCAATTTTATCATTTGGAGCTTAGATTGCAGCTCCTAAACTGCAAGAACTTACTTTCTCCCCTACCACCTAGTTTTTATGCATTGTACAGCCTGGAGTCCAACCAACTTCTTTGCTAAACTAACGATTCAGCTTATTTTTAATCACAGCATATGTGGACCAAGCCACACACAGACTGTCATTTAAAGGCTAGTCCATTTGATCCTGAATTTAATTCGATCAACCACCTAGAACTAAATCATTTCTCTTGAAAAATAAAATAACTTTCAATTTTTGTTTTGATGAACAAAAGCTCTAAGCAATTATTATTGGAAAATTTAATTACAATCAACTACTGAATGGAAACCTTATGAACTTCAAGAGATGGTAGTAAAGATCCCACTAAAGATATGTTAGAAATATTGCCATTATTATGGACTATCTAGCATAAACAGTACCTTACCTAAACGATACCTGCCAAGCACACTGCCAGAGCACGTGGTAAGTCCACATTGCTGGTTATTTCTCCCATGGTGATAGGAACAGACTGGGCTGATCCACGTCAAGGATATATGGCTTCTGCCAGATGAAGGCACTTCTAATCTCCAGTAAACACAGCAGCACACAGCCCAGGGGAGCCTGACTGACCCCATAGCAATGAGATGAAAGAAAATGCTTTTGTGAATCATCTCATTCAAAAATATTGTCAGTCCCTTTTGCATCAATGTATCTCTCAGTGTGAACATGAGCACACACTTCACAGGCACTGGCATGTGAAACCAGATTTTACTTTCTGTTACTTTCAAAGATGACCATTCCCTGATTCCTGAACAGCTAGTATATATATTCAAATGATGAGGTACTCAATGCACAGAAGATAACCAAGTAAAATTTTTAAAGGGCTGCAGGAGTTTATACATTGAAACTCTCAGTGACTGGAAAAAAAAAAAAAAGAAAAAGAAAAAGAAAAAGAAAAAGAAAAAGAAAAAGAAAAAGAAAAAGAAAAAGAAAAAGAAAAAGAAAAAGAAAAAGAAAAAGAAAAAGAAAAAGAAAAAGAAAAAGAAAAAGAAAAAGAACAAGTGAGTTTCTGTAGCCCAAAACTCAGCAGAAACTTATGCTCAGATAATTTATGTAATGTTACACATTCCTACCGTTCTGCACCACACTGAAAAACCTGCTGTTATTACATGCTATATTGACATGTCTATTACTTTTCAACAAGAAAATCATTACTTTGGCCTGCTTCTTGATCTTGTTGAGCTTTGTATACCTTACCTGGCCATTTCACAAACACAAGCTGAAAAGCTGCCTATAAATCAGATACTCGACAGAAAAATAAAGTACTCTGCACTACCAAGCAAAGCCAGGGCTGTACTGCATCAAAATCCACCATCCACTTTCTAACCACACCGTCACCTAGAAAAACCTGCACTAACAGAATGGAGTCAACATTCAATATAATGAAGTAGGCGCAACAGTGCTCCACCAGTCACAAAGGAGGCATTACTGTCTGCTGTTTGTGAATAAACTTCCCTTTGTCGTGATTTAATCAACCTTCATTTTTAATCTGCATACATAAAACATTAAATGCTAGAAGCTTTAATTACTTTGAAAAACACTCGCTGAATAATTTAATCTCAAAGCACAGTTTTCTCCATACCAAGAATCCTTAAGGGCAAAATCCTCACAGTAATCTATCAGCTACATCTGAGAGCCTTCACAGAAACAGTTAACTCATTTTCAATGACTAAACACCACTTCTGCAAATACTTTTAAACACAGAACTTGTCTACATATAGTGTGCAATGTCAGGAAAAGAGACACAATATGGCAAAACAACACTGTAGATATGACCCAGTCTCAAAAGCAAGTCACAGTATAGCAGACGTAAAGCAAGACTTTTCTTGTTGGTAGGTAAATACCAGCCTGAGCTACAGAACAACCGATGTGCCAAGCAGATGGAGTCACTCTGCTAAAGCTAGGTGAACATTACCCATTTGCACAGCCAAACTTGTACCTGCTAAAGCCACAAAATAAGTGATAATGTATTTTCAGGCCTGCTTTAACTGAACCACCATTGTGCATATTTAAAAAAGGAGATATATGAAGTCTCTTTCACTGCAATAGCCAATGCAATACAAAGCAGAAAAGAAAGAATTTCCTTAACATGTAGATAGCAAGTGAGACCTGGTACAATTAAAATTCTTGAGCTGTCCAGAGAAAAAGGGAGAAAGAAAAGAAAAAGAAGAAAGAAGTTTGCATTGTAGAGATAGCTGCATGGGGGTCCTAGAACCACATTTAACGCTGGGTCATGGATGAATATTGACCACATGCAGCAACACGGCAGGCTTCAAAATCCTTTTCACAGTCACAGCTGCAGCTTTCAGACCCAAAAATAAATACATATTAAGCTTTGTGAAATGCTGTATGGAAACTTTCCTAAGAGTAGGATTTCATATTTCAAACTGCAGCTCTTTAGGAGAAGTTCTCTTGAGCTCATATATAAGATAATCTATTATTCCTCTGCTATTACAATAAAGATTTACAGTTGCATGTAAAAAAGGAAGGAGGAACTTTCTATCACTGTCAAGCAGCAGAAGGGGAAAAAAGAGAGATGACTGGTAAAGAAGATGTTTCTTTTTACTCTTAGGACTTCATTGATATCAACCATCAAGAATGGTAAGACCACAAACAATTCCATAGTTCCAGCAAGGCATCAAAAGGGAACACCTAAATTTCATCTCCTGTAGACTCCAATCCATGTCATTTCACTCAGATACCTCTGTCTGCAGGACAAGAATTTTTCCTTGGGCATCCCTCCAGAAACCATTTTTAGTTAAAATACATTGAAAGGCAGAAGAGTTCAAGACATACCTCAGCAGTTCTCTTCCAAGCATTATATTGCCTCACTTAAAAAATAAATACACTTCTTATTTTTCTTTTTTTTTTTTTTTTAATGTAGCTATTGGTCCTTGTTATGATTTCTGCAAGATGGGGAAGCCAAATGTCATGCAGACCCAGACCTGGAAGGTGGCACTTATTGTGTATCTGCTCCCTCCCTCAGGAGGTCAAAGTGAGGGACTTCTGTCTCACCCATCACTCCTATTTTATGTAATTCCTTCCATCGAGCTCTGACCAGCACATGTTTAGATGGTGAATGTGCTGGACCCCCTGATCTTAATGGAAATCCACTACAGTAAAATGGACAACTCCATTCCCCTCATTAAGGGAAACGGTTTCCATGTCAATATGACTATGGCTCGTTCCTCTATGTTGTACTTGGGCATGCTGTCCTTGAGCACACAGATAGACACAAAAAAGCTAATGGCTACAGGTTACTGAAAAACAGGTGACTGGTTAAGACTCCATCCTGCTCAGCTGAGCCACCTGGGACTGTGCTAACAGCAGGAACAGGCAATGAACTTACAGCCCTTATCTGCTGGGGTTAGACAATCGGGGAATACTAATTCTACCCAAAACTACTCACATAAAATGCTGCCTTAAAGTTACTCACATAAAATACTCCTTAAAGTTAGCCCTATTAACCACTTTATAGCCAGTCATTGAAAGACATACTGGATCTACCTGAACTCCAAATGCATTCTCATTATTTACAACTTAAGAGTATTTTCCTAGAATAATAGAAAGACCTACCCAAGTCATATGGAAATCCTGAAAAAGCCCTTGTTCTGTTCTTGGTTTGTTAATTTCTGATGTCCTAATCTTCATCCTCTTCCAAGTTAGTGGTACTCTCAGGTACATCCACCCACATAGCAATATGGAAAACCTTGTATGCTCCCTCCCCACCATGAAATTTTCATGCTAAGCAAACAAAAAAAAAGTTTTAATTACAAACCATTGTATGATCTATAAGCCTCCAGCAAGATTTATACTCGTTATCTTTCCTTGTGTCTATTCTCCCCTTCATACTCAGATTCTGAGCTGTTCCTATTGGCATCTCTCTAGTGAAACTAAGACCTCTCCAGCACCTGCAACCCATTCATTTTTGCCAGTGTGTTTCCATCTTAACCGGGGAGGCAACAAACACTGGTATTTTTGAAAAAAAAATGGCAAACAAATACCTCCAAACATGTAAGAAAAAAAAAACAGCACAGCAATGAAAAAAGCCTTACAAAGCAGTTGTATCAGGCCTACAGCACAGTGAAAAACAAAACAAGAGCACACAAGTGCTTTTAAATATATGCACTTACGGATCCCCTTCTGTGTTTGCTAAAGCTATGCGTATATTAGCAGGCAGGGGAGCAGAACTGGAGAGAGAAGCTGTTTGCGTTAAGGACCTGATGTCCACAACCTGCATGTCTCTGGGGGCTGCATGTGCCAGCTCTAGTCTGATCCTGGCAACCAAACACCCACTGGCAGCTGGAGCACCCCAAGCGTGCTTCTGGAGCGCATCACCTTGCTTAATTTTACCCTAAAGGAATCCAGTTCACACACTCAAACTACTCTGAGGTGCAAGCCAAAGTTCAGTAAGTACGATCAGGATTTGTTTCACTGGTATGCTTTTGATCCAATCTAAAATGCTACTATGGGCTTACCCAAGAATTATTACACTGCAATACTGAAATTACTGCAGACCAAAGGAACGCCAAAGGGCAAGCCTGCATGCAAACAGTTGGAGAATATTATTTCAGTGCAAGCATTTCCTCCGTAGAGGTAAACAATGACCAAACGCACTCAGCATCTCTCCCACCCCAGTGTGGGAAAGATGGGAGAAGGATGCTTGACAAAAAGAAATGAAGCAGGTAATTAAGAGTAAAGGGAATCACACCTTTGTAAGTTATAGTAGTTTGAAAGATATTAACAGCAGCAGGGAAGGACATTCATTTACTTTATACTTCCAATACTTTATTTTGGCAGAAACTGTTGTTCCTTTTTAAAGGGAAGAGAAAAAATCCTGTACTGAAGCATCATTTCATCTCAGGCAAGAAGCGGTATTAAGTCCACTTAGGCTGGTAACTGTGAGATGAAATACAGCAAAAGCTGGCACTGCAGTGCATTGCACTTGCCTAGCTTACATTTTAGAAAGGAACCTTTACCCACTCAGAAGTTTCCTAAAAACAAACAAAACATTTAAGAAAGTACAACCTGAATGAAGGAAAGGATAAAGGGGAAAATTCACAAAGTTGGTTTTGGAGGGAGAGGGTAGTTCTGGTTTTGGTTCTTTTTTGTTGTTGTCTTGCTTCTTTGTTTGCTTGTTGTTTAGAATAAAAAGACCCAGCCCAACCTAGATCCTCAAATAGGCTGGGTGCCCCATCCCCAAGGAAAAATAATGCTGACAGGTGGTCAGGATGAGGGACATAAACAAACCTCAAGAAAATGACATTTTCAATTAAGAAACTTACTTTTCTTTATACACTGAATATATTCCCTTGCTGACATGACATATGGCCCTACACATGCTTCTTTCAGAAAGTATCTACCATCTCTCCATATGCACTGTATGGAATGAGACTCCAGATTCTTGGTTTTGGTGTTCAGGATGTAAATAAAGCAAAAAGATATACCCTGAACTGATACGCTGGACCATGCTGTGCTGCTCACGGAGTTAGTATGCTAAGCCTTCTCTCTTCAATTCTTCCTTTTCTTGAATAAGCAGGGCAGTTGTGTGCTACAAGTAATTATGCTATGAGGAAGAAGAGAAGGAGCTTCCTTTTCCCAAATTCTTGTTTGAAGATGATACCATCTACCATGAAAACCAAAACATTCTGCTAGTATCTCTTTATGTTTACAAGAATAAACATGGCAGAGACCAGACATAAGAAGAATTCAAATTTCCTCTGATATATCAATATATATCTGATGAGGATTACTCCATTTTGATTTGCTGACCAGTTCATTCTTTAAGCTACAAGCTTAATATATATTAATGTCATTAATGTTATGGGATAGGAAATTAGAGTGTGGAGTTATTCTACTAGAATAAAAATCTATGAAATGTCTATCTGTCTGCCATTGCTCCCACTAAAGACACCATTCTGGCAGCTGAGACAGATTACCACAATGGCACTGTTGTTTACCATGAGTATATTCTCTTCCATGCCTTCAAACATAACAGCTTCTCAGTATATAATGAAACCACTGGATTGCAATGGAAGTATCAAAACGCATGCACTCGTTATCTATGTTATTGTCCTCTGCTCTGAGACTTCTCTCATATTGTCAACGAAAGCTAGCATTACATTTAATCAAGTGAGACAACATTCTTCAAATGATTAGCAATGAGGAAATAAGAGTAAGGAGACAAAGATGACAAAGACGACAAAGACACTGCTTAGCTTACAAAGAGAAATACAACACTGGTAAAGAAAGGCAGAAGGGCCATTGGAATAAAAGTGTTAGGAAAACTCTGAGTATAGAAGATTAGGGGGAAAGGTATGATGCAGGAGAGAATCACATGGAGACGTAACAAAACTGAAAGGAGATAGTAGTGAGACAGCTTTGAGAACTGGTCATGCAGAACAGGGCATTTTACAGAATCAAAAACATGTCTAAAAAGAGGGTATAAAGGGGCCAAAATAATATCTAATGTTGCAATCCAAATAGTCACCAACAAAAAGAGACTTCACTGGAGTCTTCGTGAACCCATCCAGCTCAGCTTTCATCCTTCTTCCTTCAGTTGTCACTAGTCATGCCATAATGAAATAAGATGCGTAGGGTCTTAACACTGTTACTTTCGACTATAACATCAAGCTCCTTTTCTATCTGGAGTGACAGGACACAAAAAGGGGCAAATCCTCTCTTCAGCACAGAATTCCTTGTAGAAACCCTTCAAGAAATACAAAAAAAATGACTATACTATATATAGATAGAAACCCTGCCTTTCGTGCAATAGGTGAGCAAACCACTTGCATACATTGACAGCTGACTTCAGGAACCTTTTCAGAACATGGCTTATAATACTGGCATTGTAATTCTGTTTGTTAAGTCTGAAAACATGCCACTACATGGAACATTTGCTACCAACAACTTCAGAAAATGACAGTGACAAAATTTGGATTAACTACTTTTTACACAGATTGAGTACTGCAGCTTGATCCACCTTCCTGTATACCAAAGGACTTTTTTTTTTTTTTCCAGGATATAACAAAAATGATTATGGTGCAAATTATGGTGATTAGTCCTGTAGACATTATTCACATAAGTAGTCCCACTGTCATCAGGGGGAATATTCTTGTAAATAAGCACATTAGGAATGGGCTAGGATATATAAATATTTTCAACCATCTCAGGGACTGAAAGGTAACATGTATTCAATGCACCACAATACAATGAACCTTTGAATTAAAAATAAAAAAGGAACCTTTTGTAAGCAATTTCCTTGCATAGCAGCTACCGACTTGTTTCAAAGTTTCTGACTTTGTGGGCTTACTACCTTGAGAAGATTTAAATTTATATTTATGCTTGATGGCATCTAATTACCTGATACAATCATCCGCACCCTAGAACAAGAAGTCCCTTGCCTAAATTCTTCAGTAGGATTTTGTTGTGTTGCAATTCGCACAGGGATAGTGCAGAATTCTTCACAAATAAGGTAGGAATGCCTAAAACAAGATTTCCAGCAGGGACAACCAAGAAAATCTGCACATTTTATTACTAACGCCACCCAACTCTTACAGGCATTTTGTGCTTGTTTAGAACTTTCATTAGACTATCCAATTTAAACAGGTCTACCATAAAATTTAAAACTGCAGCACATCATTACTCCTAATTAAGTGTACTTAAGCTCAAATCCTTCCTCTGAAAGACTCCCCTAATATATATTAAATGCATTGATTTAAGCAGTTTCTGAAGCCTTAGGATAGGAAAGGGGGAAAGGAAGCCAACAGTCCCTGTGCAGGCAGGAGCAGAAAGAACAAACACTGAGGATGAATGATCAGTTGCACTGGCAGTGTTTGATTTAGTTTCTTGCACTCGTCCAGCATTTCAAACAAGTTTAATGGTTCTCCCACTAGCATTTGGAATTCTCTCCATATTGCCAAAAAGAAAACTAATATTTGCCCTGTTTGTTTACTGGAAAGCTACAAAATGTTTTTTTTTTCCTCCCCGAAGGAATGTAAATTGCAGATATTGCCCCAGGCAGTCTAAAATAACCCCCCAAAGCCTTTAAAGAATCATTATTCTCTTCAAATAGTAACATTGTTTAATACTTCCTAAATGATTTTCTTAAGACAACATCCTCCAAACATCAGAGGGCTTTTACCTTGGTTGAGAATCATTCAAAACTATTTACAGATTCTCTACATAAATAATACATAATAAGCTATGTGACTGTTGCCAGCAGTGTTAAGAACTATTAGAAAAGGTCTTCTAGCTTCAGCCTTAGATCTGTAGGTTATCCAATGTCCTTCCTAATGGATAAATACAGTAATTTATCATCATCAGTCACCATCAGCATTGTTCTTTCTACTATCATATATTCATGAACATTATTCGATGCAGCTGAGTGAAGCGTAAAAAGTGTATGATTAAAGTGGAAAGGTACAGTGTTTGAGACAGCTGAGATCTTGGGGCTAATGCACGGACTTGAAATATGACATAGGTCTTCTACCAGTTATGAACATGGCATCAACAAATTGCAGCTACCTGCTGGCAGGACGCAGGCATTTGCAACAGCAGCAGAGTCTGCCTGTGTCGTCCAATGCAACATTAAAGAAAGTATAACATGGGAAGGATGGTCTTGTACTCCTAAAAGTTTTCCATAGGTGAAGCATATTTCAAAGCTCTATTAGTTTAAAAAACAACAACAACAAAAACTAAGCTACTTCTCTAGGGATCACAAGTTACATTCATCCTTATTACCACTATGGAAAGAAAGCCTGTATTCATGTTTGTGAGGCAGTAACATATGCGTGTAGTCTCTGAACGCCCTCAAGTTACTAAAAAATGCAAAGATGATGGCTTTCAAATTCTACAATAACATCAAACAACATCTCAGCGTGCTTAAAGAGTTCCTCCCTCTTGTTAATTATCAGAATAGCTTGCCTGAAGCAATACCTTCAATTGGAAGATACTGGAAAGAAATACAGAAAGTAGGTTTTAAAATAACTAATGCAATTCATATGCTCAAATATCTGAGGCTACTACGTAACCTACAGCACACCTGCAATTCACTTCAACACAGAATAGCCAAAAAGATTGCCCTATTTCCCAGCTTTTGCATTCCTGCAGCAAGTAATCCCTTTAATCCACCTGCAAAGTGGAGGGCTCCAAATGCTGAAAAACCAGGTGCTGTGCTATGCTACACAGATTCCCGCACTCTATTATGAAAGCAAGGCACGGAGAGACATGGAGAACCTGCATAAAGGCATGGAAGCCGTGAGGGGAGAGTGCAAGGAGCAAGAGAGCACAGGCATCATTGCCTTGTTCTGTGTCCACCAAAAGAGACCTCTTCACAGCAGTGCTCCTTGCAGGTGCCCAGGACAGATCAAGCGTTGGAAGTTCTTTGAAAAGCTTTCTGCATTAGGAAAGAGAGTTTCTGAAGAGAAACTCTTAACTTCTGAAATTGAGAGGTACAGAGAAACACACCTATGTGCTATACAGCCACCTAAAAAAAATCATATTGCTGCTTGCTTGAGCTACCCAAGATCCTACGCGCAAACAGACTATTTATAAGATATCATATGAAATGATGTTTCTCAATTAACATGAGAAGCACTTCACCAAAATTGAGATCCTACTTGTCCCTTCTCCACAGAGATCATGTTAGAAGACTAGAAATGTAATGAAGATTGAAAATGAGCTTCAGGATTTTTGTGCTGATCACCACAATCAGATATATGACTGAGCTACATCTCAACAGCCACATGAGAAAGAGAATCAGGGCCACATGTAGTATTGAAAAAGTGCATGCTCCTTGCCTTCCTAATGTTCAGGATTCACATTCACTAGAATGTGAATCCTGAACAATATTCCAAACCACCACTACTAATACTTTTCCACATAAGCTTCTTGTGCTGCTGGTCATATATTCAACAGATACTGCAAGTCTGTAATGTTCTGGATCCAGCACAGAAATAGTATGGCATATATATAGTGTAAGAAATAGAATGTAAATGTTAAAGTTAAGATTTAGATGTTAACTCTTTATGAAATATTATGGGCATAATAATATAACCTTATTTCTCCACTTTTATTGGCTTTTTTACCTGATGCTTTTGACATTATGTTGAACCTTGCACACCAGCAGGTTTGATATATTGCCACAATATAACAAGTACAAAATTCTGCTAGGTAGGTAAGAAGGAAAAATGCAAAGTCACTTTGGGTTATGTACTAGAACAGAATTTCTTATCTCAGGTTGAAGCTAACTCTGAACGCAACCAAGAGCAGGCGACATGGATCTGACTACCTAACTAAATCTTCCATGTTACTGGAACTGTTTTAAGTATATGATTAAGAGTTCAAGCTTTTTCCTGATCCACCGAGCTCAAGATGACTTCAGTGGGGCAGGGGAGAGCCCTTTCACCTTGATAAAACCTCCTTAAGATGAATACTGCTCTGGAAAAACACAACTATCCATCAGCATTTTTCGCATTGAGAGATCAGCGTCTAATTTTGGGAAATGCAATGAAGGAAGACATAAACGTATAAACCATTTTAACCTTAGTCACCGAAAAATAGAACACATTATTCTCTTGTGTTCACATGTACTTTCAGAATATGCCCTTTGCCTGGTGACCACAGAAACTGGTCCTGAGTCAGAGAAAATTCAACTTCTTAATCAGGACAGTCATGCTCCTGTTGAAGCAAACAGTCGTCAGCTGTGCCTGTATGTGTACCAAACATGAAATTGAAATGCTTACCAACTAATTCCCCTATTTAATGCAACACAATGCAGTCTGTTCATTTCTGCTCACCTGTTTTGAAGCACAAGAATGCAGTAGTTTCTAAGTGACAAACAGTAAAGAAACAATCTGGTTTTTTGTTTTTTGTTTTTTGTTTTTTGTTTTTTGTTTTTTTTTTGTATTTTAAAATCAATTTTTGAAAGTCCTTAAGCTAGAAGAGTAAGAGAGGCTCAGGAGAGGATGGTCATAAATTTCAAAGGTCCGTCTCCTATACACACAAAGAACAGCAAGCAGCACCAGCTGGTGTAGATCATCTGTGTTTTTTTGTAAACAGACTGAAGCCTCACAAAGGTAATACCTAGAGGAATTATTTTAGTTTTTCATCTGCAAAGGCAGCAACATTCATCAACCAGCAAGTCATACAGGTACATTATATTTCTCAAATATGTTGTGTCCACTGACTACTGAATGGTTGTGCCTTCTAAAAACGATCACTAAACATCATTGTCTAAGACCCTGGGACAGTTCCTAAAAGCTGCAAGATGAAAAATGCTATTTTTTGTGCTCCTTCTTGTATGGACGGAGCCACATTTGCTTCTGACACAAGCTCAAGTGACACAAGTCTGAGCCCTTTGATAGAGCTTTCCAGAAATGAGGAGAAATACAAGTAATTTACAGCTATTTCCCTTCTACAGTTATATCATCAGAATATAAAACTGTAATTTTAGCAATAAATATGAGTCATCATTTAGCAAAGAGTTGAGAATAAATCTGGCTAATTTATCAAACCAATCACTGAAACATCGATAGCGCTGTTAATGGAAGTTGTTATTAGATGCCTTCACCCAGGGGAGGGTTACTTTAAAAATACCATCAAGGGAAGTGTTGGATATGAAGTTGTATCCAATTTATTTATAAGCTGATGGCCTTGGATGCTTCAATCAGTCGATCCAAGCTTTTATTTAAGTGGAGAGACCCAGCATTAGCCTGCTGTAGTTTGAAATTGCAGCTCAGGTCCCAGGCCTATAAATTTACCACAAATGCATCAGCTTCAGTAGAACTGTTCTCAGGAGTATTTGTAAACCGGACTTCGAAATGAGAGAATAGATTTACATTTAGAAAATCCCAGTATAATTCCTTGCTTCTTCGTAGACTTTCCATAGGTCCAACCACTTCTATACCAGAAAACCTTTGCTGCTCCTGTTGTCTCATGAAGCCCTCTCAGGGCAGAGGTGGCTTATCGTTTAAAATAAGTAAACCACAGCTGTCACCTGTAGTGACACTACAAGTTGATACAAGCTCACCAAGCAAAATGAAATGTTGAGCAAGAGTACCCTGACAGAGGTGGATTTCTTGAAGGCCCTAAGAAGGCTACATCCTCCAGAGGGGTGGACATACGAGCCCATGTTCTTCTGCCCATGCCCACAGCTGCAGCCAGGCCAGCTCACGCTCTGTAACAGCAACCACAAAAAGCCAACAAAGAGCTTCTAACCCATAATATTCCTCTGCTAAGGTCACAGCCTTAGCCTGCTATACTAAGAACAGTTTCCAACATAAACCTGGTGTCACACCAACTGTGTCCAAGCCCTGGAAAGAGCTCAGCTACAACTGCCTGGATCCTGGCTGCTGTGATGGTGCACAAGCGCGACGTTGTGTTCGTGGAGATCCAACTGCGGCCTCACTCTACACGGAGCTCATGGCAGGATTTAGGCCCACGTCCCTGTCGTTAGCATTTAAACCGATAGAAGGATTTGCCATCCATTGAAAGTGATGTCATCCATTTTGTAAGTGATGTCACCATCTACTTCACAAAATGACATCCCTGGCATCTGTGGCAACAGGCAATCAAAGCTGATTCAATATCAACTTCTACCAGGAAAACCAAACTTGGTCTGGAGAAACCTGATGCAAACACGCAGGACTTGGCACTCACACATCACGCAGTCAGGCACAGCAGACAGCCCCGCAGTCTCTCCATCCACCACTGAGAGAGGCTGAGAACTCCGGAGCGTTTGGGTAATAATGTTTCTATATTTAGGATAAAATCTTAATGTTTGGAGTGTTTTAAATGGCAAACTTACTGCTGTTCCTCGTTATGACCTAAAAGAGCAGTCAAACCGGTCATTTTTGGTATCTAATATTAAGACTGCTCTGAAAAGATTTCCACCCTCCAACAACAAAAAAACATTCTGGCAATTCAGCATGTCTGAACTATGAAGAAATAAAGATTGGTTAAGTTCACATACTTTTTATCATGTCTAAAAGCAGTATCCCTCTAAAGCAAAACAACGTTTGTGAAATTTATGAGCTCTGTGAATCTCTGCTATCCAAAGTGAGCTTGACTTTTCCATAAATTCTGCTATTTGCATGAAATTTAAGTACTGATGCATTATCCACCTTTCTTTTCCAGATAATATAACTTATGCAATTAATTTATTCAAGATACTAGAAGGCTCCTCAAACTCAAATGCATTATTTTATCAATATTACATGGAGATGCCTCATAATGCATGTGCTTTCCAGCAAAAAGCACACGTCTAAATATATTCAAACGCTGGGTGCATGGATATCAGCAGGACTATCCACAAGCTTAACGTGCAGCCCGGGTGTGAGTGCAGGACTGGCTATCTGGGTATATGGGCTTTCTGAACCGAAGCTGAGCACAGCAGCTTGTACTGTTGATGTTTTTCACCCGGTATCGGTGTATCAGAGGAAAATTAAGCTGTGTAGAGGCACATAACGGAGACTGAAAATGCGAGATACAGTCACCTACGCTCTGCAAGCCCGCGTTCAGAGTTCAAAACAAGACACGGCGAGCCCTGGCAGCAGCCTGGGAAATGCCGCTCGAGGAGCACACCGCGGCTGCCTGCGGGCGGCGGACGCCCGGGCCTCCCGGGGGGAGCCGGGGGCAGCTCCACGGCCCCGGCGCCGCCTCTGCAGCAGCGGCAGCGCCCGGCCGCTGTGCCCGGGAGCGCTC
>VXAA01006526.1:1261204-1298125 GCA_013399115.1 Anseranas semipalmata
CGGCAACGGAGGCAGTCTGGTTCCAACCAGTGAGAGGGAAAGCACAGAAAATGTGAAGGTAGATGGTAGCTCAAGTGGCGGTGACCACGAGTCCGTGAGCCTTTGGAAGGATGGAGAAAGGCGAAACACTGAGGTTTGGGCTGGGTGGTTTGTTATCCCAGATCGGTCTCCTGCTCCAGCTCACGGTAGGGTCCAAAAGGCAGGATTGTCACCGTGCAGGAGGAGGGGTGCTGGGGGGGAATGCGGGGCTGGGGGAGCAGCCCCAGCATGCAGGCTGCAAGGTAGAAGGAAAGCTGTGAGCACGTAACGTGAGAAGGGGGGGGTCTTTTTTAATACTTTTCCATCGAATTGAGAAGAAAGGTCAGTTCTGACTGGGTGGTGAGTGCAATTAACAGTGGTGTCAAAGACCAAGATTTCAGCCTACAGAGGGAACAGGGAGCTAAGGGACCGAGGAATTACAGATCAGTCAGCCCCAGCACACAGAGCACTGAGTATTTCCACCAGCTTGTATCACCCAGTGCTGCATTGACTCCTCCAAGACCAGACACAATTTCTTCCGAAGTTCCAATAAAAGTTCTAGAAAAAATAATCAGATGAACTTTGCTAGCACCTAGATGAGAACTAGATGCTGACTAATAGCCACCATTAATTTGTCAAGTGCAGATCACGTCAAACAAATCTAATTTCTCTTTTTAATAGGGTAACAGGCCTGTGGATAGGAGAGCAGTAAATGTCATCTATCTTGATTTAGAAGGGCTTCCAGCACTGTCTTCCAGGACAGTTTTGTGAGGCAGAGAGAAACATCATCTGAATAAAACTAAACTGAGTATCTAAAATCGGCTCCAGCGCATCATTTCCCGCAGCTCCCAGCCACAAGACAGGGCTGCAGCGGGGGCCCCTCGCTGGTCCGTCCCGCAGGGGTCTGCCCGTGCTTCCGTCAGCGCTGGGGTGGTGGAGCGTGCTGAACGCTCATCGGATTCACAAGCAGCACGAAGCTGAGGATGAAAAGTATCTTGGAGGACACCAGCGGAGTTGAAAGCAATCTTGGCAGACTGAGAGCTCAAGACTTGCAAGCAGCTCAGAAAGGACACGTGCAAGGGATAGAGAACAATGGGCTGGGTCACTTTTTCAAATGAGGATCAGGGGGTTAGGGAGGATCTCAAAACTGAACGTAAGGCAGTGTCCTGCTATTGTGAACATGCAGCTGTCATGACACGTGCAGAAACCCTGTCCTTGTACTGACAGGGAGCTGGACAGCAAACACAGGGCCAGTGTCAGCGAATGCGCTGCTACACCGACATGTGGCAAGGATAATCAGAGGTCTGGCAAACGCACGCTCCAAAGAAAACTGAAAATCACTGGGATCAGTTAGCGTAAAGGAGAGGAAACTGATGGCAGATACAGAAACAATGGTCGAATGCTTAAAAGGTTCTACGAAAGAATGAAAATAATCTCTTTGTCTACGTGGTGGATGGAATAAACAGCAATAGGTTTAAAAAGCAGGAAGAAAGGTATATGTTAAACATTAGGAGAAAAGCACGTTTCCAAAAGGGTGGGGGGGAGGAGAGGCAGGGCAGAGCAATGGATTGGGTTGCCTCCAGAGGTCTGGGGGCCTCCAGCCCTGGAAGCTGGATAAACATCTGTCCAGAGCGTTATGAGTACAGATGGTGCCACCTAAGGTAGGAGAATGGTCTAAATTAAGCAACGATCTTTTTTTTTTTTTGGCTGACTTCATGTTTCCTTTCCAGTATGCTGCTGAGGACCACCCACAGCCCACTGCATGAGACCCACCTTCAGGAGCACGCAGCGAGGCCACGCATCGCTTACCCCAGGGGTCAGTCTGCACGGTTGTTTTCTCTCGGCTCAGGAATCAGTCGTTCCTGCACTTCTCTTGACACCATCCCTGCCCTTACCTCTCCATTTCACATCCCTATTTTCTCTCTCACACTTCATTATTTCCCAAACTTCTCTGCCATTGATGCTGTCAGCCCTGTCCCTTTACCTTCTTGCCCTCTGCCGCTGTCTCTTTTTGTATAATAATTGTGCCACAGAAAGAAAAAGCAAAAAGGGCAACCGAGACAGCATCTTTTGCACACCAATACCCACTGCTCTGCTTTGCTTCCCTAGAGCAGTCTTTGCTGCCAGTCCTTCATTTCTGCTGGCTCTATGCTGCAGGACTCAGGAGTTTATTTTTTCTGGCAATGCATAACAGGCAGAGGCTTAGATTTTGCCTGTGGCCTCTAGGTGCTACAGTAATACAAATAATAAGTCTTAGAAACAGACAGGTTCTGATTCATGCTGTTTATGGCACAGGTCTATTGTAACTTGACTAATTACTGAGCCCCTATCAGAGCCAAAGAGTTCTAATGATTTAGGGTTTGAATGGGCATGTCTCAAATAGAGATTACTTCCAGCTTGTTTTTGATGAGATCTATTGTGCTGGAAGTCCACAATTAATCAAGAAGGAAAAAGACATTAGCCGTCAGTTTAGCTGAAGCTCAGTTATTCACAAGACACTGTGAGGTTTTATCACTATAACAGACTGAGATACGCAGCACAAGTTTCATGAAAGGTCATGCATGCTGGTTGTTGGGTATCATAAATCAATCAAAATTATTTGAAACGGGTATTTTGGGGCTAGGAGTTTTGGGAGTGGCTCTATACACATTGAGTTTGATATAAAGCTTTAAAAAGCTGTGCTTTTTAAAATCAATATCTCAACTGTCATTAATAACACTCAATCATCCCTTTTATCATTATTTTTGAATGCTGGTTCTTTTGTTTGTAGTATTGTCGGTTTGGGGATAGCAAATTAATTCAGCAGCTTTCACCAGTGCCCACATCAAGTTTTTGGGGGTCTTTTTTTTTTTTTAAGATACTGTTCAAAGTCATTTGACTGGATTGTTTAAAAGAACAGTTGTTTTATAGCCAGTAGTAGGACACATCTTTGAAACTGGAGCCTGGTACTAAAACTAATGCCATATGGGTAAAAGCCATTAAGGTGTACAGTACTTATGGTAGTTTCTTGTACCGTTTGCACCAAAACACCTCATCATATCAGCAGGGAAAGCATTTACATGCCTTCTAAAGGTGAAATAGCTGCAGAATGCAATGGAATTGTGCTCTTGTTAAGTTCTTTACAGAGACACTACATTAATTCATACAACTTACCAACTGAACTGTTATGTTACAGCCTCCATGTTATTTTCTCCACCTTCCTCATTACATGCAAGATCTGGGTGCACGAATCAAGATGTAACACGAGTATTTAAAAGTTCCATTAAAACTGAATATCGAATCCATCAGAGCGTTATTCGCCAGTTACAACGCACATCATCTGAGGACTCGATGACATAGGTGTTTCACTGACAGAGCTGACTGACAGATACACAGTGCTGATTTTGGACAGCCAGCTGGCGAGCCAGGAACCTGGTAGGGGTGTAAAAGGGCAGGACACGTGCAAAAAGAGTACAACGAAGAATGCCCCAAGTGAGGCAAATTCTGTCTTAAGGAACCCTGTAGCCCATGTGGCTCGCTGTGCTCCTGGCTGCGACCACTTCAGGCCAGAGCAGCCACTGAGAGCACCCGTGGGTGCCACGCATGCATCGCTCCAGCACCCCTGGGAGGCGTGCTGGGAGCTGCTGAGGTAAGGCGGTTAAATGGAGCCCTGTCTCTCAAGGGATGTACCCGTGGCCACGAAGATCTTGTCCCGTCTTTAGGGAAGTTTGTATTTTATAAAAGTCAGCTCATGGGTGATTTTCCAAGGACAAAACCAGGACAAGTAGAACTGGTAGTTTTGTTTTCTGCTTATTTTAGATGGCACTCTGCACAGAGTAATTGATATCTGTACAGCTCAGTGAAGATGTAAATACTACTTGACCGCTAATTATAAGCATTGCCATAAAAATAAAAAGCCCATTAAAGCTTCTACATCCAATTGACCCATTCCTACAAACAGCTTCTGCTTTTTTGCCATAAAGTCAATTGACTGAGATCAAAAGATTCTCAATCAGCTCCAGCCAAGGACTTCAGGTGCAGATCTCTTTTGCAGCAGCGCTGCTCGGCATCGTACAGCCCGAGAAGAAAAGGCTCAGCCTCCGTGCAGCCCCATGCTGAGGAGTTTATGAAATCTGGAAGGTCATGGCTTGAGAGTTTCTCTGCGGCTTTTTAAAATCAGATCTTATGAATATACTCTGATTATGGATTTCTGATTCCTTTTAAAACTGTAGCAACCGGACTAAAAAAATCCTTGAAGTTATAATTTAAAAACCAAACTTATGTAATCAGACCCAAAAAAAGTTAAGCTGATTGTTTTTGCCAGTGTTCTAAGTGGATCTGTGGGCTTCCAAAAACTACAAATACTTGTCCAGAGGGGAACCACTCAGAGGTACATAAACCTGACAAAAGGACAGGATGTGGGTTTGTACAGAGGGCTTTTTAAGGGCTGGTTTTAAATGACAGGATATTTGAACTTTGCTGCTTAAGAAATTCTGTTAGAGGAAAGAAATCCAGTCACCTTCTGCATTCACAAACATGTTATATTCTAATGCCTGTTTCAGTGAAAGGCTATTTTCTTTGTGAATAAATTGTACTCATGTTTTTCTTTTCGTGTCTTCTTCTAGAAAAACAATCAATGCAAACACTGAATTAATACAAATAAATGCAAATATATTCCAGCAGGATAGTTATGGGACTTATTAAAAAACACGTGCAAATATTTCAGCTAAACTATACTGAACAGGACCATACTTCTAAAAATACCTCTCACTAACCAGTAAAATGCACAGTCAGCATTCAGGAGCTTTTGCAGAAATGGTTCATTGCAGGAGAACACAGGAGCCACAATTTCACCCCCACCTGATTACCTAACGATGTATAGAGTCATAAACCACAATGGTTTCTAAGAGAAATGGGGATATACAAACACATACGTCCAATACCACTGCCCGAACCTCAGGCGGCTGCTACAGTCACCACGTTGCTCGTTGTGAGCCACAGCCAGAAGCCAGGTGTGGTTCCACAGCACATCCTTTCTGCTACCGGGAGGGATGTCATACATTCACAGGAAAGGTTTTGAGTTGCCACAATTCTGGTCAGCTGGCTTGATTATATTTAGAAAACATTTCCACTTACCAATCTTGCAAGGAGAAAATTTGCAAAACCTAACTATGAAGTGAAAATCAATGTAGTAAGTATATACTGATAATAACAGTATGTAATATAATAATATTATATGCTGATAATAACAAAAGTCAAAATTAATTGAAGCCAGAAAAATCAAAGAAAGTATTTCAATACCCATACAATTTAATTTTCTTCCCCCTTTCTAAAGTGTTGTAAAAATTTGCATAATCGCACAGACCTTTTTGATCAGGCTTCATTCTTGCAGGACAATTGTGCTGTGAAATATTTTCCATCCATCTCTAATTCACTCAACAAATAAATCAACAAGCATTATGATGCTAACAATGATTACAAACCAATTTTCTATTGAGAATTGTATTTCCCTTTAAAACAGAGATATTATTTATGTGCATTTCATGCTGAAATTTATAAAAAGCATCTGATACTGCACAGTTAGTTTCTAAAAACAGTAACTGTGTCTGGCCACCATAATTCTAGCAGAGAGAAGCGGAGATCGCTGGGGCCTATTCTCTATTCAGTACCGTTAATTGTGATTAGGAGGCATTGAATAGAGTAGGTTTTAGAATCCTGGAAGACTTATTCCTGCATCAAAGGGAAGGAGAAAAGATTTTGTATACAATTATACTGCTGAGCTTTTTTCCATGATGTTATTACAATAAGAAATGGAGCTGTCACAGAACTATATGATAAGAGCCTATTCATCCATAACACACATTATATAATGAAAGGTATCAAACATTTGTATAATAACACACACATATATTACCCAAGATTTGTATAATACCTTTTTTTTTTTTCCCAAAGGATCTGTAAATGTTTTACAAACTGATATATAAATTATCCATGCAGAAAGTTATTCATCTGTCAGGGAAACACAGCTACAGCCCAAGGCAAAGCAGAGCAGCTATATAATATAAGCAAAATCTTCAGTAAATGAAGAAAGTCTTCTCCAGTCAAGACCGCAAGGAAGACGTTAAGTAAACAGCATGTAAATACATGGGATTTAGGAAGAACGTTGCTTATAGAATTCTGGTTCTTTAATAGAATACAGTAGGATGTCTCCTGCACATTGGCAATCACAATATTAAGTAAAATAAGTACACTCTTAACAATAGTTAATATAGTAATAAGAATAATAATAGGTATAATCCCAATATTAAAAATTAAGAATTTATAAGAATTTTATTAAAACACATCAGTGCAATGAATCCAGCCTCATACTGGAGAACTGGCTTAGAAAGAAGCACGCCAGCATCTCCTGATAGGAGGAAACAGACCACATTTGGGGACCAAAAGCAGGTAAAGTCAAGAGGATGACTGAGAAGTCAAACACTGATGGAGGGCTTGCATAAGCTACACATACCAGAGGGTTTATGCAAGCATAATTTCACATAGTTTTCCTGCTTTAACAACCAAGTGCTTGCAGAATAAAAGAGTAACCCCAATTCAACACTGCCATTTGGACTGCAAGTGGCTGAACTCCCACTTCAGTCTGAGCTCTGATCTTGGTGACCAGACATTTCATTTGGATAACATTCTCTGATTTCTTCACAGCATTTTCAGCTTGGCAGTCATTTTAGCACTTTTGCTCAATAAAGAAGGTAGCAGAGATACTTAAGGGTGCTTACAGAAGTCATAGAGTGTGAGCTGAGGCAGAAGAGAGCTCTTTCCCTTTCAATATAATTATCAAGAATCTCTAATTAGAAGCAGACTTTGTAAGAAAAATGCAGACAGTGGGAAAGTAAATATCATTGGAGAATTAGGAGGACGCATTAAGAAGTGTTACAGAAACTTTGGGACCTTTTTTAACCTTGAGAATTGGACACAAACCTCAGACTTCCCAATCATGTTGATGCTGTCCTCTCAGGAGACTTACAGAGGACCAAGTATTGGCACAACAGTACTTTGATTCTAAATAACCATCTAAAATCCAGCCTTAGCATCATTTCTCATCTGGGAGCTACATTCAGAAACCCTCTTGAGGATTTTGACAGGCTATCGGGCAGGAGAGGCAGATAAAGAATTGCTGATGCTTCTAACCCTGGAGAATCCAGTGGGTTTGGGAAAAAAAATGCTATTAAGGAGAAGAGCTATCCTTCACATCACTCCCATAAGCTAAGCTGATACAGTAAAAAAAGTAAAATAAAATCACACAGAAGAGCAAAAAAGTTGATATTATGAAAGTATGAAACTCGACTATCTGGTTGGAAAATTGAAACAGAATTATAGAAAAGAAAATAATGGAGCCCTCAATTAAGAATCTAAGGTAGTGATACGTAAATGCCATGAAAATGAAAAATAGCTGCAAGAAGTTGAAGTTTTTGTACACAGTCAACAACATAGACAGCACTATAGAATTAATGGGATGCATTGCAAAACTTGGATTTTGCTACAGAAGTGTAATAAACTGTTCAAGAGCAGGAACAGATAAAAAAAGGAGGCCTTGCCTCTGCATCACTAACACATATCCTGGTCCTGAAATCTGCAGTTCAACAAGTCAGAAGGAATTACTGTCTTCTTGAATGACTCTGGGTAAAGATAAAAGGGATCGTGAATAAGAGCGCTATACTACTAAAGTTTTTCTTTCCCTATTTAACCTTGAAAATCAAGAGCAAACCCGAGTCTTCACAAATATCCTGAGATGCGTGTACTTGCATATAAGAGGGTAACATGCAGAAGCATCCTAAGAAGGATCAGGTGTCAAGGAGCATTTTTATTATACACATCTGATGGAAAAACAATACAGGTGGACAAAGATGATGCGCCAAAATTCTGAATTCACTGGGGACCATATTTTATGTTTTGAAAAGAAAGAAGAAACCACAAGGGAAGTTGAGGGAGTATAAAAACTGGTTAAGAATCTAAAGTTGAAAAGTTATTCAGATCAGACAATTAGGAAAAATAAGAAAAAGGTAAAAAAAAAAAAAAAGAAAAAAAAAGAAAAAACTTAAGCAAAGCCACACTTCAGGAGAAGAAAGATAAAAGGAATAAGGCTGATGTTTCTAATACCTGTCACACACACACAAAATAAAAGAGACCAGATACTTGGTTAACTATACCCTAACTATGATGAAGGCCAGGACATGAAAATAGACAAATAAACCAGGTAAATAAATAATTAGATGAATAAAGTGCATTCAAATCAACAAATCAATCTCACTCAAAAATATTTGAAGCATCAGCCATCTGAACCATTTGAGAGAGCTCTCTGAGAACTTCAGAGGGACAGGATAATTCTGGAGGAATGGCAAGAACAGTGCTTGCCTTCAACAAGGAAGAAGAGGCTAAAGTATACACAGGCAGCTGAGTTTTTAGTTCTCAGAAAAAAAAAAATCAAAACAATGTAAGTTTATAGAAGTTAATAACCAGTTAATCTAGTTTCCTTCTTTAATCAGCTAACTGTGGACAACCATGAGAAAGCACTGCAAGACTCCAGAAACTTTATCATATGATCTTCTCATAAGAAAACAAGATCTAGATGAAATTACTATTGCATGGCAGGTTTACAAACTACATAAAACGTTACTTCTTTTTAAATTCTTGATATAATTGCCAAAAGGGGAAGTATTGTCAGTTAGGGCCTTTCAGGGATTTGTATGCAAATCCATCTTTATTCATCATTATTTCAGTCATTAGAGAGTATTTTTACAGACATTTATATTTACAAAACTCCGACTTGGGAACGTATAGAAAGGTGGGTTACAAATAACATCAAGATCAGGATCAGAATTCAAAACAGGATTAATGAACTGGAGAAATGATCCAAAATCAACAGTGTGAAATTCAATCAAAATGTGTGCAAAGTGCTACCCACACAGAGCTGCCATCAGGTGCACAAAAGCAGCAAGAGGCACAACTGCAGTCCGAAAGTAGCACAGCGAGCTTGTTCCACGCTCCGTACTGCAGTGAGCTACGAGCTAAATATGACTCAGCACCGTGATGCTGTTCCCAAAAAAGCACATTTCAGTCCTGGGACAAATGAAGAACAGGGCTCATATATATGCCAGCAAAAAAATTATTTGTTTTTCTCAGTACCAGTCTTATGGGTCCATGGCTCATTTTGGTCACTGCACTACAAAAAACAAGAAGCGGAGCAATAAGGAAAGTAGTTACAGAAGCTTGAGATCTGAAGAGCAGTTAAGGAAATTGGATTGTAAAGTCTGCTATGAGGAAAGACAAGCATCTTTAAGGCCAAGAACCACAGGCATGGTTCAGGAACATGCCTCCAATGATAAGCAACTTCCCTCGTTACCAACTGGATCTTAGCTGACCAGTACTGTCAGGGGTGGATTACAGGCACTTCAGAAATAGACCAGTGGATTTTGACAGCGCTTTTAAAACCCTCAGTTTCCAGGACCCTTGGCACCACCTTCTCTTCCCTCCCATACTCTGCTCCGCACAGCAGGTGAATACGGTCACAAATTAACTTTTCATCCATCCTCAGATTGGAGTATAAATACATCCAATGACACTTTACCACATACCTAAAATTAAGCACATGCTTAAGTGCTTTGCTCAACAGCAATATACTTTAAGCACATACTTTAAAACTCTGCAAACTGTGTCTTTATAGCTTTCCAAAGTCATTACAATGGTGACACGGGTCTAAATTATTGCTATACAAGAATGTAATTGCCTGATGTAAGAAAGAGATCTAGAAAAGGAAAGAAGAATGCAAAAGAATACCGCTAATATTCATTTAGTGTGTTCACATTTTTTTCAGAGCAAACTGATGAAAATGATAGCCTTCTGCATAACCCTGTTGTCACAGAGGTATTTTCTGAAATCAATTGCAAATTTTAGGTTCCCTAATTTTCTCCTTACACACAGTGACTGCAGGCCATAACACTGCAGTACACACATGTGAATCTCAGATCAAGCTATGTGCCTGGTCGAAGCAACTTGACCCAACACACACAAATACAATTGTGAAGCAGAAGGAAAGTCAGGGCTCTCTGAATATTTGAGGGCTTAAACCTAATATAGATAGATAGACAGACAGACAGCGCTTCAGAACTGCTATGACTGGTCTTATAACGACTTTTTTGGGGGAAAAATCTACGACAATCCATATGTTTTTCATCTTTCTTTTTCTGTCTCTCTCTTTTCTCCTACTAAACATATACTTATTTTGACCCTTGGGTTCCAACACTGACAGTTACTTCACTTCAGTCGATATTTATCCATCTGATCAAAAGACCTTCAACAAAAGTCAATATCAATGTTTTCTTATATGGCAGCAGGCAAAAGAAAGTGCAGGATTGCAATTTAGTATATTACCTGTCAGGGTGCATAATCTTTTTTTTATTGCATATTTTATGGTATGCTTAAGCTGTACTTAATTACTTGTTGCAGAATGAAATCTTTACAAGGGTATTCCATATTGCATCTTTCAACTTGACTTTATTTAAAGAATGACATGTCTTAGTATCTTCCTAGTCTTGAAGCACAGTCTTCCATTAAAGAAAATCATATTCAAACACAAAGATTTAAACAATATTTCTTAGAAAAACTATCATCATTGGACTCTTATGGAAAAAAGACAGGAAATAGAAAGGAGGACAGGAAACTTTATCTAAAAACACAGCATCAGAAAATTATTAGTAATTCTTAGCGTTCATACAGTCACTGTTAAAAGTGGCATTATCAGTGACATGTCATCGAGAAGAAGAATTGCAAAGCCACAAAGAAGACAAAGTAATTTGCAAAAGTACAGTAGGCCATCACAATGATGTCAAGACAGGTTTAAGTGATAGAAATTCTATGTATGTTCATGTATTAAACACTCTGAAATGGCACTTAACCCCTGGGGTCATGTCATAATTTGACATCTTCTTTTAATGCATTAAGGACAGTTAGAGATCAAAAATAAGTATTTGATAACACATCCAAAATGTGCCTTTACTCCCACCAACAATTTGTCCTTGTTTGTTGCTTCTTGCCCTTTAATTAAAAACGAATAAATAAATAAATCATGGCTCTAGCTGAAGGAAACAAAAAATAACCATTTGCTGCTTCATTAAAAAATAACAGCTTGAATGCACATTTTGGAGGTGGTTAATGAAACAGTTTCATTAGGGCTTATGCTGTCTTATCTAGTAGCAACATTCAATGTTCACATTTACCACTTAAAACGAGAAGGAAAATTGAGACTACCTGGACATTCAGGAATAACTTTTTTCCTTGTGTCTGCTCTGGACAATGTCGACCAAATTCTCCAGGAGCCTTTACCAGACTCCTGCATTTCTTTAGAGCAATTGGGATAGCTCCAGCCTTGGGCAGCACACCTCTGGAAGCAGCAAGGCTTCCAGACACCCTTCAGACACTGGCACCTGAAGAGAGCCCCCGAATCCACCGGCAGTGCGTATTTTGCTGCATCTGTGTTGATGTTAGCCTCCAAATGCAGAATTGGGTACTTTATTCCAACAGAAACTGTAAGGCTACAAATGTTAATTGACAAACTACTCGGATTGAAGGGGCCTCCAGCTCCCCACAGGTTTGGTTTAGCAATTCAGCGTTTCAATGTATATGACTGAAGCGTTATTTATAGTACTTAATCTCAAACCATTTGCCATGAAGTACATGTCAGATGTGCAATACGTGGCTTGTTTAAAGTGAAAGATAAGACTTTAGGCTCAGCCTTCAAGTGAAGCTCAGAGTCATGAAGTATGGGGACAGAACTGGCTCCATGCCCTCTGGCAGCACTGGCATCTCTGGGATGCCGAGAGCATTTCACAGCCTTAACATACTGTCACGCATATATAACTGCTGCATGAGTACCTTCTACCAACCATCTCTTTGTGCCACATCTTTGACTTTTATACCTAAGGACAGAATAGGGGGTGTAAAATGTAGTAATTTCCCATCATGAGGAAAGCCATTAATTGCTTACTTACAGTGATAAAAGAGGACTTGCTGCAGGACAGGATTTAGCTGACAGCCACTTCAAACCCAGATTAGTTATAAGTGATAACAGAAGCACTTTCAGTTATAAAGAAGTCACCAGCATGCTTGAAGCGTAGTTAAGTCATAATGTTTTTGCAGAACAGTTGAGGGCAGTGTAGGTTTTACAACCAGCCCACCTGGCAATCTGGAAAGAACTACCTGGTGGAGTTCTTGGGGGGGAAAGTTGTTTTGTCTTCTTAATCTTCACCTAAGAGTGTCCGTCCTTTGTAACAAGAGGAGAACAAAAAAGAGGAGAACAGAATGACTGAAAGAGCACTAACATTTCAAACCCTTCTTAAGAGCTAATCAACTAGAGCAATAATCAAATGAGAAAAGGAGGCTGCACAGTTCAGAAGCAACCGTTCAAGCTTTGTGCTGTTTTAACACGACAATTTGTCTGCTGGGTTTCCCTCTGTGGCAGCACACTTTTGCTAAAACTTAGTCATTTCTCACTTCTGGAGAAAACAGAAGACAAGCTATGCTCCTCTTCAATCTCTATGCCCAGTGTGTTCATTCTGTAGCATTACAAATGCCAAATATTGAGCCCACTTTGCTGTTTTTGTGTATTTCTGTTATTTACATTCTCTGTAAACCAAGCAAGATATACTTTTACACTAACACACTCATTGTGCGAATTACAAAAGGTGAAAAACAGTGGATAATCAAGCCCACAATGTATAGTTATTACTCCTTCTAAACTGCTCTGTTAACTCCTAGCTTTTTTCTATCCTTGAAAATTATTGTTTGCTGGTAGAGAATGTCTTTTCCAATTTGAAAAAGGAGAACAAAAGAGAAGCAAGCATTTGCTTTGAGGAGCATGTCAAAAGGGTCGACCATTTTATATTTCCATAGAAAGGACTGATTAATACAGCTCAAGCTTTATGAAAGCATGCTTTTCTTGGAGAAACCAGGATCTAACACAAGAAAATAGTAATTTCCAATATAGAATGCAGCTAATAACTTGAATACAGGACATATTATAGAGTGCACAAAAAGGAACATTTATTTTCTAAGCAATATCCAAGCCAAAAGGCAACAAAAAATCAGCATCAGGAGGATGAAACACATCAACTTTATTGTAAAAAATATCTTTTATCTGCTGATTCACAGGAGCTTCAATGTATGGCCATATAGCAGCAATGATATGGTCTAGGTAAACTCAGAAGGCCTGTCCATGGCAGATTTATGTTATGGATTTGTAAATAATGGAAAAGCAATGTGCCAAACCTCAGAGTCATTGAGTTCCCTTGAAAAATCAGAAAAACTCAAACGTTAGACGGTTTTACTCTAACCAGTCTTTAAGTCTTATAGCATTAGATAAGTAAAAAAGGAAAGCATAAAGATTAGAAACTGCAGACTTACATTACCCTGCTATCAGTCTCTTGCTCTGCCTTCAACTTGTGGCTTTTCTGAGGAAAGCCCCTGCTACCAAAGCTGAAAGCATCTAACTGGCAGTTCTGATGAGGGTGGCACTGTCCTCCAGCATGGCACTACGCTGAGCTTTTAGCTGGTGCTGGAGCTGAGACAGCATCTCAGACACTTCTGGACTCCTATACGGGACCTTTCAGAGTTGGCACAAAAAGATAATCCCAGAAATGGTGAACTACAACCTTCCTTTACATGCCCCACCCCCCAGAAGCTCTTTGAGACATCCTTTCTCCATTTTTTGTTCAAATTGAATTCTTCATCTGTCTCTCTCACCCCCCTTTACAATTTCTTTCCTTCTCCACAAAGGGAATGTCCCTTCTCAGTATACAACAGTAATGGCTGTGATGACACCATGTTCCCTAATCTCACGGTTGACACTCCAAAATACACAAATACAGTAAATAAGTAAATAAGACACCCTTTCTGCCCTGAGACTATTTCTAAATTAATTTTCCTACATATTGTTTAACGGGAAAAATGCCTTCCAAGTTGCAACTGTAATATTGAAAATGGAAAATAATGTACAGCAACCATCTACAAAGAAAGCCTTCCATGTATTGCAGTGAGCACTAGTAACATCTTGTCATAGCAATGAACGTCACCCAGGAACTGATCCCTTAAGCCAGGTGGAGCTAAGCAGTCTACAGGAAAAACAAACAAACAAACAAACAAATAAATAAATAAATAAATCAAGTCTTCAAGCTCAAAAAACAAACAAACAAAAATTGGTGAGTCATGAAAGATCATGAATTTTGTTTATATACACTGAGTGATTTAGTTTTAAACACCTAATAGCTGCAGATGTTAGACACACTTTCTAAAGAGAAATCAGAAAATAAGGTGGTATGTACCTTCACTCCCATATAGCAACCCATGTTCCATAAAATAGTAAACAACTTCACCGCACTTGAAGAAAAACTGAAAATGTTCTAGAACCAGCAGTGGATGCAGAAGCTGTTCTGAAGGTCACACATAAGAGCAACTTCTCTCTCTAACAATTCAATGCTTGCCATGTTATTAGAGAAACCCCTCCTCTGGAGAAAAATACGGTACTTGTTAATACCAGTAGGAAAGACTTAAAAAAAAATTAAATAAATAAAAAGATTATACTGCAGTAACTTTTCTATTTTTCCATTTTTGAATGAATTCAGTTAATTACTTCATTTTTATCAGTTGCAGTAATAATCTAGTCCACATTTTCCTCCTATCTTTTGCACTTCTTTTATACATTTTTTCATTGCTCAAAAGCCTGCTAGAAATCCACAGACCTCTGACTTCAGCCTGGGGCTCTGCAGTATAGGTGTGTTTGCAGCAAGGAGTAGCATCCATGCTGACATGCTATCCTAATCAAAATGGGGGAGTTGGAGTAAGCTGGCATTGCTGCATTTGCCTGCTTAACTATTTTAATAATGTCAGGTCTCACCTTTAACATCTGGTTCCCAGCCATGTTAGCTACCCCAGTGCTAACAGCCAACACAGCTCAACGCTTTTCCACAGGACAGATGCAGCCACAGGCACAGGGGATGCTGAAGCACAAGGGAAGCTGAAGCTGCTCCACAGAGCTGCCAAAAAGCATGTGTGTCTCCCCTAACCGGCTCAAAGCTGCGCCATGAGGGACCTGCAGTGTTGTATTTGGCGGCTCCCTCATTGCATAGTTGGGTTTGCACCACATGGTTCTGACCCATTGCACTCAGCCCTAAATACTGAGAAAAACAGTACCTATGCTCCCCCTGCTCAGGCTTCGTCCTTCTTAGAACACTCCATGTTTTCTAGATGTCCCTGCTCCTGTTTTTTTGTTGTTGTTGTTGTTTTGTTTTTTAGCTTTACCAGGTAATTTGACCAATAATTACATATAGTCAGTCCCCAAAATCATCATAGCAGAGGGACTGATCCCTCCAAGACTGGGTACAACTGAATTGAATGCAAAAATGTGTGGAGACACTGAACATTTGCAAAGCATCTGCAGAGGTAGCTTGTGTAGAAACAATGAGTCAATATGAGTCACTCGTAAAAAAGGACATTAAAACACCATTAAATCATAAAAAAGAATGACAGCACTAAAAGACTTAATCTGAAAGCAATTCTAACTTCCCAGAGAAAAATTAACAAAAAGGCATTTGACAATAAGATAAAATGAATATTATGTACCACAGCATTTAAATAAACCTGACAAACAATCACAAGCCTCTAGTATTATTGCATGAAGAAATGACCTTAGGGATATATATGATGTGCAATACTTTTTACCTTAATTTTAATGGAAACTGCACTCTGTGGACATCATTATGGACATAGAAGTGTTATGCATCATGTCCCAAAATGGTGTGCTTTTTAACCTTCCTTTCTGTTCCAAAGAAAAAGGTTAATATTCTTATGTTTTCACGCCAAGTTTCAATAGACCAAGAGAAAAAAAAGAGAAAACAGAAATTGAAAGCTAGAACTGGAGATAAAACAATGCATCTGATGAGCCATTATTTCATTTCAAAGTACTGACAATAGTGGACTTCTGGATCAGTAAAGCTAATGCAGGAAATCAGCCTGTAACTACCTCCGCTGGCAAAAAAAAGCTACCAGAGCTTGTCTACAGCCAAAACAAAAGAATTCTTCCTTTATTGATAGTGACTCTTTAAATAGTTACTGGGTACTCAAGTCATGGGAGAAAAAATAAAAAGTTCCACTTGGCTTTCTTGCTCTAAGCCCTGAAGATACAGCACATCACTTTGTATATATACAATGTCCACAATTTACACGTGCAAGTTGATTTTCCTTTTATGAAGGAAAAGACTGTCTCATATGGCTAAACAAACAGATATATTCTAAGGTTTTATAGCAATGGGTAAAAAATGACCTTTAATAGAACTACTAGTATCAGGAATAATTTCTGAGTATTTTTTTAGATTAAAGGAGAAAAAAAAAATCACAAAACATTGCATTTCTCCAGACACAGCCAAAAAATATTTGTAGCATCTGTACTGTATCATCTTTTCAATGAAATGATACATTCGTAGGTACGACTGATCATAGACCGCAAACCTCATTCTCCTCAGAAGAAATCCCAGCTGATCATACCAAAATCCTGAAACCATACAGAAAAAGCCCACATGTCAAAAAGGGAAGATCTGCAAACAATGCAAGCAACGGCAGAGCCTGAGCTAAGCAATGTAGACTTTTGTGCCTGAGCACAAAGTGACAACTCCACAGACTTTTGCTTTCTCCTTCACTCTGGGTAAGCCCCTCCAAGACTCATCACACTGGCTACTCTGATTGTAAAGTCCATTTTTTAAAGAGAAAAGGAAAGCAACTATTTTCCCCCAGTTATCACCATACAGATTGATCACAAACACACTGCAATTCTTCTTCAGTGTAATTTAACATGTTTTTATTAAAGTTACAGGAAATGGCTAATTGGGTGTGTAATGTTTTTAGTTTTGCTTCATTAAATAATGTTTAGTATTTATCTCCAGATAGATTAGGTAAGCTATAAACAAATCACACCCATTTATATCATCCCGATGTGAAAAGAAAGAAGACATCAGAGATCATTTAATAGGAGGTTAAATCGAGCATCCTCGTGAACCCAGCACCACAAATACAACTACTTTCACACTATATTAACATCAGATACAGTTCTGATGTTGTATGGTGAAAACAAAGATCTAGTAAGAAGCCTAAAACACTCTATTACAAAGTCATTTTCAAATAGCCATTAATATTATAAAACATTTATTCCCTTTTCAACTATAATAACTTCAACAAACTGATTAAGGTTTCTCAGTTCTGAACAGGATGGTTCAACCAAAGTGACAGTATAAAAATGAACAACTATCTCACAAATATTTCTTTTCAAGGAAAACATTTAGAGCAACAGTGAGTGTGACAAAGGGTGAAACTTCTAGCTCCAAGTTTAAGCTAGCAAAAACCTACTTTTTCAAAACCAGTTGTGGCACCAAAGCAAATGTCACATCCCTGAAACCATGCAAATAGGTTTTAGAAACCAAATACTCGTTTGCACCTGTATTGAATTTCCTTCCAGTTCTCTTCTTTTTGTCTTTCTCATTTGATAAAGCACAAGCCCTCAAGCTAACACACTTTTCTTTGGTTTTCAAAACCAAAGTTTTAATACCTATTATAACACACAAATTCAGATCCAACATTTTAAGCAATAATACAACATGAGATAAAGGAGATGTGTGTAAAGCTCACCATCATATCTGCACCTCCTGTGTAGTCTTTCAATCATATTTACTGTGATGAGTTTGAAAATTCACCAAAAAAGTCACTCTCTTATTTCTTTCAATTAAATTACTCCATGCATTTCTTCCTAAAAACATGATGATCCCTGCTCATTTTTGTTAAACAAATGAGAAAAGGTACAAAAATGAGTGATGAGTTCTCTCACTAAAAAAAAATAATAATTCAAAAGAATTACAAAATACAATCTTACTATGACATTTTAAAATAAGAAATACAACTGGATTCTGTAAATGTAAGGACCTAAGCAGAAGGAGCAAAGAAATTAAAATAAAAAACTTTGCCTTTAACTTTTTTTTTTTTTTTTTTTTTTACTTAACTGAAATAAACCATTAAATTTGAAACATTTTTTTTTCACATTTTCCTCCAGGGTTGTTATAGAAATGGACATATTCTCATCTGAATGATTCATTTTTGGCAAAAATTAATTTTCTGATTAAAAATAGTAATTTGGAAACATTTCAACCAATCATCCAAAGTTTGTCATAGGAATATCCCCCCATAAATAAAATGGGGCTTATTTTATCATGCCTATTATAAGGAGAAAGTGTTGGTATACATGCCGATATCACTTATATATTTCCAGTTCTAGCATCCTTAGCTTAGTTAACAGATATTGAAAATATGCCTTGGATCAGTCCTGGACACTTTCCATTAGTATATACTTTTTATTCTCTGATTTAAAATAAAATGTGTTAAAGCATTACATTTGCCAAAATCAACAGCCTATTTAAACTACTTTTCAAAGTTATTTATTATCTCTTTATTATTAGAAACTCATTAAGGAAACTCTTCAACAAAGTTTAAAATGCCTTTAATGTTTAATTGCATCTTTGATCATTAATTACATCTGCAGATAGAGATAACTTTTTAAATCTTAATTTTCTCATTTAAGTTTGAAATAGAGCTCATTGCCCAATAAATTTTATTTTAGTGCACGTATAAGGCCCACATATTGATGAACCTTTTAAAAGAAACCTACAGCTCAATCAGAATAAAATTCTATTTATCTACGATATCATAATACGAGAATGAAAAAGTCAACTTTGCAGCTGAAATTTTGGGTTTCATAGAAACACTTTAAGACTTATTATTTATACATTTAATAAGACATGAAGACTTTTTTTTATTTATAAGTATCTACTACAAAAGTGAGGTCCCATATTTTTCAAAGTGCACCTCAAGCCCCTTCTTAAAAAAAAAGTGTGTGTGTATATCATATCATGTCTGGAAGCTCTCAGCGTCAGTCATGCTGACCAAGACATTGCATGGTTTTGTGTCTAGCACTTCAGACTGTACAGTTCTGGGGCAGAAAATCTGTTGTTCTTCTCTATAACCCTTAAAGCAATGGGATCCTGTTCCACAAGTGAACCTTCTGTTTGCTGACAGATCACAACATGGTGATCCCGATGACTGACGTTGAGCAATAGTGCAATAAACACTCGACAAACTTCCCATGAAACTACATTTTAATTTAGGGGAGCCACTGAACTTGTTAGCGAGATGAGAGACTTTCTTGTTTTCTTTGTCCACTACAGAAAACAACAAGTCCAAGACAAACACCTAAATATGCAAGTGTTTATTTCAGTCAAGAGCACCTCACATAAAGCATTTCCCGTCCCTCAGGTCCTGCAGGTGACTGCTCCTTTTCAATTCTGGCATACATGGGGATTGATATGGCGCATTACCCAACAGTAAAACATTGGCATTGTATGTCTCCTACACTGAAATAAGGACACTTCTCTTCTGGCTTAAATTATATCTGCCGTGCTTCCACAGACACACTGCAACTGAAGAAAAATGATCCTGACGTTATTAGGTCTTTGAAGGGTGGAAAACTGACAGGCCTGACTGAGTGGCAGAACAAGCTCATGAACTCTCTGTTTACAAATATATAACTCATTCTGCAATGGATTTTTTTAAACTACAGTGTGGGAATCTTTCTGAATTTTGTTCAAGTCTGTAACATGAGGAACAAGAAAAAAATATTATTTTTTTATTTTATTTATTTATTTTACAAGTAACATTTATTGTGGACTTTTTCTTTTAAAAAACCTGCATCACTCATAAGAAACTTCCCTGCTTCACATTCTTTTCCTTCCTTACCTCTACCTTTTCAAATATGTGTAACTTGAATAGTCCTATTTGCTGTTCAATTATTTTCTGTTACTTTACTTCCAGTACTGGATTATTTTTTTTTTAGTACACTTTATCTAGGAAGTTCAGGGAGGCTTCTAAAAAACAGATATGAAAATATATAAAAAAAAATTCAGAAGTCTTATGTTTCACTTGAAGGGGACAGAGAAGAGGGAGACCAAGTTGCCTATGATATTTCCAGAGATGGAGATGAAGAGACAGCCAGGTAGGTGTACGCATCCCGCTGCTTTCTAGTCTCTGAAACTTCCAGTTACAGAATCACGGAATCAAGGTCGGAAAAGACCTTCAAGATCATCAAGTCCAAACATCAACCTGACCAACACCAACCAATGCTCTAGCTATTATGATAGTTGTTTTTTGTTGTTGTTTTTTAATAATGAGGTTGCACAGCCAGCTCCAGGGGACTCCAACTCCTTTATAGATACAAAAAGCTTTTGTCCATCTTTGCCAAAACATATTTGGAAAAAAACAGCTTCTCTAATTCAGGCAAACACAGCTAACACTTCACATGTGACATGAATAAGTCCGAAGACAGACACAGACAGTTTCTTTAGAGAGCATCTTAAAAATTTGTTCAGGGTTAGATAAAAATATGATAAACATACAGACTCTTTGGATGTTGTCCTTCAAGATTACTTCACTGACAGATTTATTATTCCTTATTCTCTGTGCAAAAGGCTCCACGACTGATAAGAAAAATGAAAGAGACCATGGACATCTCATTCTAAGTTTTTTTCTTTCTGCTAGGAGTACCTCTAAGACTTTTTTCTATTACTTAAGCAAAAAGTTTTCAGGCAATTCTACGTATTTTGGCAAGTATGCTATTTCCAGATGTTTTTTAGTAACTTCAGAGCTCATTCCCAAGTTTAGTGCATTTTAACAGAAATAGTAAGTGGTTCACTGAGAAACATAAAAATTTTGCTGATGTTTTTTGTTGCTAAATCCCCATTGTTTTTGAAGACCTTATCGCTCTGGAGTCAAACCTTATCACTGCCCTTTCTTTGTCCACTTATACCACACACCTGAGGACTCCCCAGAAGGGAGGCTGTGATTTATGCACTGTCCTCCCATACTCCAATTTCACCGTTTTCATGAATCCTATGTGTTGTTTTTCCCCTTGACCTCATTTTTTAGAGGAAAAAGGCTTATCAACAGTTTCCAAATTGCTGATTTACCTGTCTCTGATACACAGCCTTACACCACATGTATCATTTATCAGCAGGCATTAAACCATATAGATTCCAGCTGTTGCAGCAGAACTTTGTCCTGGAGAAATAAACAATTGATTTTCAAAACCAGCAATGACTAGGACCTGCCCTGACTAACAAATAGCATTTCCTTGGAGGTGGCATCCGACAATTAAACCGTGGTAATTTCTGAAGATCTTTCTTGCTTCATTAAGGATTATTAAGAGATTAACATTTAATCCATTCTAGTATATAAATGATGAGGGTGTGGATAAAATATTGAATCTTGTTCCTCTGGGTACAATTCTCTTCCACCACTTGGGGAGAATAAATTGCTGATAAAAGGAATAGGTTAATGATGCACCTGTTTGTTTATTTGTTTGTCTTAAAAATAAAAAATAAAAGAAGAAGAAGAAAAAAAAAAATCAGACTCATCCCACTAAGGAGTCTGGAGTCTACGAACAACTGAAATCTCAAAGATTCCCAATCTTTCTCACACTAACTTTTACAGTGATTTTCAATCTTTAGAAGATCTTTTTGCTTTTACTTGGGAACATATCCTACACCTAATATAACTAATAATTTTACTATTTAAAACCATCCTTCCTTGTCTTTGAGTTTTAACATGAGATGTTAGGCACTGGAAAATATTGTGTTCAATACCTCATGCTCTTTGCCTTACGAAAGTAAAAAGAAATACTGAAGTAATCCTTATGCCCTTGATTCCTCCTCCTCCTCCTTTCCAAATGAGATATTAAGGGAAGAACAATATGAGTTGGCTTTTTTCCAATGGTCTTGTTCAGCCTTTTGGCTCACAGAGGTAATAGTTTAAAGAGACGAGATGATGCTGAGGAATGTTAATGTTATTTGAAAGCATGAATCCCATATTTGTAAATACACTCTGATCATGATTCCATGATTATCCTCACTGGATAAGAATAATTTACAGAGTCCCTAAGGACCATTCACCATCCTCATTCCTTTCTCCAGTATGGTCCATCTCTAAGATCTTCTACCTCTCCTGAACTTTCCGTCCTTCATTCTCAAAAATAATAAAAAAAAAAGGTATAACCATGCATTATGAAATACACCCATTTCTAGTGAAAACAGCTTGAAGTTTGTTTCTGTTCATTGTTCTAGAACTTTGTCTCTCTTTTTTTTTTTCTTCTAGAATAGTTTCTAGTTTATTGGTCCAATCTTATAATTTGATAACTTTAGTATACAACACAATAACAATATACTTATGATAACTGTTAAAAATATAACTGTAAGAAGTTCAGAGTACTTGGTTTTCCCTCAGGAAACTGAAGACTAAAGAAATATTAATTTTGGATAAATTCAGTCATGACTGGAAACATTCATTTTTAATTCACCCAAATAGTTCAGCATGAATCAGTTCAGTTAAATATTGAAGACTTCCACAAAATGATTGGACCATACCTTGAGTTATATCTTCAAGAATTACTTGCTTTGTTCTACTTACTAATAGACAACATCAACTGAAAACTACTATAAAGCTTATTATTAGAATTAAAGCTAAAAAAAAACAAAAAAACAAAAAACCTATACTTTGTGATTTCATTATTCAAGATCTCCACTATAACGTATTTTTCTCAGCTCCATTATACACACAGCTTTTGTTTAGTGTAATGTTTGCCAGCCATATTAATTTATACTAACGTGCATTTGGCAAATCCGTAAGAGATGCAAAAATTTTGTAAAATAACCCTCTTATGGGCACCCACAGAAGTTCCCTAATATTCTGGGGTACTGCAGAGACAAGTGGATTTTTTTTGCTTGTTTGTTTTTGTTGCTTTTCTGTTGTTGTTAAACAAAGATAAAGATGGATCTCATACATAGATGGAACTCCCTGTATAGCCTTAACATTTGCGATGTAGTTGGTGTAGCCGTAGAGTCTTACATACAGAAACACATCAGGAAGAATCCTTAAGCCCCAAATGAACATATTCACAATCCAATTTCTTGTTCTGTAGCATTTGTGTTATATTTTTATCACAACAATTCACTTTTCCTTAGGTTCTGGCCACCAGTGAACATTACTGCTCAATTTTTCACTAGAGGTGGGTTTCAGCCATGAACTTTCACTGGGTCATGTGCTCACCTCCAACTCAAGGTCAAATGTAGACCTGTAGCAAGCAGGGAATTACCATCAACTGATATCAAAGGACTTTGGACACCAAATAATTCAAGTACAGTGCTACCTTAGTCTATAGCATTCAGATTTAGGAAGATTTTTTAGTATCCTTTAAAGTTTTGAATACATACATATTTTTACCCACTAAAGGAAACTCAGTGGAAAAGAGAAAAAAATCAGCAGAAACATAAGACACAGAACGGAGGGGAAGCTTCCTTTGTAATTTAGGAGCAGAGATGCTATTCCTGCTCTTCTCCCTTACTGAAATCTCCTTAATGCCAATTTCCCCATCTTCTTTCACCTGCCAGGAAGCACATGCATCTCTCAGCTTCCCAAGGCCTAACATTTGCACACAAATGTACCAAAAATGACAGAAAAATGATTTACGATTCCTTCCTTCGGTATAGTTTGCATTTTGAGTAAGCCAAACAGATAGTTTCCATTATCTGATATAAAGAACATTAAATAATAAAAACGCTCAGTTTCTCAATTTTGGACAGAATTAGGAGGGAGCATTTGAAAGATTGAGTCAAAAGAATTCTGAGCAGAACATCTTCATACAAATATGCCATTTGAGCTGCTTTATTTCAATGGGGAAGGAATATTTTCTCTCTTCAAGTATTAGACAAGGTGTAGGAGTAAGAGAAGGAAAGAGACCTTTCAAATGAGAATAATTTCAGTGAGTCACTGCTATCATAAGAGGTACAGTAAATCTGACTTTCTCTTTTCAGAGACTTGAGAAAAGCATTTGGGCATTTTGGTTCCATTTATCTGCTTGTAGGAACCAAAAACAGATGAGAAGTGTTGGGGAAAGAAAAATTGATGGACTTTCAGGGCATTTCCATACCACCCACTCTTGTACAGCTCACAATAGTTACAACGTTCTTTACTACATGCTCTTCTTATTTATTTTCCCAGTACTAGGTAATAAACCTCAGTCATCTTCTTAGCTGGCTACCTAGCAAGACAGAAAATAGTAAAAGCGTATATAGGCACTGACAGATTCAAGCTGAATAGGTGGAAAAATGGTAATGTTTCTAACAGTTGAATTTAAGCTTGTAGCAAATCTGAAACCTCAGGTGAAATGTTGGGATCATTTTCTGAAGTCCTTTTTGTCCTACACCTGCAGCCCGATCAGCTGTGCTGAGCAGATCATAAATCCCCTGTCAGTCTGCACCAGTCCCTGTAGCACTGCAGCAGTTTTGCATATGCACATATAACACTCGTACAAGACAAGACAGGAAAATAATTTGGTTGTCCACACTTTCCTAGGCCCGTTAATTACCTGTTTTCTCTCCTGGCTTGCTCTCCTCATCTGAGAACTGCATCTTCCTCCAATAACATAAAGCTAGCATTTATTAAGCATTTAACTGACCAAATCAGGTTCAGGAAACACAAATTGGGTATTGGAAAATAAACAAAGCAACTCTAAGTGGCCAAATCAAATCAATTTTATCTTGATCTGCCCAGAGTACTCACAGGCTGAGTAAGCCCACATTCATCCTCTACCTTGGAATTTCTTATGCTTGTTACTGATATATATGAACCACATATAGATTGTAATTCAACTTTGGACAGCTGCTGAAGTTTTTCTCTGAGACTTTCTGAAGCTCTATTTAGCCCAAAGACACCAACATTCTTTATATTTTAGAGACATATATTAGGTATCCTAAATCCTCCCAAAGGAAGAGGGAGTTTGCCAAAAAAATAATGGTTGGTGCAAAGGCCAAGTCATACGAATCATACAAACTCACTAGCAGACCATCACAGCAACTCTCACAAAGAAAAAAAAGTAGGCAAAGAACAAATTTTGTCACAGATAAGTAGTGTATAAGAAAAATAATATGATTCAAGAGTAAGACTGGTTTTAATCATGAAATGCTGAAATTTAAGGTAAACTACCAACACGGTTGTGCTTTCTTAAGATGTGTAATTACGGATCCATTTTTGTTGTCCTTTGTGACACAGATTCCAGCAAGGTGTTAGCAAAGACTACTCTTATAATGATACACAAGCAGCATATTGCCATTGTAAAATGCTTCCTGAACAAAACAGAGTGTTAATTGAATGTTAAATTTCTAGATTTGGCACTTGGAGGCTTTGTCAGGATTGGAATGAACAGTAGCCCACTGGGAAGCAGGAAAATAATAGCTATCATAACACTGCTAAGTGCACTGCAGACTGCTGATTCAAGGACATATGCAGCAGTCAGGTGGATTTAAAGCCACTATATTCACATCTGTACGCAGCAGGAATCATGCAAGGCAATTACATAGGGAATATCTCTATGAATAAAATATAATCCAAGGTTGTTTCTAAAAGAAAGGGATCTGTCTGTGCTACAGTCTGAAAAACTGGTGCCTGGCTACAGCCTGTGTTCTCTGCTAGCTAACACATTTGCTCTTCTTTAAGTTGCCTGGCTCTTGCTCAGTACATATTAGGGATGTCTAAAGCGTGCTGCCTGGGTGAAGCGTAGCTGGAGCTGTGGGATCACTGATTTACAAAACCCTGTCCCCTGCAGCAGCAATACACAAGTTAAAATTGGCTACCAATGGTGCAGTGGAGATGCTGAAGGGCAGGTGCATTTGGCACGGACATGAGGACATCCATACAGCAAAGGCAGCAGTAGCACAGGCAGGTCTGTAGACAGCACAAGTAGAAAAACAGTGCCAGGTTGTCTGGTACCCAGAATGTGCCCACAGGGTGCACTCATGCCCTACACACTGCGTGGGATTTTTATGGCTGCTAAATTAAGGAAGCGCTGGGAAGCCAGCACGTGCAAAAATGACATCTTTGCCTCCTGGTGTGGACGTGCCATCAGTATAACATGTTTCCACAAGCAGCACTTCAAACACCTTGCATGACTGTTTCAGCAGTTTCAGTTCCTTACTAATTAAGGAATCAGAAAAAAAAAATTACTGAAATATAGTGATATAGACAACTACAGTCATTATTGTGGGATCAGTGAAAAACAAGGTTTCATGGGAAAGAAAAAAAAAAGTTACTTACAGAAGATCTTAACAGAAAACTGTACAACTCCAAGACAGTCCACCACCAGAAGAGTCTTCTGGAGCAGCTAGGTACAAAAATTCCTGCTAGGAACTAGCAGATTTTCTTAACAAGAAAAACAGACGATCTAATTTTTCAGACCTTCAGTAATTCACTTACTTGTCATATGCTAATTAAATTGAAGGTGAAAGATATTTGCAGAAATACTAGAGATGGATAAGGGACCATCTAAAGAAGAGACCACAAAAACAGACGGGGATTGATAGGGGAAAATCAGTGACTGGAGGGAGATCACTTGCAGAAACAGAGGACAGCTTTTATGTTCATGAATGACTGGCACAGAAAGAGGAGCCCCAGTGGAACCTGCCAATGACACAAATTTTGCAATACCATTGATACGAAAGTCAACTGGGATATCAAACAAGAAGAACTGCACGACTGAAAACAGAAGCAATACGTAATTGATGTAGTTTAATACTACTAGGTACAAGGTCATGCATATAACAACAAGCAAGAGTTACGATTATAAACTGAACATCCTGAAGTCAGAAATTGCCTAGGAGGTAAGGGATCAAAATGCACTTGTCTTCTGTGTTGGAAGTAGGGAAATGAAATAAATAAATAAATAAAAATGTAAACTCCTGTGTAGGCAGAGAGATTGCCAAGAAGTTATGGCAAGTGCTAACCAGCACTGTACAAGGCACTAGTCTTTGTTTTGAATGCTCTGAACACTCATGTTCACCTGGGTTAAAATATACAGAAGAATTAAAACCTGAGGAGAAGCAGAGAGGCATTGTCATTAATGAAAAGGTTTCAATCCTAGGAGAAAAGGCTAAAAGAGCCTGGCTTGTTTAGCCTAATGATTGCTCTAAGAAAACACTTCAGGGACACATCAGGAAGGGAAAAGACATTTTTTTAAGCTAGAGGATAGGAACAGGAACAGGACTAGCACAGGAACAAATAGGTATAAATCGCCTTGAATACATTTAGGCAGGACATTAGAGGATGATTTCAAACTATCAGAAGAGGTCCCGGAATGGCCTCCTGGGGCAAAAACAGTGAACAGCTTGAAGATGGGATTTATTTAATTCATGAAAAGGATTGTATGATATATTCACATGTGACAGAAGAAGACTGCTTCGATGACCCAGAAGCTCCAGGAATCCTGTCTCCCCTGTTCACTGGCAGATGTATTTTAAATCAGGACTTAAATTTCACCTTTAAATTAGAAAATTTAAATGAGGTCTACTCAATCATAAGAAAATTCATGTCTCGTTATTTTCCGGCCCACACTATGTAGCTGTGTCAGTTTTTATGAAAAAAGAAGGGAGCACCATACATTTTCTACAGCTGAAAAATACTGCTGCAAGCTACCCTTAAAATCGTCACCTTGTTGAAACCCAACAAATGAAAGATGTCAATGTCAGGTCTTCCTCATGCCTACCAATCTACAGGTACCTTAAGTCACAGAAATATTTGTGTTCTACAATAAATGTGAATAGACAACAATTTTAGAAATTATGAATACATTTCATGTATTCTTATTATAATTTAAACTATTTTATGTATTTAAACAGGCATTAAGCAACTGATCATCCCCTTAAAGGAGTACACTGGAAATAATTATTAATATTTTCCTTTTATTTTAAGCATCTATCAAAGACAAGTGTGTAGTGTAGCTCTTTTATATTTTCATTGAAAAATGCTAAACCATAGCACTGAAGTTCATGTTTCCTTATGCTGATTGAAGAGCAGACAACATTTACAAAAAATGAATAATATTTGCATAGCCAATGAACTTCTAATAATATTCAGTAAGACATGTAATGTCAAATTTGCATGAGATATTATCTTTTATAAACAGCTAATGTTTCCCTCATTATCCCCTTCATGAATCTGTTGAGTTTTTTTTCTCTTTTTTAAGTGTCTCATAATTTTCATTTGATAGGTTATAAAAATAACAACCTGATTTGGATATTAGCTTAAAATGTTAATCACATGTACGCAGTTCAGATTGGATATGATATAAATCAATGCTATCAGAATTTATGCACACTACAATAAGATGTCTCCCATTTTAAAGAATTCATGATATCAACTTTGCATAGTAAGAAAAAGGTTGATCTGAAATTGTGAATGTTAGGGTGAGCAGATGCTACTAAGTCTACTTCATCCACAAAGAATGCATCTGTGCTGTAGAGCAGCTTTTGGATACCTATGCACAGTCAGGGGTCTACAGCTGTGTAACTCTGCATCATCTTTACCTGTATCATTAAAAAAAATCAAAGAATCATTAGAAACTAAAAAAAAAATAACTTTATTGAGAGCTTCTGGTTTTTTGTTATTTACAACTCACATTGGTTTCAGACAATGATCTGTCTGTGATTAATGCTAGTCATGCTATTACTTGCATTCTCAGGCTTACATTCATTGGACCTTTATCTTGTTCAATTTTATGAAAGTACCTTGCAGCTTTCACTTCATACAGTTTTGCAGATTAACAGCGAACAGACCATTTTCTCTCTCTGTTTGAAAACGGAGCAAGATACATTCATTAACCGTGACTGAACAGAGAGGGCTCTATTCTGCCCACCCTCACCAGGTCCAGGCTGGTATAACTTGGCACTAGTACAGTGACTTCTAATTTACCCTTTTGTAAGGCAAGTAGGATACCAGGTTCTGGGATTTCTCTCAGCTGAAGCTGGATGAAGCAGAGACAAAACAGTTTGCAATATAATGAATGGCTTCAGCACTCAGCCTCCATTATTGCCTGGAAGACTGAATGAGGTCGCCCCAGTTGTTCACTGTATTTCAGATACTTCCTATAGTAAGTACAGAAGTTTAGATAACATCTCTATTAACTTAACCATCTCTGTTTATATATGGTAATCTAAGCAGCTAAAATCATGCATTAAACTCATGCACATTTATAGTAACAAGCTGCAATAAAAGATGGATTGTGCACTCCTAGAACTAGGTATTACTGTTAATTTTGAATTGATTTAAACCTAAAACAATGCTTTCTTTGTAAGAGTCCCACTTCTGTTCTCACACAAGTTACTGACGTGATTAAAATGATTTTAGTACAATTTTCCCTAGAATAACTATGAGACAGCAGATTCAAGTCTGTTGCACAAAGAGAACATTTACAATTCAGAAGGTTAAAGGTTTTTATGCTTTCCAGCTGAATCCCCAGCCTCACGGACTCATTTGAAAATGCGACTGCTCATGTGCAAGTTGACTCCAGAGTTTACCCCAGTCTATCACATCCTGAACACTTCAGATACACAGCACTCACACAGTCCAGCTGCACAGTGCAGGCAGAACAAGCTCTGTGCTTCTCAGGCATGGTGGTTATGGCCGATGGAAGTTTGCAGAGGCATATGCATCATTTTGTGTCTCAGTTTTGCCATTTAGAAAGCAGATTCCCTTAGTGCAAACCCTATTTAGAGATAAGGGCTAATGCTTTATTTATGCTCTCTCTGAACTGACTACAAAACTTCTTTCTTGATTGAATCCTATAAATAGCCACTCATGCCTAACTTCAGTAAGTAGTTATTTCTTATAACTAGTAGGAATTCAGTAGATTAGTTTTATCCCTTCCTTTTCAAACTCCAGTTGAATAGTTGGAAAGGAGACAATGGTGCTGCTCTTTCAGGCTGATGCAGGTATTTTGCCCCGGTTTCTATTTCAGTTTTTTCATTTCACTGTTGTTGCCTGAGATGCATAAATCATTCAGGTATCAAATCATCATAACAGAGACCAAAATGCATTTTATGAAGCTAGGAAGCCCTCAAGGACAGCACAGGGGTTAAAGGAGCACTTTTGTTCAGCTCGTTGCTGCGATCCGCCAGGGACCTTCCCGTGGGCTCGGGCAGCAGCGATGCACGTCTCGTGAAGTGGCTCACCTACTGACTGGGAGAAATCACCAACATCGCATCCTGCTTGATGATGTTTAACTCAGAAGGATAGACAAGCCAAATACTAATAACAGTAGAAGAGAAGAAATAACTCCACGTTCCCATCAGCTGAGCCTTTCTAATTTCTGACTCCGAATTAGGGAGTTAGAACACAGCCAAGTCTTGCGAGCAGCTGTGACTGATGCACCAGAAATAATTGTTTCTCTCCAGAATTGCTCATTTCTCCACTTCCCAGAGCAAGTTATGGCCTGGTTCAGTAGACAAGGAAGAAAAAAAACCCAAACTTTTGCATTTTGGCAGTCAGCACAGGTATTTCTTGTACAGAGAATGCTGGAGTTGGAGGCAGCTTAAGGAAAGACTTCACTGAAGCTAGAAGTAAATCACAGAATGGCTGAGGTTGGAAGGGACCTCTGAAGATCATCTAGTCCAACCCCCCTGCCAAGCAGGGTCACCTACAGCACGTTGCGCAGGATGGCATCCAGGCGGGTTTTGAATATCTCCAGAGAAGGAGACTCCACAGCCTCTCTGGGCAACCTGTTCCAGTGCTCTTGAGGATGACCGTGGGACCGGCCTGGGCAAAGCCTACAGAGCTGACCCATAGGGTGTTTCATACTATTGCTGTGACGCTGTCTGGAGGTGGGGGTAAAACTCTCTGGCTTTACCTTCTCACCCACTTCCTCTCACTGTTATGGCAAGTGCATGATTCAGGTCCACACTTGCTAGCAACTTAAAGCTAAACACAATAATACTTATTATATTGAACCATGGTACATATCTTCTGCTGAAGCCAGCTCTCAAAATCAGCATTCCTTGAAATATCTGTACAGTTAAAAATGGATATTGTCTCTATCCCTACAATGAAAATGTGATAAACAACAAGAGAAATGATATCAAAACAAACCTTAAGTATGCAAACACATAGGAATGGTTTGTATCTTCCAAAGCTTTGGCAGATGTACTTTTATTCTGAGTAAATGATAGATCTGCATATATTTCAGGGAAAAAAAAAAAAATGAGAACATCAATATTTATTTCAATTCTTTAAGTAGTCCTGGTTAAAGTTACTACTGTGGCTGTCAATAACAGGTTCAAATCTTATTTGTGTAAATTCAAGTTTACAAATCTACTTTGCCTATGATAAATTAAAACTTGAACGCACCAGTAGGGTGGAGTGATACAGAAAGAAGCCAATGAACTGCTGGATTCTCTGTGGAAAGCAATCTGTGCAGTGTGGACACGACTTATAATCATAGGCAGTAAACGTGAAGGTAAAAAAAAAAAAAAGTTCACAAATGGTAATTAGAGAAGATCAGCTCAATGTTTCACAGACACATACACAACTCCAGCTCCAGTCAGTTCAACCTGGCTCCCTGGGTCCCAGCATCTTGTATACAGGCTGGACCCAAGATGTAGCACTTACGACCCTCAGCAGTCCGACTGGCTTGAAAATAAAGCCTCACCTCTGTAAATCTGCCCTAATCTAAGTCCTACAGAAGCCAATGGAAGCTGATACTGAAACTTCGCATTCAACCTGATGGTCCACAGATTAAGCTAAATCCTTATTCATGCTCACATCACAGCATTTTTTTTTTTTCCAGTCTTCAATAGAAGCAAGGTTGGGCCAAATGCCTGTAAGGATTGCTCCTGTACCTAGCCTCAGCGAATGCAAAGCTGCTGACATCTGGTGACACATTCACATGACTGAGCTAATTGTTATGGTATTCTGTTTAGTTTTAGACTCTCCACTGTTAAATAAAAGTTTTAAAAGGTATTTATTAACTACAGAGAAGGAAAAAAACCTCTCGATTAGCAAGACAGTGTGACTACATCATTTCTGAGTTTACAATAAGCTGCTGTCAACTCTTCCAGAGCACACAAAATAGAAGCGGGTTTTACAGCCTGTCACCATCTCCTGACAGGCAGGTAAGGCACTAGTAATAATCAAAACAAGACTCCTTTCTGGGCTCTAATTTCTCCCTGGGATACACTGCAAGATGACAGTCTTCACTTAGTTCACAACTAGAACATGTTTTTTCTCCCAGCGTAAAAATTGTGCTACTTCCCAGAAACTACCAGAGAGCTGAGCTCTCCTTTAAACTCCTCTTTCTGAGGCTGACAGGTAACGCAGGGGATCCTGAGTCCTGTTTGACACAGGGAAGGTTTGCACCACTCACCTCAGGGATTTTGAGCAGCGGTTGTTACTGGAAGCAGGCACTTCCCCACTGCTTGTGGTACAAGAAACACCCCCCAGATTACCCAGCGGGGTCCTCTTTAGGCTCCGTGCTAGATAACCAGTTCTGAAGCGGTAACAGGAATTTTGGAAGAAAAACAAACAAACAAACAAACAAACAAACAAACACACACACAAAAAAAAACACAGATTCTTATTCCAGGAAAAGCCAAGTGCTAAGAAAACATGAGGATGGAGATGGATGTATAAGATGTTTGCATCAGTTTGGAGCATGCATTTAAATTGCTTGTAGACTACAGGTGAAAACAACAGACCACCTAACTACAGTCCTAAGGTAGCTAAATGAGGCAGATTAAAAGTGAGGGCTTCAGACACATTTAATGAGTGAATGTTGATGCTTCCAGACCTACTGGCCAGATGGTCCTATTTCTACAAAGCCCAAGGATGGAAAAAAGTAAAAGCCTCCAGGTGTCTACTGTACATTTCAATCTGTGATAATATTCAAGAGATGACAACTCTGATAAATTAAAACCCCAGGAGGCAAAGCCAAAAACAAAGAGAATTTATAGAGAAGATATAATTTATGCAGGGACTTATGGAAACAAAATAGCAATTAAAGCAGCTTCCTACAAAAGAACTGTAGTCCAAAAAAAAAAAAAAAATCTTTGGATTAAATTAACCGCTAATCTGGAAGAAACTATTATTTGCCATTCTTCACCACTACTCAAGTTTTCTTTTTCTATTGGACTTACATCGCCTGGTTTCTCCATTTCCACTGTTAATGCCCATTATGTTGCATACTAATATATTATTTACACCTTGCACTAACATTATATGTGGCCTTGCTGCTACCGTAGGTCTCAAGCAGCTGGATCCTGTGCTTCTACAAAACCCTGCTGCAACAGAAGAGGGAAAGAAGAGAACAACTGCCTGCATACCAGGCTGACTCAGAAATAACCTGTTGTAGAATGATGAACTTTGATCACAAACCTGGGTGAACCATAATGTGGGTATATAACGTCTTAAACACCACTTCAGACAGCTGTGATTTGCTGATTTCAGTTCAGCTGAAACAGTTTTCATCAGGAATGCTTTTGCACTGTTTTTTTTTTTCTCTCTAATTTAGAAGAAAAAAGGCTATTGCTTTCTTGATTGAAGATAATGTTGCTTGAGCTATGACATACCTTAATTCAACTAATGTAAGTAAGGTGCTCTGCAACAAGAGATTTATTTTTCTCAACCAGGCAAAGAAACACACTATTGAACTTTTTAAAAATACCCTTGTGGGTAATCTTATTCCAACTTCAGTGCTCTCTAGTTTCAATACAGCCAGGTTTTATGGCATATCACTTTTGTACCATATATTCTTTCATTAAAATTCCAAGTTCTCCAGGAACAGGAGGTTCTTTATTTTTCAAATGTAGCTATATTTTAATATGCTGAAGTTGTTTATCACCCAGAAGCAGAGTTGTTGCCATACAAACATACAATATATACATGATTCTGCTGTTGGCAGCATCCAGGTAAGGCATTTGAAACAGAAGACATTTAATTAGCTAGGTAACAAAAATCAAAATTTAAGGAAAGCTAAAATATCAGTATATCTAGGGAAGAAATGAAACTTAGGTGACTTCACACCAAAACACAGGGTCACTAGCACCAGGGTGTTTTCAAACCCCCCTGCTTTCTGTGAAATGCTACTATTTGTATTAGTAATTGCTCAAACTAAGCCATGAGTTAGTATGACTTTTTCCAAATCCTGTCACCATCCTGAACCTGTTCATGGAGGCAACTCCACAACTTTGTTGTTGAATGATTACTTTCTTATCACCATCAGTAGCATTCTAAAGATTTTTTTCAGATGAACTTTGTGGGTTAGAAAATGTCTCTCAACAGGTATACTCACTGTCAGCTTTCAGTCGCTAGTTTATCTTCAGAAATCTAAGCCTCATTTTACTTGATACTGAGATATAAAATCATTTAAAAATGATTTTTGAGAACCATAAGCCTTCTCAAATTAACAATGTTAGCAGTATCTTATGTCCATATTCTTAAAAACTAACTTGGCTACATAGAATCAAATTCTTATTCCCTTATCTCTGCTGAAAAACACCTTATTTCACAATTTACTTCACAATTGCCAGATTAGTTACATTATTCACTAGCTTACTGCCTTCCCAAAATTATATATAAACTCAAAAAAAATGTCCATAAAGAGGATTTTATCTTTTTTAGGCCTTTCTTCTTTCAAGGTCCCAAACAGAATGAAAAGTGGAAGACAGTACATATTTTGAATAGGTGATGGTGACTGCAGATTTTCCACTGTTGTTAATGTTAATCCATCTCCTTCTCCTTGATATATCTGCAATCTTTATAGACCAATAAGATACAGAATTTCTATGCTGGCATTCTCTAATGAGCAGAAGCATCTGCCTGAGAATCTTGTAAACAAGCCTCTCAAATGCTTTCTAAAATCAGTTTTCACTAAAATACTGCTACTAATAAAATTTTTAAGAGTTAGAACCCTGCTATGTTTGCCCTGGAAATTTTCCAGTCTGAGAAGCGTAATCCCTGCAGATGTATCTACCTGCATTTGCTGGAAATCTGAAATGAGAGTTGCTGAGACCTCTCAGTAGCAGCCATCTCCCATCTCTCTGATGATTCTTTAAACAACAACATCATCAGCTAATCCACTGCACATCAAGGCATAAAAATCTCAGAAAGTTAAGTAATTAGTCTAGAAGTCTGCTCACAGCCAAATACACTAAATACATTAGGTCCAAACAACCGACAACCTTATCCCAAGCAGTATTCTAAACCAGAAGGAAGTGGGGCATCTAACAGCTTTTAAAAGTGCCCCCAAAGGATTTTGCAAGCTATCCACTGATTTTACATCACCATACATGCATGCATCCAATGATTGGACAGAGTCCCTTAGTTTAATCTGGTATTAATCAATGAATTAATCAACTACAGCTTTGAATATATAACCCTGGTGTTCTAAATGCTCATCCTATAATTGAGTCAGATAAGGAAAACACCTCTGGGAGTCCCAAGCACCTGCATATGCACAGGGGACTACTGACTAGGAAAATAAAAAATAAAATAATAAAAGATGTTGGCCACAGGTGCTCAAATAATCACAGACCATGGCATCTACCAAAGAGCTGGAGCAGATTATCGAGACCCATCATGCCCAAACATGAGCTAATAACTTTGCAGTTTTTGTGCAGTCTCTGTTATTCCAACCTTCAGTGTTTCAGGAGAACAAGTTCTGAGGTCCCTGGCACAGGAGCGCTCAGACAGAGCAACCTCGACTTCACAAACTAGTTGAGGAAACTAAATATTTAGCATATATAAATACATTTTATAAGCAGAACTTCAATATTCTTAATAAAGCTATATAATTATCATTAGACAGTCAGAATTTAAGCTACTGGCTAAGAATAGAACAAGTCACTGATGCTATTGGGAACTAAATGCATCTCCATTTTCAGTGAGAATAGAGAAAAGGGAGAAAGAGGCTTGGCATCCCTCAACAATGAGTTATTGGGCTATATGGCAATAAACTTAACACTTAGGTTGTAAAAGGAACTGTAAATGGAACCACAAGACCCTGATTTATGTACTAGATAGATCCAGGTTTGAGAACTAGATTAATTCTTTAATAAAGATGCTATCCATCACTGAAAAAGACCTGCCTTGGTTGTTTATTTGCCTATCATGAACAAAGTGTGTTAATTATGTTGTTTCAAATATAGCAGGTCTTCCCTAATATTTAGTCTGCTACACTGCAATATGTCTTATGCAGGAATACATTATATTTTCAATTGAAACCGACTTACCAAATTGAAAACATATTTTTTTGTCATTGTAAGCCATATATTGTATTCCTGCTTGCACTGCTTCAGGATATCAATGGGGGGGGACGGGGGAGGGGGGAGCCACAAACCTGTATCTACTTTTACTGTAAAAATTAAAGTCGTATATTCTTTCAATCACCAATCAATGGAATGTCACTAGAAACAAAATAAAGCTAAGGATTAATTTCAGGAGTGTCAAAATATCAGTAACTGTTCTGAAAACATTTCTGCATACAGTGGTATAAATGTCAAAGTGAGAGATTCTGGCCCATTTTCTTTCACATTGAATAGAAATGTCACGAGGACAGCAGTCCTTACACATTCTTACCTAACATCTTTTAAGACATATTTTTTTAAGACATAACATATTTTTCAAATGAATACTTTGTTTTAGACTTTTGTTTTGTTCCAACAATTAAGTATAAGTACAATTTGTTGGGTTAAATAGCAGCCGGGAGCCTAATTAGGTAACATGACTGCACATTCACATTCAGCCTTGCCCAAGTATCACAGAAACCAACGAGTACCTTCCATTGATTTCAGTAAGTTTTGCATTAGCTCCATACTCATTTCCTTCCAACCAATAAGGTGTTGGCATTTTCTCAATATCCTTTTGCAGGCTTCCTTATTGCTTCCCCTGTGATCTCTTAAAAAAAAAAAAAAAAAAAAA
>VXAA01006526.1:1298154-1327166 GCA_013399115.1 Anseranas semipalmata
TAGAGGATTCTACTTTTTTTTTTTTTTTAATTGAAAATAAAAGGAAGGCAATACTTTTGCAATACTTCTATATCCTTTAATCTAACTTCTGACAATTATCTACGTTGTCATTTTATTCTTGTCTTGGAGTTAAAGTAGCCAGCCTTTAAGATTTCTTTAACTGATGTCTGAGGATTAGAAATACCATGATGACAAAAATGAAATTTCTAGCAATACTTGAGTTTAGAAAACTGAAAAAAAAAGTCATCTTTCAATTTTTTTCTTCTATTTCATCTGCAATCACAAAATGCAAGCACTAAGTCTGATTAAAAATCAAATATCAAAACCTGCAGTTTCTTGAGTCTCCGCAGCTCAGAGTTGGCTTAAAAAGTGTTTTGGACAAATGTTCAGATAAGGTTGTTTTTTTTGTTTTTGTTTTTTTGTTTTTCCTAATTCTGTCTTGTAATCCTAGGAGCTGCATTTCTTTATCGCTGTATTGCTAGTTTCATCTAAAAAGTTTTATCCTTATTCCTTCACTGGTTGTCAAGATTATGTCCCAATTTACATTCTCATTCTTTTGGCTTTGAACCTTTAGCACATTTCTGTGCTATTTTTTTTCCTTGTTTATTTTTTCCAAAGTTAGCCAAGGAGTCAGTACCTAGAACTTTTAGTAAAACCTACCTTATAAAAAGCTACTCTTTAATTTACAGTCCAAAAGCCATAAAAACACGTTTTTCCCTGAATATATTGGAATGTCCATTATAATTTGATTATCTTCTTCACGTACTTCCATTCCCTTTAGAGCCTCCCTCTTTCTCCGAAAGAAATTCCAGTCAGTGGCCATGTAGTCCTGATTGAAACATGCACCAGTTTAACCTTTTAATTTTGTTTTCATTTACTTTAGAGATAACAGAAGACCGATGTTAATGTTTTGTAGCTGGGACACCTGTATGTTGTCAAATTTCCTTTAACACACAGTGGTAAAAAGTGCTTATCTGATGCTCAACCTATACTCACACTATCCAAAGTGTTTTTTCTTCTGATTTACATGATTAACTTATTTAATGAGGCAGAAAGAAGGTCTCATCCATTGTAGTTAGTCACAAATAATGCAATACTGAATAAACAGTAACAGCACATTAATCTCTCTGACTTTTCATTATTATCCACTAACGGGAATACATTTGTACCTGTTTTCATGGTTAAATGCACTTGTTTTTTGGTTTTAAAAAGGAAAGAAAAAAAAATCAACCCCAAAATTATAACAGTGTATATTAAGAACTGCATTTTAAATATTGAAGGAAGTACATTAGAGCCCAGGAGATGCGGTTTGTGTGCAGCCATCTGTTAGAGGTCATGCAGACATCTGACACCATTAGAGAAGTTTAGGAAAGGAGAGCTTATGAAAAAACTCACCCACGGGGAGGAGAGCGGGTGCATCAGGGCTCTCTCTCCTCCTTTCAGCAGGTGTAAAATAACCATAGACGCATAAAAGATCATGGTCTCCGATGTGTGGGACACAGAAGTCCATCATTCTTATCTATGCACAAATGTGCAGGGTCTTTCTGTCCCCTCCAGCTGTGTACCCATGCTGGCATCCTCCCACACACAATCAGTTTCATCAGAGGAGGAAAAAGCATAGTTCTGTGTTGCCTATCAATTTCTTGCCAAGGAGGTAAAATTATATATGTACACACATATACATACATATAGGCAACTGGTGCTATCTACAGGATAGTTGAGCCTGCCAACACTACTGTTTGAAAGCATTTCAAAGCACAGCCTACATCCCACTCAAACGATCACTTAGGTAGGCTGGTAGTTCAGGCAAAATCCATAAATTATCATGTCCTGGCACAGAGTAGATGTGGCCCAAAGAAGTGTGATAACAGTAAAACCCCTTCATTACAATCTTGGCTGTAAAACAATTTTTTTTTTGGTTATATGACTCTTTATCTCTGGGAGCTGCCCTGCATCAGGAGGACTGGTACATCAATATTAAAAAGTCACGCACTGCAAACACCGTCTGGCACAGCAAGACTGTGCACAAACAGAATGACAAATTCCAGCAGCATTCCCAGAAAATAAACCCTTCTGACTCATCCTCTTGGTAAAACCACCACCAAAGTCAAACTGCTCAGCATCTTAAAACACTGTTTGTTTGTTTGTTTTTGGCCTCTCAGCATGGTTGGAGCAAATGAAGATGACGGAAAGTGCTTCTTTCCAATGATCTGCACCAATAAGAAACATCTCCTTATTGCAGAACCCTGTTATTAAAGACAGTATTGTCTAAAAGAGGTGATCAAGATATGGGTGAGGAATAGGCTCCAGGGGTAACCCCTAGTCATTTCTTCATTAAGCACAATGCACCAAAATTTGGCGGAGATTTTATAAGAGAGCAAGCCAATGAAACAGGTCATCAGTTTTCAGGGATTGGCAGGAATGCTGACAAAAGGTACAATGTAGAGAACCCCATATCTCAAGGTAGCCTCCTGGTATTATGTGTGATAGGAATACAGACAAGATAAGATGGTTCAGGACCTAAGCCTGCAGGTGAAAACACCAAGACAGGACCAAAAGCTGGGCTTGCATCAGTCAATTGCTTTGGCAATTCGTCCTTTCATCTGAACTCGAAGATTTTGCTTCCTACTGCACAATATGCTTGCTAGAGTCCAACCATTGTCACAAACCCGTTGTGAACATTAATTCTACCACCAGGCCACTGATACATACATTCACAAACTCAAAGAAAAGATCCCTCTAACCTCGATAGCAGCTTTTCTACAGAGGCTGCACCTCCCCAGCAGGAGCTGTGCACCAGTGCTGGTTGGCAGCAGAGCCCTCCCAGCAGCCCCTACGGAGCTCATGTTTGAAGTGGGAGAGAAGTAAGCTGTGAACAGCAGAGAAAAGTTTAAGAAATCCATTCATGCATATTGCTGATAGTGTACTTTGCCATTTGTCTTTGCAAATACTTTTTCCATAGCATTTCCCTATCACTGGGAAAAGAAGCAACAGAAATCAAAGACATTAGAAATGCAAGAAACCTTTTAAACTAAGCTATGGTTTCTTTTATTTTTATTTTTTCCATTTCTCTGGTTATTTATTGATTTATACATACACCAGAATCCTGGATCAGACATTAAAATAGTATCAAGAGAAAAAGTATAGTTTTAATTTTGGATTTATTTTTTTTTCCAGAAGATATATTATAAGCAATACATTTGTTTTATTATGCAAAAACATTTATATTCTAGTAAATATTATGTAGATCTACTCTTGTGTGTATAACAACAGCAGTGCTATTGACCAGCAGTACTTTGAAGATGCCAACAACTCTAGATCAGATTTTCTCCACAAAAGTTTGTTTTTACGCTTTTTAAATGAACCCACAGACAAACTTTGAAGAAAGGATTATAAAAGTAAAGAGGACAATGAAAAGATCAGTTTCCTTTCCATTTTGTCAAGTTGAAAATATTCTGTCTGGGAATCAGATTTCACACTGGTCTGTGCTGCCGTTGATGCTGTTTGTTCAGACCCAATGCACTAGAGCAGGACCGCAGTCTTTCTAGTCCACTGGACTGATTTAAAGAAAGTAGCACATTTTTTAAAGATGGAGAAGCTGTTTAAAACAAAAAGAAGTATTGATCAACAGGAAATAGAAATTTCTAAATGTAGGAAACCAACAAAAGAAGAAAAACTGAACTGACAGGAGAAAAGTCCTGCCAAGACAATGCAGAGAGGCTGGGATTTGCTTTTGTTTCTTTTCTAAACACACTGCAATAATACAGGTCTATGATGAGGTGGGATGGTAGCACTGAATAATATCACAGACAGGGAAGAAGGATTCAGTTAATTATTTCCCATCTATATTTGGAAAGAAGATGAGCATACCTCTCACTTCACTAGTAATCAAAGTACAGAGCAGACATCTACTTGAGATGACTTGTGAGATGCTTGTACTCAAGTAGCTTAATAAATCTTGAGGCTTCATATATATCCCGGAAGACTAGAAAACTGTGTAGGTGCAATAGTTTTGTAAAATATTTGACCTAAACATTCTTAGTAGGAAAGAACTCAAAGACAAAGAACTGCCTGGCTATATGATAAAACTCAAAAAAAAAAAAAGTTATCTGTCAGAAGCAGACTAGGGGGAGGGATTTGAAAAGAGGTTTTGTAAGGAAAAGCAGTAGATGGTCATAAGCAAGGTATTCTCCAACAATTTAGAAATAAACAAAGTCAATGCTGGTAAAAATCCACAGATGATGCAAAGAACAAGCAGGTAAACATCAAGGACAGGGCAGACATAAGAGTAAACACAGACTGCTTGATAAGCTGGCAGTACTCAAGCAAGGTACATCTTAACATAGCTGAATGCAAAGTTGTGCCATATGTGCTGATCACTCTCCCAAAATGAGAGACTAGGTCTTTGAAAGGGAGCAAGGGGAACCTTATACTGTGCTAACGAGTCAATGTGAGCAGCCACCATGATAATGGTCATTAAAAAATGGCGATCACCAAATGTGTACGAATAGGGAGGTATTTTGACTCTAGCAAAACTGGTTATAGCTCTGAAATCTACTATTTTTCATTAAAAATGTTAAAAGCTATACAGTGCTGGCAAGAAAGAACAATTCACAGTTGGAGACAGAGGTTTTTAAGCTCATCAGAAAGATGAGTGGAAGGAGACTTCATTAGAGGGTGCGTGTACTGCTCAAGAAGAAACACTGTAGGTACCAAAAGACTGCGTAATCCAGTTGTGAAGCCAGCGTAATAACCAGCACTTGGAAGCTAAGCCAGACAAATTGAAATGATGCACACATTTTAAAAGTGAGAGATTAGCCAGTTGAGCAAACAGAACGACTGGTTCCCTGTCAGTAACTGCTGGACTGTGTTATTCTGGTAGGCTTTTTCTCTCTGACCACAAATTCCATTCTGGAGCTAGGAAATGGCTCTGATAACTTTATTTTCCAATGGGAACTGTTTATTCAAGAAGTTCCTAACCAGCATTAATCAATTCAGGGACTGCACTACACACAGATTTCCCTAAAGTTGAGCACAGGATTGTTTATAACAAGGAAAAAATAAAATAAAAAACAACAACATGTCCACTAAAATAAAATATTCAAAAATATATATTTATCTGCCACATACCCAAGAGAAGATAACCACCTTGTATTACCAGCTTATGCAGGTACTCTTTTTCTTCAAGAAATACAACATATGCCTCTGTCTTGAGCTTCTAAATTCATTCTCTGTGGATGACCTGAGGAAGCGTGTACTCATGAAATGAGTAAAGCAAAGAACCACACACATTGCACAATAACCCTGACTACATTACATAACAATAAATCTAAATTAACCTTAACTTCATGGTATTACAACAAAGTTGGGTATTAATTTCTGATTTGGAAAAGCTTTGCCTGTGACTTTGTATTTTTCTCATATTCTTGCTCAATCATTCAAAACAAAGCTATTTTCCAGCTCTCATATTCTATATATTAAAATACTGTTGGTTTCATATGCTGGAGTATTTCGATATTTTTGCAGTATTCATAGAGACTAGAGTTAGAAAAAATGAATGGAATAATCTTCCATAAAAGAATGCAGTTTAATCAAATCAAAAACATCTTGCAGTGAAAATGTAGGAAATGAATACCTTTGAGCTTGTCAGCTGAAGAAAGCAGAAAGGTTTTGTTTCAGCTATCTTTCTGAAGAATTGCATTTCAATTAAGTTTACGTTTATATTTACATACAAACAGAATAAACACAAATGAAAGGAACTAACACACACACACAACAATTAAAGGTACCTGATGCAAAAAAGCTTCACAGTATCTTTTACTTCCAAAGAAATTTCAGGACAACATCATCTGTTACCTTCACAAGATTTCTCTAAATGCTGGAAAAAAGATACTTAAGATAACATTTGTAAAAAACATAGCCTATATCGTGTTCATACCACAGACAAGTATGAACTATGATATCCTCCTATACATATCTCCCACCCCTACATCTCCCCCATTCTCCCCATGCTTGTCTGATCAGGTGTTGCCACTACACTTGCTCACTGATCTTGCAGGTCATCATTAATAAAGAGCTCTTGTTACCACCTGAGCACACAAACAATTACAACTTCACAGTGTAGAACAAAAAGCACATCCTGGATCTTCTCTTTGCCTTACCAAGTCCACACAACCTATGAACCAATATGCCAGGGTGATTTGCCAGTGTCTAAATGGAGTTCCTCTTCTGCTCCCACGTTAACATCCATTCTCCCCAGCAATGGCAAATACCCTACAATCGGATGCGCTAACATGCAGTGCTTTCCTTTGAAAGGAAATTTCCTTTGAAATTTCACTTGAAACTGGGTCCCAGGGACTAACTGTGAAACCTCATATGTTTTATATTATTTGTTGAACTCATAATACTAGCATTAAGTGTTATTTTTTGTTAATATAACAAAGGGAAATTTTGGTAATTGTGTACCATCACTTTACACTGACAGAGGAAAATCAGCCTATAGAAACTAACGTCATCCAGCAGATATATACCAACCATTTAGTGCTATGGCACACAAATTCAGTGAACACAAATCCCTGAACATGCTTTCTGTTTTGCTCCAATATTCCACTTTCCACCAATACAGAAGGATAGGAAGAGTTTGTTTCAAAATAACTGAGGTCAATTGAAAAACAAACTAACAGAAAACAACACAGAAACAGGAAAGAAACAAAAAACAGATAAAGTAGAACGCAGCAAGGTACAGTCAACAGAAATAAGCATAAAGAGAAAACATCCTAAAATAATTAGGATCAAAGCTGAGAATAACACAACCCACAAGTCCTGTTTCTTTAGACTGCAGTATCTATGAAGCAGGCTCACCCTTCAGTTAATGCCAGCTGTGTTTGTGCAAACCTGAGCACCCTGCAGCCTGATAAACAGACACATCTGCCTGTAGCATTCTTTGCCAAGCTGGGAAACATTTTACTTTGTTGCCCATGCTTGTGATTAACACCTTACTTGTCCCTCCTACATTGTAGAAGACTGGGCTGTATTGGTAGAACCAGACATATGGATTAACAGGTTAAAATACACACACACAAACAAAAACTATGTTGTCACACAGATGAATGAAGCTCATCTCTGCCTTTGTTCATTCTTTCTCTTATCTATTTCCATGTGGCATGTCAGAGAGTTCTGTCTGTCCATGAAATCTGAAACACCCCAGCACTGGAGCCCCCACTGAAGCCACAGGAACTGCTTAGGTACTTTTATACTTAATTATTATGTTCCACTTACCATTAGAAACCAAGGACTACCCAGTAAGAAGTATTTCTTTTAGATATTTATCACAGCTGCCTCTGATCCACCTCCATAGTCTTTCACCCATTTGCTGATTTGGAATAAATTTCTCAAGACTTGAAACAAAAAATAAATTCCCCCTCAAAATTCAAAGCCAACCAAGTAACAGTAACAACAACAAAACTTTCTGACACTCACTGGAAGTGTAACATTCCACTTCTTTGTGATTACTCTAATGTTCAAGGGAAGAAAAAGAAATGTGCAGGAAAAAATAAAAAAATAAAAAATAAAAATCAAGATTCATTCCAGTGCTGCATTAGATACAGAATACCCAGACATGATACAGTTATTATGTGCAACCAGTTCAATTACAAAGACTGCTAAAGCATGTAATTTGACAGCCACTTCATACAGTATCTCTTTAGCTGATCTGACAATAAGGATCAGGGCTTCCAGATTAAGTGTCAACTTCCCAAGTGCCTCTGAATGCTGGCATTTACTTAAAAATCTATTTTCCAATTTTAATTGCATTATGTCCACATGCTAAATCTAAGTTTCTTTCGATGACAAGCATCATAACCCAAACATGCCATTTGAAAAAGTTATTTAAAATATACACTATCTGCAATGTGTTTTGAGCCTGTATTTATGTTCTTTACAACATTAGATCATCTTTTTATATTGCAACATGTTGTGTATTGCTTAAAAATTAATGAATATTATGACAGCAGAAGTGTTATCATGAGAATTGTTTACTCTCTGGAATTTTAAGAGTACTCAATAGCCTGGTTAGCATTAGTTTCTGTAAATTAATTTTGAAATCTGATAATAATAGTCAAGGTGTATGGCAGAAGAGCTTTCATGATGTGACACCTAATTACAACACAATCTTAACTATTCATATTAAAAACTGTCAGAGATTCCCAACCAATGTGTCTAATTCAATGCCACCAAAAGGGGAAGATGTAATCACTTAGTAGGTTTAACTTAATACTATTCAAACCAACAAAAAAAATGTTTTTTTCCTTTTTCCCCCCACAGCTTCACATATATTTATTACTGTATGGAATATATGGACTATCTCAGGTGATCAGTAGAAGTAGCGTTAGGCAGTAGCAGCCTGAAATATTCACATATAGTCCATAAAACACACATTCCCACCAAGAGATCACACAATGCAACATTTTATTTTCCAAAATACCTTTTTTCTAAAAGTATTCACAGAATTTTCAGCAGAAAACTTTCATTTCATCAGTGTCTCAACACCAGGGATTTGTCCCCATATATTTCACAGGAAAATACAGCTGTTCATAATTTCTATAACTAAGGTCACATTTACCAAGAGATACCATATTTCTTGGCATAAGCAAGTCAAATTACTATAGCTATAAAACATCTATTCAACTCTCAGCTACCAGGATACAGTATTGGTCTTTATCTAATGACCTTTGATTATACTGGTGAAACTAATGGGAAGACCAATCTATTTTTATTTCATTTTAACATCGCTGATTTTAAAAAATAAGAACACTTATCAGACAAATCATTATGTGAACTAAATATGAAGACAAAAATTAAATAAGCTATCATGTTTGTATAACTATGAATATGAAATACTTTCTGCATTAGTAACTGATAGGAATTTAAACCTCAATTTGGTGAAATAAATAGCTAGATCCTAAAACAAACAAGGAAGATAATGCAGTAAATTCTTCCTATGTGCAAATTTTGTGCAAAGAAAGCACAGGGCAAGAGTGGGAGCAGACCACGTGTGCCTTTTCTCTGATTTCTTGAAAGCTGTGTTAGGTGCCCAGAGAGCCTCAATCAAATAATTGAGGAACTTTGTATTTGTATTGTGCGAGTACTGATAATTCACTGCAAGCTGTGCAGTCATTCCTCATTCACTAGAAATAGAACATGCAGCATCACGTGAACCCAATCTACTAGCCATAATTAGAGTTTGGCGCAATGAAGCATTTTTCTGGGCTCATTCTTCTGTTTATCCCTAAAATTCAATCTCCTTCTGGAAAGTCTTTGCTACTCCAACTTCCCTTGGTCTGGCTTTCACCTCATTGTCTACTCCTGCTCTCCTCCATCTCAACAGTCCTTTTAACATTTATTGCTATCTTCCACTTTACCTAGAGTCTCTTCTAATATTACTCAGTGCTGCTTGATACCTCCTCATTCACTTGGTAACTTTACTCACACACGGCATTTTACTTGCAGTACTGTCTTAATATCACACACTCACAAATCCATTCCCTACTCACATTACTTTCTGTCTGATCCCAGATATCCTCCAGTCCCAGCATCAGTCATCTCCAGCAAACCTCAATATTTTCCTCTCACTTCTAAAAGCTTCCTTGCTCTCACTCCTTCAGCATAACCAGAAAATATGCTGCTTTCCATTCTGTTTAAATATGTAATCTCAGGTTCTTTCTGATATCCCACTCTCCCTCCTTCTTTCCCACATGCTTTCTCTACTTAGTTTTGATTGCTGTTAAGCACACACAGCTGCATACCTTCATGCTGCCAAGGCACAAGGTGATGGTGCCCATTCTACCCAAACTAGCAATTGTGAGTTCTCACCTGACATTCAGCCACCCAGCACCTGGAGAAGAAGGGAGTGCTAGCAGGTAGCTCCATCTGTTTTCTGTCTTCACCAGCTGAAAGCACCCTGCTCCTACCTAATTCTCACCATTTACATCTTAAGGAACTAGAAAATTGTGTCATTGCCCCTACCAGAAAGAACTCAAGTTAGGACCAAAGGCATTGCCAAATTACAAACCACCGAGGTCCTTGCAGATACTACCTCCTACTCAGGATCTGGCTGTATTACCACTTATCAAAGGACAGCTGGCACCATTTCCTGCCTTGTCCTGGAGAAGGCATCTGTTATTTCCATTACTGGGAAAATAGAGTAACAGTAGTTAACTGTTTTGGGTCAGCTTTCACTAGTTATAAACACTGTCCCACCTCATGGGACTTTGGGAGTTCAGAGAGAATGAAAGGCCACATTCTTTGGCAGGTTGGCTAATAACTTTCAAATCAAGTCTCTCTCATCCAGTGATTTTCACTTGTACTCAGATATGCTTCCAGCAAAGGATGGTGAGATTCTCTTTTAGTTCCAGTCTACTGTGTGGCTAAGATGTTAGATTTAGTAGCTTGCTGCTATATGGAATAACCTTGCCAGTAAAAATGTTGTGATGGCTATAGTTTGTTTTTTTTTTTTCTCTCTCTCTCCTTTTATTGAACTGGCATTCACATTTTACATTTTCAAGCCACAAATTGCTCATTTGGCCAATTATTTATCTAAAGTGTCACCTTTTCAAAATACATCCCCAAAACAACCCTTTACTCAGTAAAATTTCATTTACAATTATTCTTCCTACTAGTATTGAGTTTTCTAATCACTTTTAAAATTAGAATACTGCCAAAGGTGCTCCACTGTTTCAAGCTTAGCATGATTTCTTAATACATTACTTCTCTCTCAAACGATGATAACTTTCTCTTGGAACAAATGAAGCAATACAGTTCAGCTAATATAATATATCATTGCTAAAACCAGCCTTTTATTTTTAGTGAAATAACTTGAAACTTATTCTTTCAGTCTTTGACCCATTTATAAGTCCCTGTAAATGATATTTGGAAGAATGTCAGCTAATTTTATGTAGTACCTTCTCCCCACTGCTTAACATTCCAGCTAATATTGCACCTGACTACACACCTGCAACTGTTTAATTTTCTTAAAGAAAGGACAGCTGCAAATATTGCTACTCCCTCATCACATGTAAAACTCTAGAAAATGTTGTTATAGACAGGTGATCGAATTTTTCTAGCAATTACACTCCTTATCTTACCAACTACATGCTGACTACTAATCAATATTTTAAGGATATTAATTTCTTACTGAATAGCACCATAAAGCCATTGATTAAAACACAGATAGAGTAAATAGATGGCGGAATTATTTTTCTAATCTGACCCTAGCCAACTTTATTACAGGCATTGAACCTCATATAGTTTGTGCAGTTAAGAGAACACATCCTGTCAGCTTGTTTTTACCTTTGCTTCCCATGAACACCGTTAGGTGTTTAATGGAGCTTGCTTTCCATGGAAGCAAAGCAATGAGTAGTTAATGAGACTGAGCACTGCATAATTTACTTTGAAACAGTGACTTCTGTATTTTGGGGAAAAAGTGCATGAAAAATCTTAATAATTAAAAAATTAAATAATTAAAACTCTTAATAAAAAAAATCTTAAAATCTTAATAAGTGAAGGTTACATGCACAGATGGCTATTCTTGGATAAACCTCATTCTTCTTTACTGTGTTGATCCCACTTGTTGAAAGCTGATGGTGTAACTGAGCAGACTAATGCTCCAGTGAAAATTATCATACATTTCAACTGAAATGCATCAAAGATCAAGATTTTGCCTGCACTGGCAAGTCCCGTATATATGTGTATATGTGTATACATATATATACATGCATTGCTGCTTGGAAAGGATGCTGTCATGCTGTCCATTCAAAGTGATGTTGCTTCATTCCTACATGGCGTTAACTCTATGATACAGCAACAAGCTACACAGCAGCTTGAGAGAAGCACCACCTGGCTGTGTCTGTGCATTCTTCCATACCAAAATGCCTCTCTGGTCGGCACTTCCCCAGGAAGACCAAGGACCCAGTATGAAAAGTGTAAGTTTCTTTATCAACAAAAATAGATGGAAAGCGCTAGCGAGGCATGAAGGTCACTGCAAACAGAGCATGTGGAACCATCACCTCTGCAGACAAATATGGTGTAGAGAACTTTCCATTTTACAAGGCCAGAATTGTTACTGAACTTCCACGGAAATATTTATATACAAAAAGGCAGTTTTAACATTTGCATTCCTCCTAAAGAATGCAGTATTATTGTCATTTAAATAGTAGTCTTTTGTCAGTCATATTACCTTCTGAAAAACAGAATTTCCTAGAGAGAGCTGCAAGCAAAATACCTACTGAAGTGTGATATTTATGTAAAGGAGTTTTTGGTCTATGATACGTGCTACTGGAAAGCTAATAATGCAATTTCTAGTATTAGTCCTTGGTGCTCTCTTGTTCTTTCAAAGATGTTTATAAAACATTACCCTTACTATCCATTTAAAATAATTAATAATGACGCGTTTATGCCTCAGACATTACTAAGTAGTACTGGTAAGTTTCCAGAGAGGTCAGATTAGTCCTTATATGTAAACAATCTATATAATTCTTACCCTGCATTTTGCATTTTCTAAAATGTAGTCCAGCTGAGCAAAATGTTTTCAACACAGAGAGGTGAAAGGAACCAAACACCCTCACTAAAATGTTTCTACTGGTTTTCACCAGACAAAAAGAAAAAAAGAGAAAAAGGAAAGAAAAAGAAAATCCACGTTGTACTGGTATTAAATGTCACGTTATGTCATAGATGTCACCCTATATTTCCCTGGGATGAGGTTGGGACAGAAAGGAAAGGTAGCAAAAGTAAAAAATTAATCCATGGAAACAATCCCAAAACCATATATTCAAGTAAAAGTAAAAATGTAATTTAATAAAAATTCTGCAAATTCCAGAAAAAAAAAAAAAAGATCATTTCCATCATCTTGCATGTACACATGAGAGCCTAGGTTTGAGTAACTAATTGAAACATTATCACAATTTTTTTTTTTCTAGAAACCACACATTATATATGTATTTTAATTAAAATACTTAAATTTTCAGATAATCTCACCTGGTATGGTCTAGTAAAGGTCTTCATGAATGCCTGTAATTCAATTCAGAAGGTAATGGTCAGTAATCTGATACAAGATGCCTGTATTTAAATGTCTTTTAAAAGTGAGCAGATTTCTTCCAGTAATTACTGCCTAACTGAAGTCCAATACCACCTGAATTCTTTCAGTAAATCAAGACTAAGATGAAAGATGAAGAGTGGTTATCAGCAGTACTGCAGGGAAATGAAGATGCAGTCTCGGAAGTTAGTTGTGTTAGTCAGATAGCAATTGCAATAAATTCTAGTAATTTCCATAGTCCGCAGTCATGGGCCAGTATCCCTTACATCCAGCAGCATGCAATCCCAAAGCAGAGAGATCCTGAGTAGTCCTGCCTGCTCTCCATGGGCTGAATTTCTGAAGCATACGCTGACTAAGCTACGTTGGAATAAAATTATGGTATTTTACCTTCCTAAAGGTAAAACATATTTCCAAATTCCTCCATTATAAAAGGTTACACTGTGAGGCAATGCAACAGCACTAATTGAGAGATGACTCCTTCATCTGAGGATACACATTGTCAATTGATTTTTAAATTGAGTAAGGATTGAAAAAAAAAAACACAACATAAACAGTAACTGTCAGTACAATCCATCTACGTTGTTATTTTCTAAATGTTCTTCTTACTTCTGTACGTTGTAGTGTCTTCCTAACACCAACCAGACGATTAATCTCCTCAGGAACTGTATAATATTATAAATTGAATATTAACTGCATAGTTACATCTTTTACCTTCACACCTATGTTTTAGGCAACTAATTCAGCTCTCTCAAAAAATACAGAAAAACTAAACAAAACCTCAAGTGGTTGCCAAACTTAGCAGGGTACTGCTAGGTATGAGATGTTCACATTTACATTTATCTGTGCAAATAGAAGGTATAAAACTGGGACACTGTGGCTGTTCTTTCTAGATAATTACATTTTTGGAATTGTAATGAAGCAAATAGAATTTCCTCTGTGCTGTACAGAATTTCTTCCAGCTAAAGATGTTACATCTTACTGGTACAAGCAGATAGCATAATCCAGAGGTTAGAAAAGTTGTCTGAGCTGGGAGAAACAGCCTTCGAGCTGTTCCTCGGTGCTACTTCTTGTGTATGAAGTGATCATCTTGAAGGGATGCAGAATGCTGACCTTGAGACTATCTGTAAAGAACCAGTTGTCTTTCAGGACTTACTGCCCAAGTCCTACAAAAAGCTATCCAGGTGGTGTATACATTGACGACAGTGCCTAAGGGTAGGGGTAGCGTTTCCAAAGGACAGTCTCTGGCTGGTGTAAGACTCCTGACCAGATTCTCATGAGAGGGCAGTGCTCATCAGAGCCCACCCTGCATTTCTTGCCATGTCGCATATTTATCTACCAGATACATCTCTGAACAGCTCTCTCTCAAGCATCTGTATGCATCTCAGATGCAGCTACAGCCTAGAAATATGGGGGCATGGAGCCCTTTGTGAGCAGGATGGAGAGGTCAGATGGCCACTGTTCACTGCCTCTTCCAATACACAGAGGAGGGGAAGGCAGTCAAGAAATAAAAGGAGGTTTTGTCCCTCAAACAGATGTAGTTAGGCTGTGGAAGTCCTTGCCACAGGACACTGTAGATGCCAATGCTTTGTAGTGGTTCACAGAGAAGGTGGCCAGCACAGGGAAGAAAAATCCTCAGAGGCTTCTAAAGACATAAAAGCAACTTCTGCCTCAGGGAGCCACCAGAGGTAGAGGCTGGGAGATCTGGGAAGGAGCAGGTGGTTTTGCTTGTTTCATGTTTTTTAGCACATTTGCTTTAGGCTACTTGTAAAAGTAAAATGATAAAAATAGAAAAAGAGTAAAAAAAATTTACTTTTTCCAGCGACAACTGTACTGGTTCTTGACCTTGTACAGATATTGCTTTTTAGTTGCTAGGGGGTAAGAAAGTATATCACACCTCCACCTCCAAAACAGTGTTGTCTTAATTCAAAAGCAACCATGCACAAAACTGTTCCTCCTATTCAAATTAATGTTAAAGATATGTTAGCTTTATACAAACCCAGAAAGCAGAATATATGCAGATTAAAACACTCTATAGAAACAATGGGGTCCTTAACTGCTAAGGTAAACACCTATTGGATTTTCAAGGAGGAGTGGGAAAAAGTGAAGAACAATTAGAGTGGACATTCAGCTACCAGACTTCCTTGTCCCTCGACTTCACGGACTGAACACTTTTTCATGTTCTTAAAATTCAAAAGAAAGTGTCATGTTTCTTCATTCTGTTGGAGGCCAGGGCAAAACGCTGCTGTAAAACAGCGGGAGGGTACAAAATACCAGCTCGTCCCCTGTTAAGAAGAGGGCTGCAAAATCAAATAGGGCATGTTGATTATATCAGAAGAATACAGGGCACAAGAAATCTGGCTGAAAAAGCAGATCAAGTAATGAAAAGATACTACGATTAAATCAAAACGAGAATCCTATGCATGGGAGATTACAGTACGTATGCAGAACTAGGCTGTCAGGGTGCTGCTGTATGTCCTGCACCCATCACTGCAGTATGATAAACAATAACTGAAGTATGAGGGAAAACAGTGCATAGACAGTAATTGGTACCAAGAATTACTCCCTGAGAAAATACAAAGCTAGGAATTTTTTTCATTAAAACTTCCTTTGCTTGCCCAAAAAAGCAGACTTGCAGTGACTGCAACTGCTTCCCAAAATCAGAAAATAGTGTAACCAGGACAAGATATATTTCAGAAAAGAAAAATTGATTGGTAATTTAAATTTTCAGATCTTTTACTTCAAAATGCTGTTTTGGACCAAAAAGAAAAAAAATAAAAAAGATGGTGGAATGGGTAGACAGGAGAAGATGGAGATGATGTTAAATCACCTGAAAACTAGCTTCAAATACTTCAGGTAAAATAAAATGTTCTTTTGGTGTTGTTGTTCTTCATTTTTGTGGCCTTTCAATTTTTGTGATACTCCTGTGATAAAAGTTGTGTTCATTTTCCATACTTTCTCAATGTTTTGTGTTAAGGTATTTGGTCTAATTTTAATGACGAAAAGTAAGTATATCAAATGTAAAGACGTGCACAGTACCAGCCCTACATTTGCTGCAGTGATTAGAAAGTAATCATGAAAAAAAAAAAAGAAAATTGGATTTACATTTAACCTTCTCCAAGCCTGAAAATGCAGGCTTTTGTGAATTTTTATTTAAAAATAGAACAGAAATAAAATCATTCCCAAATGTGCTTTGAAGACTATCCTAACTTTTGCTTCATTTCTTTACTGAAAAACATTACAGACTTTGTTCATTACCAGAAGTCTTAATTTTGAGTTGCATCTTGAGGGCATTTTACAAGATTTGCCTATATGTGCAGTACAGTAATTACTTTTTTGAAGTGCACTGGAAAAAGGAAATGAAGTCAGCAGGTTTATGATCTCAGAGCTTTTTGATTTAATTAAAAGTCATTAACAGCAACCCCCACTATTCAGTTGCTGAGCATGCCCAAATACCGAGCTTAAACCAGAAGCTGTAAGCTGTAGGCTTTACAGCTGGCTCAGGTTGGCTCAGGCAAAATTCAAGTTTTTACCTGTGCTACAGAATCGACAGGAAACATGAAAATAACATGAAGATCATTATGTGATTAAAGGATAAACTTAGTAGAAGTAAAGCACACTAATTTATATTGCATTCCCTTCATGAATGTGTTGTGTATTAAATCTTTTTTTGATTTATGGCATTAGAAACTTTCTAAGTCACACATTTTAATGCACACACTCAGTCACAGCTGAATCACTCACTAATGTGCTATATTCCCTGATGAGCTGGCCAATTTAATATCCAGGCTGATGCCAGAATCTCAACACAATGAAAGCCCCTTCATTGACATTCTGGTGTAATACCTAATAACAATTAGATTCCTTTTCCTTGGTATTGTATCTTGCTATTGTCATTTCAACAACAGATGCTTTTCTTATAACCCACTGAATTTACTCAAATTTAAATGTCAGGCGGACCAAGTGAATGCGCAGTCCATGAACCTGCACTAGGGAAAACGAGCTCACATCTGTCTCATTACAATATATTGTATTTCCATTTCATTTACTTTCAATTCTTAGCATAGTTTCGAGCAATTTTTCAATTTCCAAACCAAGCAGCATCTTAGAAAAAGTTAGGTGATTTTTTTCCTTGCTATGTCAGAAAATACATTGTTCTCTGGTATATTTTTATGGTGTCGCAAGAGATCCCAGCACAATACAGCTCTCACAAACACATCGTTTAACCAGACAGCAAAATAACACAAGAAACCACCATGCAAAGTTACCAATGCAGAAATTCTATAGACAGGTTTCCTGATGAACACCAGTGCATAATTCCAGGTATCATGTACATAAACAAGTATAAATTTTATACGCTGTGTAATTAAATGAATGGGATTTCACAGGGGAAAGTAAGAACACAGCCAGACTCCAGCAATCTACAATTATATGGGCGGTTGTGCTGGAGTTTTGCAGATACTTAGTGATGCAGATAACGTCTCAAGGAGTTTCTACAGTACTTTAGTATTTAGGGAATTAGGTCCTTAGATGTTTTTTGATACATCTCATTAGTTGCACCTTTAGGTACATCAGTACATTAAAAAATCTTGTTACTGAATTAAACATCTGCAAATAAAAGTAATGACTTGTAGCTGGATACCCAGCTTGCAGGCCAGTCCCTAAATAAATCATGTAATATAGGCATTATTAAATTTTGAGAGCATGATGAATAATTGGTTTGTCTGATATCCTTAAAGACATGGGGGGAAGAAAAAACAGTAGTTCTGAGAAATTCTAAAATTAGGCTAATATGGTGTGAAGGACAACTCCATTTGTCCCAGAATATAAGGCAATTTCTCAGTTGCTATGATTTTACCGTTATATCAAAGGAATGGCCGTACTCTTGTATACTTGCAAATATAAAATTTGCAGACTAAAGACACCTGTTTCATCCAAGGTTAGCCTGTTTATTCCCAATCTTTCAATATTTTCTTTATTGTTAAGAATTTTAAATGAATATTTTATTGTTGAGTTCCCTGGCAGAAGTCCATGTGAGTTGGGAGTGCAGTTAGAATACGAATGAGAAAATTAATTAGTTGGTGACAGTTTGGAATATTAGTTTTTAGCTGCCACTTTTTATTAGGTCTCTCTTTTTCTGGATGTGCATGAGTTGATTGACAGCATATTTCAGAAATACATAGGATGTTTAAAAAAAAAATCATACTGCAGAACAATGTACTCTAACTCACTCTTTTTCAAAAAAGCACCAAATGCTATATTGTATTTAAGCTGAATGAGTATATGGTATGGAAATGCAGGAGTTTATTCTCTGTTCTGCCAGATTCCATCAGAAATCCCAAGTCTTACACACTATGATGAGTTTTGGAGACTACAAAAGAATAAATTTATTGTTTTTCCCTCCCAAAGGTCAGTTGCTATATAGCATAAATGTTGGCCTACAGATGTATTTTATATCTCCATGGCACTGCTAAAATTCAGTGGCTGCTGATATGAATGGGAATTAGGGGAAGAAACCATGGTGGAAGAGCAGATGACGGAAGAATTTGATGAGAAGGTATGAGACAGAGTTCAAGGTCAGATACAAAAAGATGGGAAGGGAGGCTAGGCAGAAAATGCAGAAGTACTTCCACATCTTAGTAGGAATACATGGATATTAGGGACCCTTTAATCATAGAAATGAAGCTTTATGTTCAAAAATATCCATTAGAAATGAAGCTATAGCTAAGATAGACTGTGTCAGAAGGGGGAGTTTATAATGTTTTATTAAGAATGGAGTTAGTTACCACTGGAATAAGAAGTTTAAAAAAAGGGAAATGTTAGTTACTTTGAAAAACATTTTTCAGGGAAAAATCATGTTTCTTGAAAAATAAATTTAGTGAAATTACTAGAACCTCTGGACAGGATTAACATTTTAGCCTTGTGGAGCTTAAGTCAACTCAATACAGGTAAATATGATACCATAATTGCTTTCTCACCTCTGTGCTTTAGCTTATTATTTTTTATTATTGAACCTTAGCATTTTAATTTCTTGTTTATCTCATTTATATTCTCCTGACATACAACAAAATCAATTTTTAGATCTAGATAGGGCCTTTGTAGCTCTGCTATATTACTGCACAAATGCAAACATGCAGATATCTTATTAAAATGTCACTGTTTCAGAGATGTCTTTGGTGCAAATGTTATTTAGATGAAAAATGATTATCACAACAGTGACAGCTCATTCTGTAAAATTTCATTTTATTCCAGCCTGTTTTAGAAGGCTACAGATGTCAAACCTTGTATCTTTCTCTGATCCCTCAAGCAGATGCACTTTGTTTGTTCTTATAATAAAACATGTGTCTGTCCTTTAGCTGATTAGTGCATCAATGAGAACATAAGAAGATACTCAGTTTCCAAAGGTTTGCACATCAAAGAGAACTTTAAGCAGCTTTGTGAAATGAATTTGATTTGTTAAAACCTCAAAACTGCAAAAGGATGAAGTCAGAGGAGGTTATCAATGCATAATTAGTACATATATGTTGTCCAGATATGCATCTTTGTCTACAAAATTCTTCCATTTTATGCATGTCAAGGTTTTACTATTCTGGATTTTCTAAATAATTTGTACCACCAAACTCAGAATCAATTCTTAAACATATGTAGAAACTTAGAAGTATCATACTTACATTAAAAACAACAAACAAACAAACAAAAAACAACTCCCTTTGCAATAACACTGCATACCTATACAAAGATAAAGGACATTTAGTCAACACGCACAGTAATGGCTCTTCACTACACGGATCTCTTCATCACGGTGGTGCAGCACAAAGCCCTGCTATGCTCATGCCAGGGATTCCTCTCAGAAAGCTGCTGCTCAGAACAGTCACCATCACAGTGCATGGCACTGGGCATTCCTGGTGAACACCATAAAAAACACACATTTTCAATAGTGCTTAAAATTGCTTCTATCCTGCTTAGGTTTTTGAACAGCTAGAATTACTGTGCAAGGAGAGAAGTACTCCTGCTTGACCCTGAAAAAAAGGAGTTAGCTTTCAGACTGGCATTTCGTTTCAGCTTACAGAACTGAGAGCTGGTTCTGAATCTATATGTACTGTTTAGAGTCGAGAATAATTATTGCTGAAATCATAATGCAGCTATGATAAAACCTGAGGTCAGAATCAGAGTGAAAGATAGAGCAAAAAATTATTATTAAAAATGAGTTTCAAATATCATTTTCATTTATTAAATTGATTTCTAAAAGTTTCTATAAATCCCTTGACACAAAAGACTGAATTTAGTAACTTCTCTTGCAAATATTATGCATTCCTTTACAGTATTGAAAAGAAAAAAAAAATCTTTCATAAAATGCATAAAGCTGGCACTCAAAATATTCATTATAATAAAATGCTGAATTGTATCCATTGGGTATAAACAATATTGGGTTGAAATAATTGACATAACAGCTAGAATAGCTTGTCAATTGTTTGTGGAAAGCTTGCATACCATCTTCCCAGCTGTCAGAAGCTTCAAAGGAAAAATTGTTTCCTATTTTAAACAAATCTTACAAAATGCATATGACACTGCCAGCAGCAAGACAGACGGGACCTGTTAGCAGGCTGTACTCCATGCGCACGGGGGAGATACAGACACCAGCAGCCTGCACCTGGGAGCTCCGTCACCAGGAGCAGACCTGACATCTGCAAACTTCTCAATCGCACAGGTTTCCCAAGAAAAATTGCCCTCATTCAATTTAACGTCAGAAAAGGAGGAAGTCAGCAGCTGCACACAATCACACATTATCTGCAGTACAAAAAGCAGGGCGGAAGTGGACAGAGAGCAATGTAGGCAGAGCTCCCTAATGACTTAGCAGGCTCCCCTCCGCAGCTAGCCATGAACGTTCACTGTACGCTCACGAAATGTAAGGTGGTGGACAAGGCAGTAGAAGGGGGACATGCTGAGGCCTTTCCTGCTATCTAGATTTCTTTATTCAGACTGTATATAGAGGGTCATGAATGTAAAAATCAGTTTAATATACATTTTATGTTATTCATCTTATTCGTATAGTTTTGAAGCAAATATATTGAACAGCAGCAGGCTCCTGCAGTCGTTACATCTAAGCTAGCTGGACTTTAGTACTTCTTTTAAAGGATCTGTACAAACAATCAAGAAAATATTTAGGACAGCAAGTAGCAAAATCAAAAGAACATGCCAAACTGAGTTGAGAAAACATGTACAAGTGTCCCCCTATGACAGTATCTTCGCTAACAGCCATTCAACCCATAACCTCATAGTAGAGTAGAAGGCCAGCAGATCCTCATGGACTCTTCTCAATCTGAAAAGGAGAATTTTCTATTCAAAATAACCAGAAATAATAAAATGAAGGTCTATATGTGTGCCCCTATATATAAGAGAATGTATTATTTAAATTAAAATTGGCCGCAGTCAGACACATTACGTTGGTCCTCACAAAGATCCCCTAAAATTGTACTGGTGTTGTCTCACCCATGCAGCCATAAGACTATTGACCCACGTTAGAGACACGTAGCCTACTAAATGTGCACTCTGAACTGACTTTGGGAACAGAGGGCTTATGTTAAAAGGTCAACAGTGTTCATTCTCTGTAAATGTATTTTGCTCAAACACGAATCCTTAACCAATTCACATTTCAAAAACACCTCCTTTTTTTTTTTCCTAAAATGCTTGCCCCACTCTTAAGGTGAAATAAAAACATTGTCACAGAATCATAGAATAATTTAGTTTGGCATGAATGCCTAAAGGTTGGTCAGGGACTTGTTAGGTTGAGATGCCAATACAGTTAATGTAGTCATAGGAGGAAATAAATAAATAAATAGAAATAAAATAAACTTAGGTTTATGTGCCGGCTCTCTACATGTTCAAAACCACACCATAGTCAGCTACTTCTCCATGTCAAAGGACCTAACAAGGCGTCATCTAAAGGGCTTCCAAAGCTTCAGTTAATGAACTAAGTCTTTAAATAAAAAATACCATCTGCATGGGATTTACCCTCTTTTGCAGAAGAGGATTTTTGGAACTTTAAAAGAACACCTGCATTCCTTTAAGTTTTTCATCTTGTTCTTATCTATATTCTGCTGCATCACAGCACTGACCTCAAAGACCAAAGGACTAACAGTTTTCACTGTAGCAGTAATTCAACTTTAAATCAACTGCTAGGGAGTGTACGGGAGTACTGCCTCTCTACCCTGCTGAAGGAAAGCATGACCTCTACAAATCTCCAATTTACACCAAATTGACATGTGTTTAACCATTTTAGTATTAAATCTGTTATATACTCTTATGCTCCTTGCTCCTTCACAACTTCACTATCTGATTAGAGAAATTATAAATGCAAACTCTGCATTCTGATTAATGAGTCATGAACATCACAAGAAGGCAGCAAGTGACCTTTTCTGTTCATTTTTTTTGCAAGCCTTCCTGTAATCAGCATTACAAATATTTTGGCAGAGTTTGTTTATCGAATCTGCACTAGAACAAAATCTATTTTACAATCCTGTTTTCTTCCTATTTTGGTCCTTCTACAGGCTATGCAATATTGTTATAGGTGTCCAGACTCTTATAGCTGTGAGCCTTGATTTGAACTGTACACAGCCATCTATCCCAAGTTAGTCCATCTAATCAGATTGGGGCAAGGATTGCAGAAAGAAAATAAAAATCTTAAGGAATGGAGTGCAGAAATAGTGGAAAAAAATAAAACTCAGAAACCAAAATCCAAAAGAGTGATAATTAAAGAACTTTTAAATAAAGTAATTTAATGAAGGATTTTTTTGCAGACAGTGCTGGCTACTGCAAAGAATTACAACACTGTTAAAAAAGCTAGGACAGAAATAAAAATGATGATACAGAATATATGAAAAGCACCACATCCTGCTTATCCTGCTTTCCAGATTGTACTGTGTCTAATGGGGAAAGGAAGTCCTCAAAGAAGGATCCTCTGCAGTGTGTTAAATACATGCTACTAAATGGTATTGCTTAAGGTTTCTTATACATTTTCTGAATACCTCCAAAACACATAACAAGTCCACGTCTCTACAGCTAAGGTTGAGCTCATGATCTTGTTATTGGGGAGTTTCAGCAGCTAGACACAATCCCTGTAACGTCATTATCAACATACTATGAATCAGCCACTACAAGTAACCCAGTAGCATCAAATGTAAAGTGGGTATGTTCTGAGACTAGAAACCAATTCCATAAACTCAGATAAGATCTTGGTGCTGGATCCAGGATCTGCAGAGGAAAAGGGCAGTACTTAGCAGCCAAGAGGTGCCCTCTTCTTCCCTGGCGATAGCAGGGACCAGGGAAGATTATCAGCACCAAAGCCACAGACATATTCATCAACCTGATCAAGAAGGCAGCAGGAGGACGTTAGAGCCACTCTTCCCCCAGCTCCCTGAGGGTGGGCACCCAGGACATGGTGGGCACCCAAGGAGAGGCTGGAGAAGAGAGAATGTAGCAGAGAGCAGCAAGGAGCTGAAGACTGAGACTTGCTCTCGGCAGAGTTTTTCAGATAGTCCATGGGAACCATCCTTGCAAGTGGTTCTGAGAATGGAGAAAACAGTGCTGAACTTAAAACCTAACAGACTCCTGAGGGATGATATATGAAAACAACTATCCTAACTGACCTTCCTAAAAACTAAATGGCAGCCTAGAAGAACGATAATAGATTTTGATCTTAGGCCATTGAAGATACAGTGGATATATACCTCTATACACATAAGGAATGTGACCTATGTTTTTTAAAAACAGGTCAAGCAGAATTGAGTGGAAACCTCATGAAGTTTTCCTTTAAGTAGTCTCTTAAGAGATTTTGCAGGCTCTTTCTAGTGATTATGGGATTTTGCAGTATTTACAATAGCCGTGTAGCTACATATCCAACACAACTGCAAATCGGCTGCGCAGACAGAAATACACTAATTTGAATATTTAAGAGGCAGAAGTCAGCCATGTAGCGAGTTTTTCATGGTACATTAGAAGATTTAGAAATCAAATCTATTAGCATTCTTCCGCACACAAATGGTTGATTTAGGGGAGACTAGCAGAATTAATAATCAGATATGGCAATACATATTAACAACAGAAAAATCTACTGCAGAAGATATAGACATGGTTGGGAAAGTTTGGTTAAAATAAAAAAGATTCAAGTACTAGTTGTTTTCAAAGGAAAGGGGTCATCCTTGCAAGATGTTATTTGTACATTGATCCAGAGCATGTAATCTTTATTCATTTATTTTGTATTACAAAAGAATAATATCTGGGGGTCTGTTTTCATCACAGCAAACATATGAATGAACTGGCTCTTTGCCTCAACTGGTATTTTCTGAATTAGTAAGAACATCAGCTCTAAGCAAGACACACTGCAGCAGCATGCTGTACAGGGCTCTTCTGTATGCTATTCCATGCCAGAAGAGAAAATCAGTTTCCTGATTTTGCCACCCCATTTCTTTTCTGAGAGATCTATCGTGCCTGTAAAATCTTTGCAATGGTAAAGACAACTGTGTGCTGGATAGGAACAATTGTGACTATCATTATCATTTGTGTGAGGAAGATACGCTGGGAAGAGGAAGCATTATACGGCTCCCTCTCTCCACATGCGGTCACAGAGCCCATACCCAGCCTCACTCTCCACCATCCAGTTTCTCCTCCTGTGGTGGAATAGGTCATCTAGTCATTGCCAAGTAGGAAACCTCTTAAATGCAGGGGCAGTTCCCAGAAGAGAAGGGTCACCATCACATGCATCAACAGGGCTGGCACCCTTCACCACATCTGCAGAGTTAATTGCTCTTTCTAGCTCACTATTGGATGTAAATTCTCTGGTGCTTAATGAAGCTCGTTGGCACAGGAATGAGAAGGCTGCACTCATACAGTTATTACTGCCCAAACTGCCCAAATTCTTTGAGTAAAAAGTAACTTTGATCACCGGTGATCTTAAAATGGCTTCTATCTCAAATGTAAGCTGCTTCTATCTCAAATGTAAGTGTCTCCCAGCTTGAATTCATTATCAGCTCAGCAACACATTGTTGTAAAGAGCATTTCAGAAAAACAATACAACCTTATATCCTTCTGAGATTCATACCCACACCACAGATACCATTTTGCTCTTGTGCATGCTTCTATATCTTTCAGAGCTGCATGCGGGAGATATTTGCACAGTAAGGCTCTGTCCATTTTGAAGGACTTATCTTCAGTCCTTCACATGGCCACCTGGAAACCAGAAAGTCTTTAGACTCAACAGATATATCAAGATATCAAAGAATAACAAGAATATTTTTCTTTAAGAAGATTTCTGGATTATCTGAGACAGCAAATAATGTCTCCAAGCTTTGCTCCATCCAGCTGGAAAGGCAGCAAGTCAGCACTCTCATCCATCCTATGTCCAGAAATGGAACTGCCCCTTTGCCTCAGGGTCCTTACCCTCATTAGATGCAGGACTGGTGCGAGGAAGGACCTGGGAAATGCAGGCAGCCCAGTAAGTAATACAGCAAAACCACAGAGCACCTGGTCAGACTCATGGGAGAAACTAGGAAGGTCAAAAAAAAGAGGATATACTACGGAGCCATAATTACTGAATTCCTTGGGGGACGAATGACGAAATTACATCAGTTTTCAGAAACAAAGATTAAGAATACTTATGAAGAATAAAGAAATACTAAAGATCAAGGAAGTTGATTTCAAGTCAGGGTCCAATATCAACTGCACAAGTATCAAATGGGAGAGATTTTCACTTACTCTGTGTACTGAATACAAACCAAAGTCTAGAGATTAAATGTCAACAAATGAAGGCAAAGCATTAATCTATTGTGCTATATCACCTCACTCCCAAATCACTAACAAGCCACTATCTATCTTATCTCTGAATCACTTATTGACAATCTCCATTTGTTTCATCAAGAAAAGGGACAACCCGTTCAGGACTCCGCATACATCACCTAAGCAGAAAGAAATACTTTGCAATAACTGCCAGCAAAGTTATTGACTGTGCACTATGGGCAGAGTGCATCTTGCTCTAGCACAAAAGTACTTAGCAGAAAAGTATAAAAAGCATTATTTTCTATGCTCTGTACATACCACTCTCTCAAATATGCATAATCAACTCATTCTCCTTGGAGAATAGCAGGAACGGTCCCTTTTTACTACCTCTGAAAAAGAGAGCCAAGTCTGAAATCACCCTTTCACAGTCCACACCGACACCCAACTGCTCCCATCAGCTGTCAGGGGCAGCAGGCTTTGTTTTCTGGAGCTTTGGGTAAAATTATGCAACCTCTAGGGCAGCTCTCTTGGCACATTATGGGTCATGCTTTTTGTGGAGAACAGGCTTTCAAGAAGACCACAGTCATACAGATAAAGAGCTGTATTTAAGAGCTTCTCAAGAAGCCAAATTCTCCCAAGGAACCCAGTGCCTACAAAAGGATCCTCACGGGGAGGAACACGAGACATTGTTCCTCAAAATCATCACATTCCCACGATAGAGGAGACTGTTTTGTATTTGTTCACTTCCTACTTGTGCATCACATTTCGTAAAAAGGTCTTGTGACAATCAAGACATCTGCCTTCACAGAGAGAAGGTCATAAAATGAGCAGTCTCAATAAAACTTATAAATTTCTCCAATATTGCTCCCCTTTAACCTGTGAGATGTAACACAGCAAGCACATACAATAGGGAAAGGGAAAGCTTTTGTCAGCAGCAGCTTGCAAGGTACCTGCACACTGATTATGTGCATGTGAAACAAAACTGTCCGGGATTTCTGGCCACTGTCACTACAGTAGGTGTGAGATGCTTGAGAAGGAGAAATTTGGTATTAAAAATCGAAGGAAAGAGTTGGATGTTGTGGTCATGGTGTTATTTATAATGTGACCATTACATTTTGAAGTCAAACCTACCAGAACTGTAAAGATGCTTTTGCAGCTTTACAATACCAGCAGACTCAGGCACACAGACCTGCTACAATTTGCCTTCAGTTAGTATTCAAAACAATTTCTATTTAATTGAAAGGTCCAAACCTCTTTTTTTTTTTTTAACTGAAAGCCAAGATTTCTTAATGCATTTGTGTAGCAAAATGATTCTCTGGCAAACAACAAGGCCAAAAAAAACTTTTTGGTTTTTTTCAGAGAGTGCACCAGATCCAGGTGCAGGTCACCACCAGTGACGGATAATAGACTTGATGGACCATTAGTTTGTTCCATGCCTGCACTCAGAGCCAGTAGGGAAGAAGTAGGCAGTAAAAGAAGCAAACTGCAGATTAGAAACGAAAGGAAAATGATGTAGGGGAGACAGCTGAAAGAGAAGCTTCTCGGTGACTTTCCCACTAACATTTTAGCTCAACATTATGACAGAAAAGAAATACTTATGCTTTGCCAGGTTAACTACTCTGTGAACAAATATATTGCAAGCTGGGCTGAGGAGATGTAAAATCAATGCTATAAACATATGTCAGTGCTAATATTGGCTCGTATTTCTACTGTTTACAGCATTTAACCTGCACCTCAGGGAAGTGAATAATTATTACATCAATAATGAATTTTAAGGTCATTGTGCTAACAATAACTGAGAAAATTTTGTAATTTTGTTATGACGAAGTCTGGAAAAGCATGACACTTTATAGCAAAACCAGATGGTTTGGCCAAAATTCTGCCCTGCCTCCCTACACTCTTACCAAGTGTAATTTTTGTGCTGCATTTATTGCTGTAGTTAGAACTGCAGGGTTACAGAATTTTAAAAGAAAAGTCATAGAACGGGATGTCAGAAAGTTGACTAATAGTAAAATTCAGATAAAAACATTAGATATAACAGAATATTCAGATAAAATCAGAAGGTGAATAAGTTCACTGTTAAATCTGAGGGAACAACATTCCCAATGCTACAGAAATAGCATAAATTATTTGCTCATGCAATACAGTATTCACCTCATAATGCATAACTGTACGTTCTAATATAAATGCATTATAATTAGTTAAAATAATAAAGTGACACATCCTATGCGTTTATCAGAAAGTATATAAAGCAAGCAGATAAAAGTGCCTTTACTGGGTAATATTTCAGGATTGTTCCGGTGTGTGTCAGACATCTGCAACAGTTTACATTCACGGATAAGGGATGGACTGTGTTGATAAGCACAGAATCAGACTGATACGAGCCTTGGCTTAGTCCTTAATGCTCAAGTCTCTGTAAATGTGAAAGCTGGGCTCTGGAGATAGCAGACAAATGTCATGTTTGAACAAATGATATTGGGAAAAACTAACTGGAGGTCCTAGAAATAGAACTACAGTGAGGGAGCAAGACCATGAGCGTAGTTACTTCCCAGATAGCATCTCTACTTCATTCAGGACAAGATGGAGGAATAGAGATTACAGACATCTCTACATTGCTCAATCACAGACAGAAAAACACTTTTAATGGAATTATAAAAGTTTGAGATACAATAAGCATATTCAGGTCACCTAAGCCATCCTCCATCACTTCTGGAACTGAACTAGACCACGTGACAAATGTCTCTGCGCTTTGTCCAGATTAGTTTCAAATTACAGGAGAGGCTGGGAATATGCCTGAAGGCAACACAAATATTCTTTTCACTGGCTTAAGTGAAATGATAATGTCAGTACAGCAGTAATAGCCACACTAGCCAAGATGGTTGTTGAGAGCAACCAGCATTATGTTTTGCTTAACAGGTTGTGGAAGCTCAAATCACATTCAATTGTACTCAAATTGTTTGTTCCTCATAGTATATTTCTCCTACATTATATTCCAGGCCTTATTTTCTGACATGCATTTACTAGTTAATGCAGTATCTTGCCAGGTGACAGATTGATTCTTGTCCTACTGAAAGCTAATTCCCTTTTTTTTCCCCATTTAATCAAGTGTATAGGCACTTAAATACTTCCCAATTTCAGAAACAGAATTACCCCCCCC
>VXAA01006526.1:1336012-1504540 GCA_013399115.1 Anseranas semipalmata
AAAGGCCAATTACAGGAACAAGCTCATCAAAGGAAGAAAGATTTTCTGGGAGAGGAAGGCTGCTGTTACAGCTGGTGTCAGCAGTCTTAGGAAACTGCAGGACCAAATGTTAGCTGGGACATTCCAAACGAATCCTGAACTATAAACCAAATGGTAATAAACAAAGCTATTTGTCAGTTGACCCCCCTTGGATGTTGTTAACAGGCAAACAGCATGCCCATAGCCTGTGGCAACCTGCAGACTCCCAGTGATAAAATCATGACAGCTAACAGATGAATCCTTTCTGAATTCTATTAAATAAATTAATAATCTTAGCAACATCATTACAGCAAAACATCCATCTTCTGCAACAGCTGTTCTTCCATTGCTTGTTGCATTTATTTTCTGTGCTCTTGCCTTGCCTTATGCAGTACAACTTAACTCAGAGACTGAACTTCAGTACATCAGTGGCAGACCTATAGAAATAGATTATTTGCATTTTTTTTATGCATTTCCATCAGTTTCTACAAAATATGAGCTTTTGTTGGAACAGAAAAATATTTCTAGCTATTCTGTTTCTAAAGTAAACAACAACAAAATTTGGTAGTCTAGTGAGAATCAAATGCAAATCATAAAAAATATACGACTAGGTTTCATCTAAAACCTTTTCTGAATTTTTCAGTGCAGCAGACGAGCTATAAAAATGAATTTAAAATGCTCTTGTTCAGTCTTTAACTGACTACCTAATGCTAAATGAAACCTGCTGGAAGTTAAAGCATGCCTTAAAAAGTATCAAGGGCTATCCAACTGCTTACGAGTTTGTTCTGGAGTTACAACCTGCACCTCTGTAAGCAGAAAAGAAATATGTTCTTAACATTTTTAGGAGAGAGTTTCCAGAAGAACATAGCCACAATAGACGAGTAACAGTTAGTGTAGGAGAGAGAAACGACAAAGAAAGGAAAAAATTCACACTGTGTATTGAGCCCAGTGATCACTTCTCCATGCCAGCACCTCTGTTTGAATTCACAGACCAGTATTTGGTCTTGTTTGTGATACCCAGGCACTTGTAACTAATTCCGGACCTGTCTGTGTAGGATGATAATACCTTTCTCAGACAGTTTTGCTTTGCTTTAACCGCTACACGTTCTATAAAGGAACACACTTCAGAATCTGCTTTTGTCAGACACAAAATGATTTTAAGACTAACTTCCTTTAAGCACTAAGCATACCTTGTACATATATGGCAGTATTTCAGTGGCCCTCAAGATTTACAGGAAGTTCTGGTAATAACAGAATTTTGCCCTGTTTTTAATTAATTTCTTTAACTTTTGTCTTCTTTATCACAACATTGGTGTTCACTCAGCAGTGAAATTAGCTCAAAAGTACAGATCTCTGTATTGCAGGGATCATCTCAGTGGTACGCTTGCCACTGCAGTAATCGTTGTAGAAGCATCTCAGGGCTTTGGCTTCAGCAGCTGTATGAAAACGTCAAACATAAATGCACAAAAAATGTGTTCTAGATCTGGTTCTACTCCTGACTCACTGTCTGAGATTAAATTCAGTTCCTATCTTTTGGGCATGCATGTGAACTGAGGATAATGGTACTTATCCACCAGCTACAGAACACACTGAAAACTGTGGCTGACAAATTACTTAGCCTTGAATTTACAGTGAGACAAACTTGAATTCAGATTAAAGAAGTAACCCTTTACAGTTCCTTGAAAATCAGACAACACAATTGCTACATCATTATTTTATTTACATTCTCACTGTGCTGAGTATCTCACAGAGAAGGAAAAAAAAAGTGGAAATAATGTTTTGTGAAAAATGGAATTTTGTATAGAAAGACATTTTTACAAAACTTACACTCCAGAAAGCCAAGAAAATGCAGAGTTAGTGCACTGTGAATAGACTGTCTATGCACATCTCCCTTCAAAAATGGACACAGTTCAGGTCCGTGTATTTTAGCAATAGGTACATAATAGAGAGCAAAATGCAAACATTTTTCTCAAAGCATCACACAAGAATGTTTAACAGATTTCCCACTCAAAGCCTAAATAATATAAGTGAAAGAAAAATTTACTAAAACCTAATCATTTTTAGTGAGATACCATACCTACATAAGCGCTTCAATGATCAGACAACTAGAAAAATAATTTAAGTTGTTTATAATGTTGGGAGAATACAGTTAAGACTAGTCAGTTCCCATCTGCTCTAGTTTCTATCAGTATCTATTCTTGTCTTTTATTTCTGTAAGCTGTTTGTCTCGTGCAAGGATTCCCAAGGGCTTCTTTTTCCTCCATTCAGTGCTCCAATGTGACTCTGGTTGTCAGAAGGACTACATAACAAAGCATTATCATATTTAGATCCTGAGCCAAAATCTCCTTCTATTAATTCTGAAATACCCCTCATCCACGCTTTTGGTTTCCTACCCACACCTGCTGTGGCATGGGAATTCCATTAGAAGAACATATCCTTTTTTTCCTATTTCCTATATCTCTATTAGTATGAAATCATCAGAAACAGCCATCATCAGTCAAATGCAAAACATGTGAAAGGAATGAGACATAAATACACATTACTTGGTGGTAAGGTGAAGGATTTTAGTAAATTGCTGCTTATGAACAGACCGTTTCAAGGCAACTGACATGAAGAGGGCTAGGAAGCCCTTTTTATGAGGAAGAGCACGTTGTTTTCTTTCTCCAGCTCCATGTCAAGCAAGCAGAAAGCCCTGCTTAGGCTTCCCTTCAGAGGCAGAGCTGGTTCCTGGGGCCCTTTGTGCTCTGCCCCTCCAGCGTTCATCACCCCTGGCACCTCACTGAGATGTACGCGTACAGCATTGCATATAGACAGACACATCACGGACCTGGTCAGGAGCTGATGCAGATTAAAGGTGATAGGGAGAGAGGCGGGAGCAAACAGCATCAACAGGGCTGCTTAAACCAGCACAGCACTTGAAAGTAATGTTCAGCTACAGCCTAATTCTTCCAAGCCCTTCTTATGATGTGCTTAGGGAGCCAAACTGCTTAACACAGGGTCACGCAAGCCATTTCAGAAGGACTGAGGAGGGAGGTATTCGTGCTCCTGTCCTTCTTGGATCACAGCCAGAATATTTTACAGGGGAAGATAAAATTTAATTAAGTTTTATAGGTTAAAAACATTTCCTCACTGTTGTTGTCTGTCATAATGGTTTAGAAATGCATAATCAAGTCTCTTTTTCCCTTTCATCCACACATTTGTTATTAGATCATTGCCCTTGAGAGCTCAGCTGCAGACACTAATTTTTTTTTGTACTTTTAAGTGACTATTGAAACATTTATTCTGAAGAAGAAACAGACAAACGGCACAAAACAAATGTGTGGCACAAAATCACACAAAACATGTAAAAAGATCTATGGAAACAGAAGACATTGCCTAATTTTGAAGGCACAATATAGACATCCATTTATTCATTGGGAAGGAGCACTGTCCCCCTACAATGTATTATCAGCTTTATACGGGCTCCATTGATCATGGGACTAACCCCCACGAGCAGGTGAGAGCTTTCAGGCTCTGTTCAGCCTGAACCTCTTCCTGCTTGGGATCATGGTTGCTGAAAATTGGGTTTGGAAAGGGAGAATTCTGAACGATCTCCCCAGGGTGGCCCTGGATTGTGAGGGGAAACGGGCTGACCCAGGTCTGACCAATTTATGAAGGCTGGATGGGAATCCGAAGCCTCGGCTGCAGATGCTGTAGAGCACCTCTGGCTGCTGGTCAACAAAATCCATCACACGCTGCACCGCTGGCTGGGAAGATCATCCCTTCCCCTCTTCTGGCTGCTAGCCTGCTTCTCCAAGCACTAGCATGTGTTAGCTTCATACGGAAAGACTATATTCCTGTAAAAATTTGGATGGAAGATTCGATTTTGAAATGTCAGCATTTGGGTTATGCTGAGTGAGCTCGTCTGGGCGCTGCTCGTCTCCCTGTTCTGTTCGAAGGCTCCCAGCTGGACTCCCTGTTCCACAACACAACACATCGACACGCCTGCCATCAGCCCACAGCCTCACAGGCAGGGCCAGGAGGGTGTATTACGGGGAATTTTGACCACAAGAGAGTCCTACCTAGGCAGGAAGAGGTAAGCATGAAGTAGAGTATTGAGCTATTGGTTCTACAAACCAAGATTTCAAAATCTAAATATTCTGGTTTTCAGCTAAATTGTTTTATTTACATAATTTTTCTTTTCTTTTAATGAGTGAAAATCTTTTTCAGAGTTAGCAATATACAGTATCAGCCAGAAAATTATATTTTTCTGTCTGTAAAAGTCTGCTAATAATAATTATAATGGTGTGTCATTTTTCAAATGATTCATATATTTGTAAACATATGGAATCAAAAACCACGGAAATATTATACCAATCTGCAAATTGACTGTTCAGTATTTTAAAAATATATACTCTTATTTTGGAGACACCTTCTTAGAAAGACAAGCATAAATACAAAGTACAAAAATGATCTATTCCTTTATTAGTACTCTGAGAACATATTTTGTATAACTAAAGCTCTATACCTAACAAATTACGTTACAAAAAGACCCTCTGTAAGGAACATCCAGCAGTTTTGCAGATGTATTCTCTTCTCTTACCCCATATAGTAGTTGGGATCTACTGCTTTGTTTTCCAAACCAAAAATATTTCATGAAATTATGACAGTGACAATTTCAAAGAGTACGTAAAACCAGAAATGTCAGATTACACCACGTGGATACAACTGCCACACAATGGAAATGATTCCTTAATCTGTTACTACAATCTATTTGCCACCACTACCACCACCAGCAGCGATATTCACACTGTAAAATAACTGACGTTAAAAGGATTTCAGAAGTGATTCTGCAACTAACTATTAAATCCTTAAGCACCGTGACATTACTCTGAGCTGAAGCAGTGGCAGGACTCCTGGGAAGCTGGCCGAGGACGGACGCCCACCAGCACGCCCGTACAGGTTACTGAAGGCCACTCAGAGATCGCCAGGGTGCTGCAGACCTGTGCTGCGGTGTGTGCGCAGCACAGCCTCCTGCAGTAGGCACTGGACACCAGTTTGGGGTGGAAACCAGTAGAGCTCTGTGCCACAGTGGTAGGGCAAAACTTGGGTAACAGAGGTCATGTCATAACTCTCATTTCCACTGTGGACTCAACGTCAACATGACTTTCACTTCCGGTGCACTGCAGCAATATGTAAACCAGTAATTCCAGTTTATCTGAACTGTTGAGGCACCCAAAATTGGTCAGTACTCAGAAGAAAATCACAAATGTCCATATAAAAAAGCAGGGGGCACCAGTTTTGTTACTGAAAGTATTAGTGGAAGTAACATGAACAGCCATAATTAAATTACAGATTCAAACTGAGGATTAAAGCAAGCTCTCCATTAAATACATTTCTCTTGCTGCTATATCCATACATGCAATTTTCCCCTTTTTTAGGTTACTTTCTTTGCCTTAAACTTAGAATTAGACTTTTCTGACATCATTTACGTATTCCTTTATTCATTAAGTCTGTTGATACAATTTTTCTATGAAGTTTCCATTCTGTGAAACATTTTCACTGCTTTTCAATTGTATTGTCCTTCAATATTCTCTGATATTGCTTTTCCTTCTTTTCTTTGTACACAAATCATCCATTAATACTTTTCCATTCTTCACCCCAACCTTCCACCTCACCATCCACCTCATTGTTCCCCTTACCATCCTACAGCTCTGTTCTCTCTTCTGTTCACATCAGCGTGGCCCCTAATATCTTGCAAGGGCAGTCCTGGTCACCTTTCAAATGCAGCTGATAGCATTACAAACGACAGGTTGATGATAGAGTGAACTGCAAGCATAGTCCTCCAGAGACATATGAAGATGAACTTCTAAGGATCCAACATGGCCTTTTATTTGGGGGCAGGAGGGCGGCTCGCTACTGTTAGAGACTTTAAAAGCACCGCTGGTTACACAGGTTTGTTGAGTCGTGACTCTAGGAAGGAACAAAACAAAGATGAATCACGAGGACCTTAACTAACCTGGAAACCTATCATTCATTCTGGTCCATTCTTCTGCTCCCTACAGGAAAGTCTTGGCTGTGCATGGAGCAGACAGCAGGAGCCAGCCTTATTCATCGCCAGCTCCAGGAACAAAAGTTAAGGAATGGCACACTCCAGTAGTCTTGCCCTCTGCTTTAAAGAGTTTACTCTCACCTGGTGTGTGGCAGCTCAAAAGGTAGCTTCTGCCATCCCTCCCCCCATTATTATTGTAACGGACTACAAAGTTTCCCGAGGTTCTTTCAATTCACTGGTCTTTGGACCCAGCATCTCATCCTGAAGAGATGAAAGTGGACAAGTAAACCATTCAGCTCAGAAAGTGAGGTCTAAGTGGCCTCAACAGCAGGAGTTAATTAAATTCAAGATACATCCAACCCAATTTAAAGTTCTATTCTGGCTGACCTGTCCTTGTGATCAGGTCATGCCGTACAAGAGCCAGCCATTCAGGCTGCAATGGAAGCAGAAAAGAAACCTGACTGCACTCTAACATGACATCCAAAGCCCTTACTCAAGAGACGTTATAATGCCTATGGTACAGTGTTAAAATTAAATAGACAGGGGGCGATCACTGGTTGCTACCTCATTTGTATCAGTGGGGCTCACCTAACAAATGTACATGTGATAATATTTAGGAATGAGACTACTATTCATTACTGTATGAAGGTAAGGTATTCAACTCACTTTCATGCATCAGGCAAAGAGTGCCCCCAGCTGTCCTATTGCACCACGTTCCAGCTGGTGATAAAGTGAGAATCACACACAAGGAGGTAATCCAGACTGAATTGCACTGGTCCTGGAGTGGCTGCCAGCCCATAGCAGTCTTAAAATTTGTTTCCATGTATCCATATTGTCCACTTTTGCAGTCTCAACTCAGAGCATCAAACTGCTCATAGATCTCTTCATTCCTTATAGCGGGTGATTTGGGGGCTCTTGTGGATCTACAAGGAAGGGTGTTGTGGTGTCTTCTGTCCAATGTCATTCACATGCCATCACTAAAAGGATCAAGATGGATTATACAAGAGGTTGCCCACACTGCAGATAAACAAGCTCTGAGGCAAGCTCTAAAGTACTGGTTTGTTTGCCCTGGAGCTCTGAAGACACTGTTAAGGACCCACAGTCAAGAATTAGCAAATTTGGTTTAGGTTCTAACTTTAGAGCCACTCCTGTACCACGGGTTAGATGCAGCCCATGCTCCCACAGCTTACTTCTTTTTGCATCAGCTAAATCTAAGATGGAAGTGAAAAGCATTATGCAGTGTTTCTGATTATGAACATCTAAACTCCACATTTATGATGTCAGCAAATCCCAGAATTGAAAAAAAAAATCCATTAGACATTTCACATTGTCAAAATTTTAGAGAAAATTCTGAATTGTGGACCTTAAAGTCCCTACAAATAAGAAAACATAACTTTTGTCTTCTCGTTATTCAGAACTCCTAGAATTTCTATCTGAACGTGTGGATTTAACAGAACTTTTAACGCTGCTATAAAGGGCACATTGGCAGACACACTCGTGCTCTTCCTGAGAGCCCTGTAGCACAATTTGACTCCTGGCTCCACAACTTTTCTGAACAGCCACCAGTGCTTCCAAGGATACACAGGAATAATCTAATTCCTAATGGGAGCAGCTGTTCCTTAGAAGAACACGGCCAGGAGTATCCAATTGTGTTAGCTCCCATGCAGAAATCAGGCCTCTCAAAAATTTAGTTTCCATCACTCCAAATTACAGCACACAGATATACTAAGGTTTCCTTCACTGTTGTAATAAGATGGTATAGAAAATAAAATAAAGAGACTAAGCCACTGCTTCTGCTCATTTAGAAATAAATGATGTTACCTGCTCCTGTTTAGCAAGTCTTCTGGACAGCATTTTGACTCCCTAGAGTCTGGCTTAAAGAACATTTTGTTCCTTCAGCTTTAACTGCCTGCTTAGTAACTCCAGAATACCTGCCAGTGAAACTATCCTTACAGTTTTTTGGAACAGACTGCTTGAAAAAGATAATACTACAAGTAGCAAATTATCCTCTTACAATGGCCCAGATATACACGGTAAAGCATAAGCATGAAACACATTAACAGCATTTCCAAACCCGTCCACAGCACTAATCCAGCATAGGGAATGACGACAAATGTCAATTCCTTTCCCACGGTGACACCTCTAATTAGCAACACATTTTCATCTATTTCCAACCTGGTTTTCACTTTAGTACCTATAATATTGCAAAAGCACACAGTCGCAGGTGTGAATTCTGTTGCCCTTTATACCTGCGTATCTAATGTTGGCTTCGTGTGCCAGCAATTCATTGCACTCACAAAATTTGGGCCACAGTTTTACAAGCCACATTAAGGCCCTTGGAAGTAAAAACTGTAATGGTCAGATGGAAATTGGAATATTGGAAAAAGGTGGAAAGAAAATATTCGGACAATAAAGGAGCATGTATGCATTTTCACATCAGAAACAGAAAAGATTATCAGTCCTTATGATCAAAGCATGCAAAACAGCAACTCTAAGCTTCTATTATTTCTGATTTTTTTAATTCACCAGAAGTGGATCCCTAAATAATCTAAAAATAAGATGATTTTTTTTTAAGAATTTTGCAGGAATTGGGGGAAAAAAGTCTGTCAGGAAAAAGAGTTCATAGTTAATAGCTTCTTTCCAGTTTTGTTGGACAGGTGTCCAACTCATAAAAGTTACTTACAATCCAAGTAAAAAAAACAGCTCTGATTTTCTTTGGAAAATATTGAAGGGTCACACTTCACTGAATTAACCACATCTTTAAATCAAGGATGTTTTCTTTGTTCTCTGATTCCTTGCTTTTACACTCATTATCTTAATACTTTAATCCACAATTACAGAAAAGACCGTATTTTTTCATCGGTGCACCACAATGCAATAATCAAACAGGTTTTAACACAAAATTCAGACTTTTCTGTGAATCTTGTTTACACTATGTGTTAACTCATGACTATCGATAAATACAGTTTTGTCCTTATTTTGATCAGACTTACACAGCAATCTGCTACTTTTTATTAGTCAGATGAAAAAGTAATAAATGCCATGAATGTGATATACAATTTATCCTTCAGGCAATTCCAGTAGTTCAATTGGGTAATTACAGAAAGCAATTCACATCTTTTCATGTAGAGTCAATAATGAACTGTTGAGTCAAGTGCTAGAAACATGAAGGTGTTACTGAGAGTCCCTATGCCTTTGACCCTCTACACAGAACAGAGGTGTACCTCAACCACAGAGATCTCCAAACACTTGGAGTTCCAAAAATCAACCTTCAGGCGCATGACTGATGCAACGAGGACTCCTGTACACCTGCAATATCCTAGTGCTTTCGGCATGTCTAGCTGCACAATAATAACATTGGGCCAAAAATTTGGCAAGTCTAAAGGAAAACCCCTCTGAAATGAAGATAGTGGGACAAGTGCCGGACTTCTTGCAGGCAAATTGCTGTAATTTAACACTCAATAGTAAAATAGAACTTGAACATCTTCCAGGCAAATAAATAAGGACACAGAAGAAAAGGGAGAGAGAGAAATAACATGCAAGAATCCTTTCCTGAAACTCAAAATGGGTTATGCTTAACTGCAAAGGACTACACAGAAACCTTATGCTGCTTAATCTGCATCTACAGCATAGAAAATGGCCCGTTCTCTGCTAGGACTGGGCTGTAATTGGATTTTTTTTAGTTCTATCTGCTTCACAGATCAAGTGCAAGTTGCCCTATAACGTAAGACCCGTAGTGGGTAATCTACTGTTCATGCCAGAGACAAAAAACATCAAGATTGCCACATAAAATAATCAAAAACAAAGCATGACACTGGCTGTACCTTCTAGAATGCCTGCTTTAAAATATTACCTTCTACTATCAGATCCCTCTTCAGACTCAGTAATTTGTAATAAATTACTTTAATCACAGCAGCATTAACAACATGCCTAGGGCAGACAGGTAGATACACAAATGCAATGACCTAATTCCTGTGGCAACTGATTGCAGAGAAGGAGAGGAATTTCATCAGCTCAGATTCTAATCAAAGAAAAGGTCAAGTTTCCTGTAGCTGTAAGTCAATTGTAGGAATGATTAAAGGTGCATCCACCTGCCTGGCAGGCACTCCTCACTTCACCCATCGCAGACCTCCCCACAGCCTGGCTCCTCTCCTCATCCTCTAAGGGAATCAGGTGTCTGCCAGCAATTAGCCCTAATGAGCCAGTAGTGCTTTCCTGAGAGAGATGTTGACAAGTTTAATTGCAGAAAGCAACTGCAGAGGCTCTGCCTGCCTGTAACTCCTGATTTGCCAGGTAGTCTGCAAAGCTCGCGCACTGTACAAGTATACCTCCAGACAGTAAAGTTAGGTGAGGGTGCCTAATTGCTACAGACCTTCTGGAAACTCAAGAGCAGTTTTGGTTCAGCACTCGGAAAATGGTACATATCCTGAGTGCTGCTTTGTTCGTATTTTGACTACAGATGTCTGTTCCAAGTTTTGACTGACTTGCTTTCCAGTTGAAACAGTAATGTTTGCTGTGAAACCAACACCTTACATTTTATTTTTGTAGATATTTTGTAGTGTAGTTACATTAATTACACTGTAGTTACTCTGATTACAATATGGTTCTAATTTTGATGTCTGTAATTACTACCACTTCATATAGCTAGAAGCTTAATTTAACGCCTGAATTAATTTTAATTACCTCTTAAGTTCCTCACTTTCATATTTGATACATGCACTTATTGCAAAATTCCACTATCAGAAGATTAACTTAATTACCTTATTTTCAAGTGAACTTTTATTCTTGGGCAATTCCTAGTGATCTGTGTGCTCACATCTTTAATTGGTCTCTAGTACATTATGCATTTCTGTGTTGGGAATGCACTACTTTAATCTCATTGTCCTTTTTGTGTCTGGTAATTGCATAAAATTTTCAAGCTCACATGTGTGACAGTGATGACAGGGATTCAGTTTAATGCATAGTTCATCCTTAATATAATACAATATATAATACAACCTTACTGTAAGCCATCAGTAAAATGGTGCAAAAATTGTACCAAGCTCTTATTTCCTGAATTCTGTAAAGACTACAGTCAAGAAATAAATCTCACACAAACAGTTCCACCAAGAGATGCTTTGGGATGCCATGCAGTTTTCTCATAAATCTATAAACTCCATTCACAGTCATCAGTTCTCATTGTACGAGTGTATGGCTACTGTGTCACATAATTGTTCCAATAAATCAAACGAAAAAAAGATTTGCTTGAACCTCAGGCGCCAAGACCATGTCTAACATGCTTCACTTGAGTGGACCTGACCACACACACTCAGAGCTGAATTAGTTTCAAAACCAGCAGGGTCACCAAGGAGTACTACATGGAGGACCTCTATACACCTCCAAAACAACTGGCAATCTCTCATTGCTACAATGACAGCAATCCCAATAGGTATCCTGCAGAACTGCATAATAATAATGTCATCCAGTCATTAGAAATTTTAAGTAGATAACAGAATAATTAGGTATGAAACTCACTCGTTATCTTTCTGACTAGGTAAAGGACTATTATATCATATTGGATTGGACTCAAAATAATTTGGAGAAGTTAATGTACTACAGGTTAAAATACCGTAGGCACCTTTGAATAATTAGAATCAGCTCATATTCAGTACAGTGAAATGCTTTCCTTTTATGGGGTTTGGATTTACCTTGCAGATTCTGAAAGAGGAATTTGACATCAAATGACTAAAGTGGATTTTAAAGTGATCCGGGTCCTTCATGGTGAGGACTATGCATTTTTTACTGTCTATACTATAGTAGGTTCCTGTTTCTTATCAGACCCTAGAAACAACCATAAGATATATGATTATTTGTCATACAATGATTAAAGTAACCAGGAAAGGACAAAAATAGCTCACTTTTTCTAGCAGATTTTCTGAGATGCATACAATTTTAAAATAGATGTCTAAACATTGAGTAGTGATCAGTGCATCTAATTTCATCTTCTCAGATAACTGTTGTAAAAACCGAGATTAGATGCATTAGCCATTTTATGTGCATGTCTTCTACTCCCAAGAGAGCAAGTGACACAGCACGGGTGGAGGTTTTCTGTGTGAGCTGTTCCATTGACTTTGATAACAATGTTCCAATGGGTAAAGTTAAGCACTGTTTTAGAACTGAGGTTTACTGATAACTACTAATAAAAGGTATGATAATGTGTAATATAAAGAGAAAATCAAATGTTACAAACCATTACAAAACCAAATGAGATGGGCTTCTTTATGTTGAGAATACCCTCAATTTTGAATGAAGTCAACAGGAACAGCAAGAACTTCTCCTTTCAGAAAACCTGTTTAAACTTGGGAGACAGTAATATGCAGAGAGCATTTATGCTTAAAGAATGGAAAAAATCTCAGAAAAGCAACGTTCTCAGTCCATTTGCTACCTCTTCTGTTTGGTGACCAGCATTATACAAGCACAGCAAAGAAACGTGATGACAAATTCTGCTCAGTTATTCAAATTCCTTGCATACAGCATTCCTGATAAGTTAAGGATCTAAAATTGTTTTACCAGTGTTAATGTGCAAGTTAATTGAAGGTTTTATATGAATCCATATACATGACTGAAGATTGATTAAAAAAGCTGCATGAAAGGTACTCTAAGCCAATGCTCTTTTACTCTGTCGATTAGTTTCTTGATGAGATTCCACAGAGAAAAGAAAGAAATTAAGTAAAGGGGCAAAATGGCATTGAAAAAAAAAATCCAATGACTCTATTTAACTAAGTACAAATGCTCCTGTCCACAGTGCATGTTGCCTCTTTCTCTGTGTATATACAGACATACACATATCATATACACAAAAAGCCCTAGTGGCTCTTCACTCACCCTCCACATTTCATTCTTCTCACATTCAATACCTCTCACATTTTATTCTCTAGATACTGCCAAAGCAAACAAAGAGAGATGATGCTAAAGGACACCAAGCACTATAACTTTCTGTTCAGTTGTTTTTTTTATTTTTGATATATATATCATACATATATTTAGACTGTTGATATTCAGAGTTATTTAATGCTACTAATCTATTGCACGTGAACAACACATTTTTCACATGCTAGATGTGTTCTGTGATATAAGAATTGTGGACTTTTTATAGGATTTGCAGGGTTTTTAAAAAACAGTGTTCTGGTTCTTCTTTGGGGTGCCAACTGTATTTATTTTGTGGAAACTTGATATGAGTATTAATAAGTGATAGTGTTAAAATAGTGTCAAAACAATTCTCTGCCTCACTTTTTTTTTAGCTTAATGTTAACCACCTAACCAACAGCTGGCACAGCTCGTAATCACAGAATATGTCTACCGTTTCTCATGCTTATTTGCTTGGTAGTTCAAATAATACCTTATACATTTGTAATTAAACTGTTGCCTAACAACCCTAATTTAATGTGGGATAGCTAAAACATTACTGGCCTCTTTGTCTGTACTGGGCTTTTTGTGTTTAAGACAGCCTGCTTCCTCATGGGAAAAACATGAGGAAAAACTGGTCAAACTGATATCCTGGAGTCAGCTCTTCGAGCTTGAACCACCGACCTGATTTTTCTTATAGAAGGTGGTGAGAGACAGACGTGGCACCAGACACAGGTCCTCTTTAGCACAAATCCTGCCTGTGCCAATCTAAACAAAATACTCATCTTTGCTTGAAGTTTCTGAGCCCTATTTTAAGTAAACAGTAATAGCAGAAATAGAAAAGGGAGAGATTTGTCAAGGTGTTTAATTGCCCAGGTATCCATGGAACCAGATGTCAAGTGTGATCCTTTCCAACAACTTCTTACCTTTCTGTTCTCATTGGTAGCAGCTTGAGGGGTGAGAGAAACATCAGTACAAGGCAAATATGCTTTTATTTATCTATATTTATATCTATATATACACACATGCATGTGTGCACACTTTGCTCATCACTTCTGAATCTGGTAACTTCTTTTATTTGCTTGTATATGTAGAAATATTTGCAAATAAATATCAACAGTAATTGCTGGCAGCTATACCAATTTTTAAGCGAGAGCTAAATTTCAGATGTATTTACATAGCTGCTGTAAATCATCTTTTGTGGAGCTTTTTACCGGATATAAGCTTCACAGACTGCTGAAAAGTAATCAGTGTGGAACTTTAAAATACACATAGGATTAAGCTAAACAGAAAAATTCACAAAACCATGTATTCCAACCTATCTCCCAGTATTTCATTAACTTTATGGTGAGCATTAAACAAATAGTATTAATGGAAAAGCTAATTTATCTGCAGGAGTATAGTTATCATGAAAACATTTTTCTCATTTTTAATTTAGTATATTTTTAATTAGGTTTGAATATTTAACAATATTCCACAAATCCTTTTCCTTATTTAGCCCGTGAATTTTCAAATTAGATTTCATTTCTTAGTTAACTACTTTCTGCAAACCCTATTAATATTCAAATTTAAATTCAGGAAATACATAAAGATACTGAATCAAAATGATGCACTTGGTTGGATGCTACCTTGCCATCTAACATTTTCTGGAGGATATATACCAATTTTTAAATCTCTAAAGAACACAAACAGATATTTGAGATATTTTCACACAAGCAAATCTATAGATGGCTTTCCAATGCACATAAAAAAATTGAGAAAGGAATCCCAGTATCATTGGTTCATATAGTATACCACCACAGGAAATTTTTAACAAAAATTTGTAAAGTAAAATTCTGGAAACTCCGCTTGCTAAAAAGCCATCTTTTTCACCCGTTCACATGGTGCATAGCACAAGTGGCTACTGACTTTCCAAATGATCATTCACATTGCTTTAACTTTACCTATGTTAATAAGCATTTTGAAGTATCAGACCATGTTCACAAACAAGCACATGCTCATCTTCAGAATGAAGTTTTCCCTTTGCAAACAGATCCATTTTCTTGTAGATAAGTTTCACTGAAATAAACTGTATTTAACTCTCCAAGATCACATTGCTGTTTCACGTAATCTGATAAATGTTTATCTGAAAACAAGTAAACAGCAAAAGAGAGGGTGTTTCCAGTTTGGCGGAAGAGTATATTTTATTAGCATTCTGAATTAATTCTAGTCCTCTCCTTGTTATATTTCAACAGGTCCACGTAAATAGACTATCATGGTTAGGTTATTTTTGTTTAGGGCTAATTTAAAAATGTTTGCTTACTCCATAATTAAAGAAAAATTTTCATTTGGATTTTTTCATTCAAAATTTCAATTCTTCATGATAGATTTTGCAAGTGACCATCTGCATTTTGTTCTGATTGTAACCAACTCTTTTGTTTTGTCTCAAAAACTGGTATGAAAAATAAAAATGTCAGAATTTTGCATAAAAAGTTAAAATCAACTTTGCTGTGAGAACTTACATTTTTTACTAAAACGTGTTTTAATGGGAAAACGTTTGCTTTATACTTTTAGATAAGCATCTTTCTTCATATGCATGATTAAAAGTAGTCAATTGTCCCTCTCTCAATAGTCTGCTGTCAGCGATGATTTCAGTTTGCTACATTTTAAAGTACTACCTGAGATTTTCTTAATTTAGTGACAGAGGGAGATATGTTTCTGATGCTAGTAGTGTCAGAATTCATTGTGTCAGTTTAAAATCTAGCAAATTTATGGGCACATGGATATGATTTTCCATATCAATCAGATAATGTTTGAATGTGTATGGGACTTGGACACTTTCAGCCATTGTAGATTGTCTGGGAGGGAAATATATTATATTCTGATTTAATGTAAATGACTGCATTTCTCTTTTCTCTGTGACTGAAAATGCCACCCATTTTCTAGCAAATACAGGAGGCTGTACCTCAGAGGCCTGACCCTTCTTAATGATCACATCTATATAGAGAAATACTACCTTTTTCAGATACTCATTTTCAGTTACCATTCTACATACCTTATTTGACAGGCCAACATGATAATGCTAAACTCGACAGGTAATTACGTAGTGACAAGTTTCACGTTTGAAGTGCTGGTTTATCCAATTATTTCCACAGCCATGTTAAGGCTTATTTTATTTCCAAAACACATCAAATCGTGCTGTTTGCTCTCCTGTTACATGCAGACATATGCTAATTCACCAATCTTTTCTATCTCTCAGTCCCCCAGCTGGTGAGATTGTTTACATGCTATATTTATCAAGCTAAAGAATCTTGTTTTAGATAATTTAACATAATGAAGCCTGGTAGCATGATAGTTTATCATTAAGGTTACACCATACCAATGATGTATTACACTGCAAAAAAATCAGATGGTTCAAAGTAATGATGCATTTTGTTGATACATCAAACAATTCAGAATAATGATTAATTCATTGATACATGATAAGAACGTTACATTGGTAATACATTACACTCGATACATTATTGTGATATGTCCTTAATGATACTCTGAACATTAATGTCAGCACACCATCAGCTGAGAGGATTAGAATCTAAAAACCTACACTTGAAATGAAGCCATCATGGAGAAAAAAAAAAAAAAAGATGCATCTCCTTAAATATCTTAATATTTGTTATTCAAAGAGAAAACACAGAAGAGGAATTCTGCATTAAATTCCTATAGCTTGCTTTATACGGCAAGGAATGAATAATTCCTCAACATAACAAATGGATCCTGTCTCTGGTGTCAACATGGATTAGCTAGAAGAATTTTTTTTTTGCCAGTTTTGTTTTTTTAAGTGCATGCTTTAAGTATCTGGTAATACACCCATTACAGCACTATTCCACTTCTAAAGGTCAAGTAGAAGCTTTCACAGAGCCTTAGGCTCCTCATCTGCTGGTGAGCTTCATTTGCAGTTCTTTCATCCAAAGAACAGGGAGGACAATCACACTGAACAACCAAACCTTATGGGAGACAACTAGAACACTGTGAAGAACCACTTGGAATTGGTGGACAAGTTCTCTTTTCTGGAGGAAGGACTAGATTCTCAGAGCAGGGAAACTGCTTACCAGTCACTGAAAGAAGGTAGGAATGACAGCAAGAAATTCATATTCAAATAATCATCTTCAAATTCAAATATATTCCTTCGTTGTAGAAAGGGTTGGCAAGAGGAGTATCAGTGCTTCAGCAAGTCTCTAGAGCACCAGCAGACCTGGAGCATCCACACATGCATGTCCATGCCTGTTATGAGGCATGGACACACAGGGCTCAGCGTCCCAGACCTCCAGTACAACCAGGGCTCCATAACCTCCGAAGGTTATACATAAACTCTGTTATATAAGGTTATATATAAACTCCAAATGTCCAACACCAGATGGTGAGGCATCTGTGGCACCTGCCCTGGAGACTGCATGGCAGGCACAGCGAGGCTGGTCTCCTTGGGAAGGATACAAAACCCTCTGCTTTGTCTCCACAGATTTCTGAGTGTGAAGTGGGAAGGACCTCCACACACACCAGTGCAGTCAACTCCAAAGAGACTGCACGGACCTTAAAGCCAAGAAAAAGGCCACCAGAGCAAAAACAGGGGAAAACAGAGATGATATGGAAATTAAAGGATTAATTAAAAGGATTATTGGCCAGAGCAAAAGAGATTTGAAGAAATTGAAGCAAAATGATATCTTGTGAAACTTATCTGAAGGTGAATTTCAGCCTTAATTAATGCAGCATAAGGGGGAAAAAAGCAATCACATAATTAATAATTGATCTAAATCTAAACAGAATTAATTTAAAATTTGCTATGGCTAACTTCAGTTCACAATATACGAAGAAAGTCTCAACACATTCAGTAATAAAACGTCATTTGTTTCTGAAAATTAAACAGCAAAATTTTAAAACAAAGCATACTGCAGTTAGACTTTAGCTTTATTTTGGGCTTCAAATTCTGTTCTAGTTCCTGGAAATAAACACCCAGGAAAAAGTGATCATAGATTATATACAATGTAAACAAACTTTGGACATCCTGGGTAGAATATAATCATCCAAATTGAGGAAAGTTATACACAAACAAGCAAAAGAAGAAAACTAGAAAGTGAAATAATTAATTGAAATCAGGGAGTTGAAAAAGATTATTAGATGGTCTTAAAACAAAATTTCATGAAGCTAGAGAACCACTTAGAGTTTCCCTGGAACAATTCATAAGAAAGAGGGAAAAATGCATTTTGAAAATACATGACAAAAGAAAAAGAATCACTGCAAGAGTTAAAAATGATTTTTTTTTCTTTTTGAGAATTCTAGACAGAAGAGAAGCCTTAATATTTAGAAAAATTATATCAAAATAATATATTGCTAAAAATGGTTCATACAAGATAGATTTATTCCATCATTATTTCCATTCTGTCTTTGCTGAGAAGTAGCACAGTGCATAAATAGTGGAAATGTTTTACCTTATCTAATAGGCTAAATATTTTAAAATAATCTGATCTGGACAATGTGAACTCAAGACTCCTCAGGTCTTCATCACTTTTTTTTTTTTTTTTAGGGTAAATTGGACTACAATGTTAAGAAGATTACAGACTGCTAAATTACAAGTAAATATTCAGAAAGTTAAAAGCAATTGCCTGAAAACTAATGCTAAGTGAAATTTAATGCAGTTCCAGTCAAAATTATGGAAAAGCTAGCATTAGGTTGAATCTTATAAAAGTTACAGGATGATAAACAAAGCACAAGCAAACGTGCTTTTCATAGAAAGCAGATTTTACAGAACAAAGCTTATAACATGACAGTTAATAAACTTCCACAGCTAAAAAAAAAAAATAATAATACCATAAATGTAATCTTCAGTTTTCTAACTCTGCAGTTAGTTCCACCCAGTAAAACCACATACCTGTTAATCTCTTTAAACAGGCTGAGGCATGATTGGTAAATTTAAGACCAAAGCCATCCTACCCAACAACGTTTTTTCTCTAAGAGCACACAGAGTGGGACAAACCACAGGTTTACCGCTCTGAATCCATAGCAAATGGCCTCAACCACTGTCACCAAACTCCAGCAGCTACTAAGGAGGGTAAGTAGGGAGGTAACTTTTACCTCTTTATTTATCTGAAAGAAATTCAGTTTCCTAAGACATGCAATAACTTTCTGAAGGGAAATTACAACTGCATCATGTGTTTGCAGAGCTAAGTGAACAAGTCAGAGGAACTCAGAGGACTTTGTGTAACAAGGTGGGGCTCCTGCACATGAAGGACTCCATGCCAGGTTACAGCACTTCAGGTGCCAGTTGATGGGGGAAATCTTACCTGGCAAATTCCCTGCCACCTTGCAGCTGATTGAGCATATCATATAACTACAGCTTTTGAGGAGCTAGAAGACTAAGAAGGATTTGAAACTGTGTGAAATTCTGGTCCGTGTGATAAAGGAGATGAAGAATGCATTTTAAAAGCACAGTGCAACTGCTCTATAGAAAGGAGAGCTATTTTTAAAAAGGATGTAAGAGGCCTTTAGGACACAAGTAAAAGCCATTATGCCCAGCAAAGCTCAATTCCTTTTGTTCTGCACTATGAACGCCTCTAATGATTTCAAGAATGACCCCACTGTTTTTGTGTGCAATCTTGCTGGCTAGAAAGTAGTACATTTGTAACTTTTAAAATATAATCTGCATAAATGCCTCATTATCCTATTATCTGCATTAGACTGGAAACACTAACTTGAAAAGACATTACCTGTAGCATTTAAGATGTCATATAATTTAACTGAGTTCTCCTAAATGGACTATATTTTGCAGCCTCCTAACACACATCACCTTTTTCCTTTTTAAAATCTGGGATCAATAAAACTACCACTCTTTCAATTTCTCAAGTACTACAAGATATTTTTGTAAAATGGTGATATAGTCTAAAGTGAACTATTACCAGAGACATCTATAACTAAACCTATGTTCTTCCCTTTCAATTGCATGTTCTAGAATTATACTTGCTTTAAGTAGATCTCCCTTTGTGAGCTGTTAAAAGAAATTTCCCGTCTTTTGTTCTATACTAAATTTGATCTTTTTTTTTTATTTTTATAAGTACTTGTTTTCCAATGAATGGTCTAAGGCAATAACAGAATTAGAATGATTTCACATGGTTATTAGAATGGTTACAATATTTAGGATAAGACACCTGTCCTTCACATCACTTAGTATAGAAGCAACTTATATTTTTGATACTATCTCCTGTGACACGCAACCTGCTTTCCTTGAAAACGTAGAGTCTGTTACTGAAAAAAGTACTTACACGCTTCATTTTACACACTGTTACTAAAAGTGGCTGGAAAAGTTACAATTAGTTTGTGGAATCTTCTGAAACATTGAGATAAAAACAGGTTTTGTTCAAACTCCAAGCTCTGTAGTTCTAACAAGATGGCAACAGCGATAAGGCCAGAGGCAAAATCACCATCTACATAATACTATTCTTGACCTTGAAATTGCTTTATTTCTTGAGTGCAGCTACCGAATGAGCAAAACATCCTTTCCTCTGATTCACTGAGAAACATCCATTTCTCTGATTTCTCTGATTCGCTGACCCACGTGTTTATATATAAGTACTGGCAAATGCTTAAACGTATATATTGTTTATACATATACAATATTCATTTCAGTGTATATATAAATGCTTGTGTATACACGCCCACATTATATACACAAATTACATATTTTATATGTAAGCACCTTCCAATACTTATTTACTACAAAGGAAGTAATTCCTTTGGCTTCTGATTACAGTGCCTGCTTGTGGCTGGACTGTACCGATGGTGATGTATGGGAGGACACAGCTGCATTTGTGAGAAAACTCATTAACTGCAATTGCTCTGCAAATTTCACAACACAACTCTAGACTGCAACCTAATTAATGAAAAAAAAAAAAAGCTATCCTTTTATAGATTAACTCTAAATTTAGAGAGCCAGAAAAAGTAAAAGATATCCAAGATAAAACTCATATTTGTTTTGATGGTCTCCAAAATCACTTTATTTTGTTATACTGGGGTCCTTTTCTCATTTGACTGATCTCACAGTAGACAAATAATTTTTCTACACTGAACAACATTGGACATTCTAAAATAAAACAAATGACTACTTATTGCAATTAAGCATCAAATGCTAACTGTGTTTGGCTTTTATTTTTTCCTGTGATTTAGGTGAATGCATCCAATCGATGCAACCATGTAAAACTTAGTTAAAATTATCCACCTTTAATTAACTTAGGTGCAATTCCTTCACATTTGCAACAATCTCTGCACACTCCACAACTCCAGAGCACATTGTAAGCGTTTGGGATGTGTATTTAGTTTTACACAAGGCAACAGCCATGGACAGCCAAGATTTCACATTTATCACACCATGACCACTTGGAATTTCACTGAGACATCAAGGATTGAAAGTAAAATTTCTTCTTCAAATGCCAGTATCAGCCACTTGAAATAAAGAGAATTTCCATGGGAAAAGCTAGCAACCATCACCAGGTAAGTAGTTTCAGTTCTGTGCAAGAAAGAGAACAAAGTAAGCATTCATGGAGCTGCTGTCTTAAAAATCCTGACCTAGATTGCCTCCTCCACCGTTGTGTGACTGCTCATAAACCTGCACTGGGTAACAGTGGGTTGGGTTTAACAAGGGTATTAAGACAGAGCATTTTGGATTAAAAATGACTATAGGTCCCTTCATTTTCTAATTCATTTCCATTCTTCCCTTAATTCTTCATAGGCTCCTAGGAAGCAGAATAGGCTGGCATCACTCAGTCCTGCTCCAAACCCAGGCAACAGTGAAGCCCTTCCAGGTAAGGGCACACATGCCATAAAAGAGGCTTTGGGACTTCCCTGGCACGATTTTCTATTCCTTTATGTTGCCAAGGTGACTTTAAAGGCTGTGCAATGTATCTTTGAAAAATTCTGAAACAATAAACATTATCATATCACAACTAATACACAAAAAAATATTTTTAACTACAGCTGCTGTTCAAGGAATAGTATCACGAGGTCTGAGCTTCAAGTTACTATTTATGAAGGCTTGATTGTATTATTCCCCCCAAGTGTGCATCTCTCTCTACTCCAGCAAGATGTAGCAGAAATCCATAAATCAGTTCTTTGATATTTTTATCAAACTCTGTTCCCACCATTTGTCACCAGCAGGGCTACAACTACAGCACTCTGAAAACCTGTTTAATCAAAGAGATCTACTGTCTTAATATTTACAAGCAGTGTATTAAATACGTTGAAACTCACATGGATATCTGGTCCCAAAAGTGACAAACAGGTTTCTGTTTTTTCAAGTTTTTCTGCTTTGGATTTGTATTATCAGAGGAAAAAAAGACAAAAGAATACAAAAAAAAAAAAAAGTCTTTAAAACAGGTAAAAACAAGAGGCTTAAATGAGCCAACAGATTTTTTCCTGAGCCTCTACATTCTCCCAGATTCTGTTTTAATTTGAGCCAAGGAACTTCAGGAAGGCATCAAAAGGAGATAAGGCTCTGACATGCTTCAACAAATCCTTTAAGTGTTATCACAGTATCTGGAAGACTAAGGCCACAAAGAAAGAAGCTAGTGAAACTCAGGACACTTCACAAACCGGAGGCTGCTGCCATTAAGAAGAGATGTGCTGCTGCATATTGCAGAGCTATTATGCTCCTTTTATGGAGTCTTGTTCTGTACTGCTTCTTCATAGAGCTTATATTTTGTGCAGGAGAGCACCCAGGATATTTTTCAGTGAGGATTTTTAATTTGAGAAAATAATGGGAAAAATCAATCAATGCCTGGGTATTTAAGTACGCACAAAAATGTTCAGTGTATATGAAAAGCCTATAATAACTTGGAAAGCCCTCATTAGAGAAGCACAGCTCTTCCACGGAGGTGATTATATTGGATCCCTCACTTTACAAGCAGAAAAGCTAATACATCAAGAGATTAGCAGTTTAGGTTCATACAGTAAGCCAGTATCCAAACTGGAGAGGATATCCAGGAGGGCTGATTTCATCTTCCTCAAACTATTGTTAGACCACTCCCACCAAGTGTTGCTAATTTAAGCAGTAGTTTAAAAGAGTAAAAGTCAAAACTGCTGCTAGAGGAAAATCAAAAAATCCTGCTCAGTTTTGCATCAAATTCATGTATATGCCATTATTTCAGTAGAGAGGGCCAACACAATCAGGGCAAATACACATTCACATGATGCATGGCATTGCACACCTTTTCTGTTACCAATCCCAATCAAACCAAAGTGCATTAAAAACAGGAAAGAAAGAACACATTTAACTTGAGATGTTCATTACATAAAGACCTCGTTGGATTTTAATGCCACCTAACACTCAGGATGGAGGCCACTTCTGTTTATCAAATTCTAATCCCCGACCAGAATCAAACTTTCCCGGGAAGAGGCTTCAAACCACAACCTCTGACTGGAGGGGCAGGGGAGTGCACATCCCATAAACTTATGCATCCACATAAGAATTTTGTTACTGATGGGACCAGAAAGCTGCTCTGGACAAAGACTTCTGCAGAGCACTGTGAATACATTTCAATGTTTTTCTTCTCGCCTATCAAGTCAGACAGGGAGCACAGCGCTGTGCCATCGCAGGATTATGGCATTACCCAGCCAGCTTTGACAGGCTCTGAGTTCTCCTTATCAAGCGCTCCCTGCATATCCAGAATCAACAGCCATGAAAAGCAAAAACATTTCAAGAAAGTCACCAATTCCTTCCCACACAGTCAATAGCAAAGGTCCCAGTACAAAGTACGAACCTTCCAAACATCACTGCTACCAAACCTGGGCAGTGCTGCATCTGTTTTACAGAGGGAGGAGTTCTCCATCATCAGAATTTAATTATTTACACTTAGTTCCTACACCAGACTTCAAAGAAAATAAAAACGTTATTAAGAGTAACCCTCTGAGATCTCTTCTGATACTTTTTTTTGAATACATTACAACATTCAAACCTATCTAAATATCCATGAGATACTTCTGTGGCCCCATCAGCACAGCATCTGAGCAAATGCTGGTCTCCACTTCCTCAAATTACAGCCACTTCCTTTTTAGAATTACATCGTGGGAAGAAAAGACAGGATTTTTCTTATGCAACTCCACAAGGTAGTAATGAATTATCCCAGACAGCAAGGATGATCTTCCTTACCACAAACTCATGGCAGACATGCTACACTCATTTACACCTATGAGGATTGTCAAAAGGAACCAAAAACAAACACAAGAAGAAAACTAAACTTTAAACTCAATTACAATCACTCCGATAGAATTTCAGTTTTACCTTCAAAACTATTTTCAGTTGTCTTTGCTCAAACTAGAAAAAGTGAAGGCCCTTCAACAGACTCAGCTAGAATTAAAGTGTAAGTAAAAATGCATATGATTAATTCAAATTCTAAGTATAGCAATACAGTTAGGTTATATTACAGTTCTGCAAATAGGGTGCATTCCTACTGACTTTATAGAGCCTGAATTTCAATTACACAGGAGGAAACTGCAAGGATGTTCCCCATTAAGTCATTCTTCTTTTTTGGAATACCTTTTCTAAAAGGCTAGAAGTAGCTCAACTATTCAACCTCACTGGAAGCTGGAGTTTCTGCCTTTGTGAAAGCTTCTCCTTCTTGCCCAGCAAATGTGTGTGATTTGAACCAAAAATGGGGGGATTATTTTTAGTTATTTTTCAACTGCTTTTGATAGAAAATGGTGTAAGATTAGCAACCCACACTGCTGCTTGGAACACCAGAAATGAGGAGTCATCAGATAGATATGCCAAACAAAAGGATATATTGATTTTTTCACAAAAGTTCCTAGATGGAAAATTCATGCAGAGATTTCCAAAATTCATTACAGGTCAGGCAGCAATATTAGACCTATAAATTCCTATACAACCTGACAAATTTGCTATGGGTCAGTAGCAAGAGCAGGAACATTGCAATGCATCAGATAACTTGGTAAATGTACCACATTTTAAAACTTTTGCGTACTCGGGGTAATTTATTTCTAACATTCTTGCAAAAGAAAGAGTGTTTTTCTGTAATTACTATTTTTTTTTTTTTTGCCTCTTATCTTCCCCTTAAACCAAGTTACCTCCCTTTCCACTGAAGTGGCACCAAATGAAATATTAAAAGTTACATCTGCAGGGCTGACATCAAGTAATTATTTAACAAAGTACAAACTGTGTTTCATAAAGCCAAACAGAATGCATCTACTGCTGGATGGATAAGTAAAGCAGGAGAAAAAAAAGAGGCCTTACCCTCTTTAACACTACGTGTCATTTGTGGGGCTTTATTCTCTTCGACATTACCTAATATTTTCTACCATTTGCTACGGTTCCTCTCCATCCCTCCAGATTTTACTGGGGTTAGTTTCACAGCAGAGATAATGAAAAATATGGTTTCATAAAAAAACACATTGTAGATAAACAGCAAACTAGTATAGAAACATCCGAGTTCTACACCAACTCTCTGTGGGAGGTTTTAGAGCTCTTGGTGAAGATTTTTTTCATGCAAACCTAACTCTGACAGGACACTGGTGGGGAGGGTCCATCCACTTTGCACAGACTTATATTTTGACCAAAAATTTTTGTCTATTGGAAAATAAACAGCTACAGATGTCAGATGGTAGTTTCCATGAAGGCTGTCATGGAAGAGAATGTAAAAAAAAATCCCACCATTTTTCAATAATCTTTCTTTAGTTTTGCACAATTTTACATTCTTTTTGTTGTTAAAAATTGGAACCCCGTGCCTACTGAAATAAATGACAACCTAAGGTGCTCATCAATTCCAGAGGAAAAGAAACACTGGAAGATAATCTCCCAAGACAGGTAAGGATCATCTAATGAGACCCAGTTATCAACCCAGGTGTCAAAAGGTGCTCCCAAGACTGTTCATTTCACCATACCTCAATCCCTAGGAAATCCTCCTACCTGAGGTAATTTAGACAAAAGAAAGAGAGGACATATTCCTACAGACTCTGTCCTGGCAGTTTTTTAAGGGAGGGTATGCCTAGGAAGAGGTAAGAATTCAACACAGAATAACTATTAGTTCAGCCAGAAGCTTTAATAGGAAAATTCTAGTCCCAGTGCAAGGATCCCACATTCTCCAAGGGCAGACACTGTTGATTTTCTTATTGCCCCATAATGATACAGCCTGAGCATTTCAGTGTTCACACAGCACCAGATACATTCAACTATTGGTGCACCTATGCCTTTGAGCAGCACAGAAAAAATAAAATGATTGGATTAGTTGGTGAACTTGGAACTAGGTAACACTGAAAAATGATAACTTCATTCTATACACTCACGATATGTCCTCACTTGAAATACAGACCTCGACACCCAAAAAGAAACGCGTTCTATGACCTTAAAGTTAACACCCGATTTGCAAGGATTTCCGATTCGCTAACACTTCCACAGACACTGCTACAAGTTGAAGACCCGGCTGGCACGCAGACAGCTCTGGGAGTACAGGACACAGAGTGCAACCATACGTGTCTTAGCTCATTTGAGAACCATGCTAGGATAGTGCAGAAACTGAAGAGTTTTAGAGACAAACAGGACAGACCATGTCATAGGCCTCATGCTTTCCCCGGTATTAGACCGGGATCGGGTACATCAACATTACCGGCAGATAAAACAGGAGAGCTACAATCTCCTTCTAGGACACAGCAACTCCGGTACACAGCATGCCATCAGCTGAAGGATTTGAAGGGGAAGGAAGGGCCTGAGGTAGGAAGAGGCTCCATATTCTCTTAATGCCCTGCCATCCTGACCAGGCAATGATCAGTAAGTCACTTTTTAATGATGTGGCATACAGTAGGATCTGGATTTATACTCTTGAACTGAGAAAACAGGAAAAAAAAAAACACTGAGTGCATGTGAAGATCATGGTCATTGGGAAGAAGAGGGTTCAAATAATGTAATTAAAATAATGAAACAAGATAAAATTGATCCATTTAAATGTTTTAAACATTTGTCAACTATCAAATCCAGAGGGTCAACTTGCAAATAGCAAATACCACCCAGCAATGAATTTAAACTGGAAAGGCATCTAAAACAAATTTCTCACACAGCTGCTTTTTAAAAAGTTAAAGAATCCAGAGGCAAAACAGCCAATGAGAAGCAAAGCAATCAACACAGGAATGGCATAAAATACATAGCACCCTTCTTGTTATTGAAGTTTTCTATAAGATATAACAGATCATTCTAAAAATCTTATCAAGGTATACCATTAGCCCAATTTTAGAGCTTTCTCTGATAAATTATTTGAAGTGGTATTTAGTATTTTAGTGACTTTGTATTTCTCTAGCATAATTTCCTCCTCCATTAAGTAGCATTCTGATTTTGTTCTTTAATGAAATCTTGTGCCTCAATGTTGTTGGAGAATGCATATGCATAGAATAACTAATACTTTTTCTGGTTTTTATAGTCTTCCAGAGTTTTCCCTCCTGACTTTCAAAATGATAAAAGGCACTCAAACAACAGCAACGCTGTTTCCATCAGGAACATGGGGCTGACAATTAAAACTAAGTGTGTGAGAGGAATTCTCTGAAAATGTGAAATGCTCTACAGTATTCAGAGGAATACAGTTTCTTCACAATAGGTGCCATAAGTCTCAACAGAACTATAAATCAGGCAAGCTGTCAGCACGAAAACAAAAAAGCAGGTTTAAAACTGGTTTCATAAATTTGAAATATTGGAACACTATGTATATGACAAAGAATGGTATCTGCATTTGTGTTTGCCATCTAACATATAGCTAATAAAATGCACTATAAATAGCTCCCTGCAAGGAAAGTTAAGAAAATAATACACAGAAAGAGATTGAAAAGTCAGTACCGGAGATGTTTGCAATAAATGAGGGCAGTTGTTTGAAACAGCAAATGTTTTGAACCCACTGCACATCAAAATACCAATAACAATGACTTAATAGAATACAATTTCCTAATTGTTTTTCTCTCTACTTACCTCCCTCTCCCCCCAAGTATTATACCCTAATTAAAGAACTTATAATTCCTCTTCAAGAGAGGAAAGCAGAAGAGAGGGGAGAGAGAAGGGGAGAAAAGAGAAGAGAGAAGTAACTCCTCACTTGTGAAGGCTGAATAATCTGGAGAGGAACAGGAAACTCCTAAGACACAAAACTTGCATACCAACAATTTACAGTAATGACAATTCAAAGTATCAGGAAGCAGGCTTCAAAGGATCATGAGAATGACTTAAAATTCTTCAGATTTAACACCAACTTGTAATTCTCTCACTTTGGCTTCTAAACTGAATAAATATGAGATTCGCATTTTGAAGTCTGTATGTACAATCAAGAAGTACTTCAAGAACAGCACAAAATATCATAAAACTCATGATAATATTCCCTGAGCGGTCACCGTGAATTTCATCTGAGAAGACATCCCAAAGGCAATCTTTGCCTGCCAGTGCTATCTTTGTATCACCACCATTAGGGTACACATGCAGAAGACCCTCCTGTGTCTTCAGCGTAGTTCTGCGATTGCAGCAACCCAGGTCACACTTGTCCTTCTTGGGCCCTGCACACCAGGACCTATCAGGCTGAGACAACCCAGAGAAAACAGAGTGTGCACATATAACTAATACTGACTCAACATACACGTTTAATGCAAATTTTTCCACTCAGAGTATTAATTTCTCATTACGACCTCCCTTGAAACCATTCTAAATTTTTTCATCTTCTAAACACTGCCAGATCAAATCATGCTTCCCTCCTGTAACAAAAAAAATGCAACTGATACAGCTTTATATGGAAACTGCACGAATCTGGAATAAGTCTCATAAGGCAAATCCTCAGATAGACATGACTTGCAATTATTATTATTGTAGCTTGGATTCACATCACTGGCCAGATGAGTACTGGTTCCTGCAACTTAGATGCTCTTACTTTTTACCGTCTTTTCCCCAGATACAAAACTACCTGAAGTTTGACTGAACAATTCAGCAAGATTCAGGTGTTTCCTAATGAAAGATGGGCAAAATTCAAGTCAAGTGCATTTATGTAGGTGCACTGACACAGGAATGTCTCTCATAAGCCATATAGCATGAAATTTGTTGGCACTGTAACATGCAAAGCATAGTGGTACTGGCAATCACTATAAAAACTTGATAACTCAGGTATTGCTCTTTATGGGACAGTGGTAAGTCTGTAATTATGGACAGGTCAAATAAGTAGTATAAAGCAATCCAGCTTCTGCATTGCTGCAAAATTTTAAATAGAAATAGAGGCTTAAATACAGTTTTTGAAAGTCTTTGAATGCAAGGTAAAAAGAATAGGAAGCACGGAAGTCTGTAAGAAGCTGTTCCTGAAATGTTACTGGTTGATATATATATAAGACAGATGCATTTCTTTCCTCTAAATTAATTTCAAGTTTATTCTAATAAGTACTTTTCTTCCCTTTACTGCTAGGAGTTCAATGCAATAATGCAAACAATAACATTAGTAATTTTAGAGAATCCTCTGTGTGTGGAATATGTACATTTTCTAGTAGGTTCTATCAAGAGAAGAACCTTTTATTCTAGAAACATTAACTGTATTTTCCCTTAATCTTAAATAAACTCTAACAAGTTTATTTGTTAGAACATCTTATTCTTACCAAAGGGAATTGATTGTGCACATTCAACACTTCAAAATGCTCACTACTAAGAGTTATCTGCACCAAATTTACCCAACTAGTTAACAACAACAACAAAAAAAGGATTTGTGTTGCAAATGTTTTGAATTGGTTCTCAAAAACAAACAAGAAAAGCCCAATACACATGCACACAAAGCAAGATTCTTTAAATGTTCCCTTAGCCTTCATGGTAAATCAGAGATTTTTTCTGCAATGACTTGTGCAATTTGACTGGCACAATAAAATGATTTTGCAAGTGAAAACAGCTTTCTGTTTTACAAAATGGAAAGTTGCCTCATCAAAATGAGGAGAAGGAAATGAAGGTCAGAACAGTGATTCATCTTCCTAAGGCAGAGTCACATCGAAGAGACCTTGAAAAAGTCAAGTAGTTACTTATGGGCATTTGAAAAAGAGAAAAAAAAGAAAAATCACATAAATGAAAATTGTCTGAAAATAAGCACCAATTGTCTGTCTGTTCTCGGAGCTATTTTGCCTTCTGCAGTGTATCACTAAGATGGGTGATTATAGCAAATTATTGTAAAAGACAATCTTCTAGAGAAGTTTTGAGAGAGAGATTGATTGGTTAGTAAGTGTACAAAAGATGCGGAAAAGACAGAAAATGAATAGCAATAAAGAGAAAGAATACATTTAAAAAAGAAGAAACTGAAGACAGGCAAAGCTCCTAAAGTTTCTTTTGTTTAACATTAATCCTAAGAAGTGGATGAAACTAAGACATCCTTCTTACCCCAGGAATACATTTTTATGTTTTATAGTCACAAGTAAAAAAACTCTCCTTCTCCTCTGATCTGGTCTCTGCAAACAGTAGTGCTGAATGCAACGCGCAGCAAAAATCAACAGAATGAGTCCCAGTGACCACAGGAAAAGTCCTTGTGCATCCATCAGCGAGGTTGATTCTTCTTCAAACCTTCTGTGCCCATCAACCCCGTGGAAACAGACACAGATGTGTAATGGGAATTATTATCTACGTTCAGAATGCAGTGGCACCAAAGAGTAGTTACAGAATCACAGAACCATTTAGGTTGGAAAAGACCTCCAAGATCATCCAGTCCAACCTATAACCTAACACTACCAAGTCCTTGATTAGCTGCAGGATGCTCAGTTCTCACAAAGCCGGGTCACAGCGTCTGTGTTGGACATGATGCATTACACGCATTGCATAGGGAGGGAAAACGGGACCTTGCTAGGACTGGATCCTAACACAGCATTTCAGCTTCCTTCCACATTATTAAATAGAAAAGCAGAGCAGGGTTTGTAGATGGCTTAGAGGCACACAGCTGCTAGCCTAAGAGCCAAAAATTACCAGTTCTTTCACAGTGCCTACATACGTGGACGATGACAGCTCTGTAACTATTGCTACTGCTCCTTATCTGCAAAAGGAGTGCTAACAAAATATTTGTTGAAAAGTAGCTGAAAATTTTTGGTTTTGCTAGGAAGATTAAAGATGGATGGTTTCTGAATTGTAAGCGTTCTCCATTTTATTCCTTTATGGAACTTACTTCTCCTTTCTACTGGCTTCATATCTTTTCTCAAATCCCTTTTTGCATCATTACATATCATATTCTGATTTACTAATACGCAGCTTTGACGTGGTCATTATGCCACAGGAACCTCACCAAAATTTAACAGAAGAGTGGTTTTAACCAATTAAATCTGAATTTAACTGACTTCCGGGTGACAGGCAGCACATGCAAGTTCATCAGAGTGAGAAGAGTACGGTCACAGAGAAGGGTATAATCCCTTAAAACAGACTGAATTTAAAACCTGAAGTGCTATTTTCCAATTCACCTTAAAATCAAAAGTATATTTCTTGCCTTTTTTAACCATTTACTTAAAAATTCATCTTGGTAACATAACCATGTTTGCTTTCTATTTTCACTTGTATATGTATTTAGTTTGTAAAATTTTCAGAGCAGCAATTGCCTTTTCACAAAAATGTGTATTACTTAGCACAATAGGGCCAGCATCACCTGGTAAAGCTTCAATAGAATTTTTGATGTTATAGAATACATTTAATCAGGAACTATTATAGAATATAGCAAAGAAGTCAACTTTTGTATAGTTAGGTACAGAAAGGCAACTAGTTTATGTAGTGCACATGACAGGAAGAATGACTATACGACAATTAAGTTTAAAATATATTGTGATACATCAATTCTCCAAACAAGGTTTCAATATCAAAGTTGTTTTCTGACAGAATTCTACTTAAGTTTTGACTAAATTAATTGTATGTATTATGTACAGCCTAAAGGCATACCTAAATGAGTCCGAATACAATAAAACATTGCTTACAAGGCAGGAAAGGAAAGATACAAAGCATAAGAGGAAGAAAAAGAATAGAGGCTCGGTCTTTTCTAAAGTCACTCAGCAATGGAAGTGAAAGGGAGAGCTTTCTCTACACTATGAATATTTTTGTTGCTGGAAATTAAAAATATTTGCTGTTCTGAAGTAGGATGAAAAGTCAGAAGAATGTTTCCAAATTATGAAATATCTTGGCTTAAATTCAATAGTATAAACATATTTTTTTAATTATGGGTTAAAGTTAAAAGTTGATTCAAACTTTTTAAGAGATGAAAGGATTTAAGAACTTTGATTGAGTCAACTCCACTGATAAGTATATGTGTACACTGCAGATAACCTCTGCTCATAATCTCTATATTTCAAAAAGTCTCTCCTTAGCCGTAACTGATTCTTCTTTCCAAAGCGTGTTGCAGTCTCAGAAGTCTGTAATTCTTTCTTCAGCTTCAAAGTGTAGACTAAATACAAGAGTTCATGAAATTATTTTGTACAGTAAACAAACCAGAGTAAGTTGAACAAAATGGGAGGACGAAGTACACCTAAAGCACTCTTAATACATAGCTGAGAATAAGCACTTGCAAAGCATGTAACATCAGTCTGCAGTGGCATCAGAAAGTGAGATAATTCACTCTCATGATGAACCTTCAAGTGAAAGCACTGTAAAAGAGTATAAAATCAAATTATTATTCCTAAAGTTTTAATACTTATATCTCATTCAGCCACAGATGTGGTATAGATAACATTGTGACATTATTTCTGTGTCCCTTTGAAATGTAATGGCTGGTGCGATCTCCCATTCATCATACCTTTTGCTGTTATTACAGCAGTGAGAAAGACCACAAGATCGCTATCTCCAGATCATAATAAGAACTGGTGGAAATTATTTCTTTTTCCACTTTGTTATCACCTTTGTCACAGCAGAGATTAATTCTGTGTCATCTGGGAACATGTATAACTACTCTTCTTTACGAAATGTTACCTATGCAACACTACAGTGACTTCAATATTCTGGTAAACGTCATTCCTTCAAAGCTCTCTCTTTATAACATATTCCTTGATAAGGCTACTTTCTTTTTAGATACCAATTAACGAATGTGAAGCCTGAGTAACAGCCCTGTAAAGCAATGGAAAGGCTGATGGTTGATGTCGAAATGAGGGTGGAGTGCATTCTTAAAGTCTGCCCAGTCTACACATTCCCTATGGGATAATAAAGCAGTTGAAAAAGAGAGCAGTGGAATGGCTACTCAATCAAATTACAGCATGTAGAAAAGGTCAAAGCAGTAGATCACAATGACATAATTCACAGATTATACAAGACATTAAAATTCTGATATGACACTCTTTGGGAAAAAGACTATAACAAGGACAGAAAATGACGGGACATTAATCCATTCCCATGACAACATTTGTACCCAAACTGGAAAATGTACAACTGCAACCTTTGTTAAGTCCTTGCTCAGACTGGTTACATGGCTTAATTTTGGATACTACATATTGAATCTCTGTCAACAAGTTCCAATAAGCAATTGCACATGCCCTGTACAAGCCTGAACAGATACAGATAAGTAATTTGAAGTAATCACAGCTGACATGTGAACAAGAACACTTGAATATATAAAATTAGTCCAGCTTAAAGGGCCTTTCATATTTGCTATATAAAAGCAGAGGAAGACATGGTCACCTTCAGAGATCTAATGTGAAACACGACTCATGACAAGTGAGCGGAGCAGATGGCAGCAACAACTGTAAATACAATATAAATGCAAGGTTCCAGCAGCTAGTGAGGAGCCTGAACAAAAGTAGACAGAAGTCAGCAGGAAGATTCTCCTTGCTTGAATGGGCATCACGTCAAGCCTTTGATCACTCCAATTATGTTCATACCATTTATATTTTTTAGTTTGCTAACTCAATAAATAATACCAACTACACCAAACTGTGTCTCACCCTAGCCATCGCCGTTCAACACATTTCTCGTGTCACCACAGAAAAATGAGAACAATTAGGGAAAAAATATTTTTTTCTGTAGTCTACTGTAGGGCTGCAGTCCACTGTGGAAAAGACATTCGCAGGAGCAGCACGTATAGCAAGTCCACTTTGAGGCAAACATGAGAAATATTTTGCATAAGATCATTTGTTTAAAAGTTAGAACAGAAGGAAACAGTGAGTTTCAATAGTAAACTCACCTGAAAGTACCTTGATTTTTAATACAGCTAAAATTCTTGCAATAGTTATCTGGGGAATACCTTAAGTCCAGCTTTTTGTTAACGTTAAACCTTGTACCTTCATCTTTGACAAAGCAGTAACATTAAAGCTGGTTATAAAATTTTAAGTCGGAAGGAACATAAGCTAGAAGGGGACTTCTCTGTTCTGCCAGTGTTACAATCCTAATACAAATGTAGATTCTATATTCCATTCTCTTTGGTAATTAAACGTGTACATATAGAAAATATACTTTCCAAGCGCTTTAAGTTCATATTCTTATCATGAAAATTTCCCTACAGGGAAACAAAATTCATGAATATAACCATAAGGAATAATGTGTTTGATGATGTAACATGCCAGCTTTATCATTTCTTCCTTGCTTATAAAGTCACAGCAGGTGAGATGGTTATCTGTGTGTTTTGCAGCCAAATCTCACACAAGCAAGATTTCTTGTTCCAGACTTTCCGCTTAGCCCATGACTGAGATTTATTTGTCCTTATTTCTTGTCATCCGCTTTTGTACTTCAGAGTCAAATGAGCCTGCACAGTAGCTCAAAAGTTTAGGTCAGCTTCAAAGAGAGACTCTGCTGAACACTGAACTGGGACTTAGCCTCTACACGGATGTACTGACACAGTATCATATAATTACATTTTCAAGCTAAATATTTAAAGAACTTCTCAAGGTTGTTTTTTTGTTTGTTTTTTTACAATTTTTAAACATTTAAAACCTGCTTGCTTATGTAAAACATGCAAGAGAGACTGAGAACCTGTTTTTATTATAAAAACATCTAATCAGTGTAATTTATTGCACTCTTCCAGCTTGCATCCCTAGTTATTAACAGTAGTAGCTGCAGAGCATACCCCAGCAACTCAGGTCAGAGCACCAAAGAAATGAAATCAAGAATAACCTGACCTAACAAATGTTTAAATAAAAAATCACAGGAAAAAATTAGATTGGAAGGGACCTCTGCAGGTCATCTAGTGCACTCTCCTCCTCAAAGCAGGGCTAACTTCATAGGTGGATGTGGTTGCTGAGGTCCTGAATGAAATATGCATAGGTAGTACCAGGACTTCACTTTCAGCTGAATATTAGGCTATGGTTTTAAAATTCATGTTATGTTCTGTCTGGCCCAATGGATCTTTCATGTTTTTTAGGTGGTAAGTCAATCTCAAAAGCTACCTTAGCTGGTTAAAAATGCTGGTCAGTCTGGTTCCTGTTTAGCATAACAGAGGCTGGAGCTTTTTCTTCCTCTGTTATTTGTAATGAGTAGTATCAAAGCTGCTTTCTTCCATCCCTGCCATTATTCTTTATATTTTGAAGCCAATACTATATTGGAATAACGTGTCACAATATAAACTCCTTTCTTTCTGGCAAATTAGAGCTCTGGTGCAAAATACATAAGGCTATTGAAGTCAAAAGAGTTATGCCAGGGATAAATTACCCTGGTGATGCTTTAGAATTTGATGTCATTACAACACAAGGCTTTAGCTTGTCTCTCTGGTATGCGGTGCACTGTTCTTTACAGAGGTAAACTGTGTTCACTGCAAAATGGTTCAGAAGGGACTCTCTCTACTGTCTTTTCCCATTCTATTTTAAATGTCTGATATGTATGTCTTCAGGGAAAGACCTCTGTATCTACAGGGTCTTTGATTCAAAGTTATTGCCATCTTCCTCACTTAGGAAGTATTGAAAACATACAGTTTATTACTGGCAAATCCACGAGCTGAGATGCCTTGTATTTCCTAAACAATATGCTAGGCAAAAAGCTGCACATAGGATTTGGTGCCTTTTACCACTAAAGGAAGAGAGAATGACCTTGCACAGCAGAAGAGAAATACCCTTCCAGCATTAACTAAACCAAAGCTCCTGGGAAGCACGTGGTGGCATCATAATTTCTTTTCTACCACTGGTATTGATGTGTACTGCTGCAGAGAAGGGCAGAAAAACATATAAAGGCTGGGATTTTACAGTGAAAATGAGAAAAGATGCAGACAAGTAATCACATGTACACCATATTATTTAAAGTTATATCACAAACTAGCAATGAATAATTGTACGGCATTCTCTGCAAATGGTTGATTATGATCAATTTAAGTCTTGAGAAGCCATACTACATCTAAAGATCATAATACTAAATTTAATGTCTCCAAAAAGATGGAACTGTCAGAAAGAAGGGATATTCTGTGATTTTACTTTCTTCTGGTCTTTTGTAAGTAAGAGATCACAATACAGGGAAAAGTTAGGTCTTAGGTGGCCACATGACGATAAAACGACTATAATGTTTTGCTCAGTTCTACTAATCTTGTCATATACAAAGACATAGTCTAATTTAAGGTGACCGATACAAGGCAACATCCACTGTACTTCATGTTTTACAAAAGCTCTCAAAGTACCAGGTTCAAATTACTTCCCGTCCTAAGATGCTTCAAACAGATTTCACCCCTGGGACAGAACACAGCAATTGCACGGAGGCTACGTCGATATCATAACAGAGGCTTGGACCCACTGGCCCAGCGGTACTGCATTTCAGATAAAGTGGGGCTCTCAGGTCTATTTATTAGTAACAGACACATGGCATTGGCTGAGCATGAGCAGCCACGGCTGGATACCGAGAGCTCGAGTCCCAAGACCTCTCTTCCAACTCCTCCATTCCTGGCACAGAGGATCCTTTACCCTGGAGGCCACTCACGAGTGACAGAGACAACAGGTTACAGAGCTCAGACCAGCAGGAAACATGGCCCGTGTTCACACTGTGTTTGGCCTGCGTCTTTCTGTGCAACAGATTGCGTAGGAAGCCAACACGTACACACACGAGAGAGCGCGCACGTTCAATACTGAGACCAGGATTTTAACACAAATGCAGTTCCACACTGAATATGAGATTGTAAAGGGCAGTGAAGGATATGAGATCAAATCAGTACCTGTGGAAAGCCATGGGGAGACCCCTGACGATAAGGATACCAAGAGCTAAGTTTTCTGCCTGTGCTAAAGAGAGCATCATTGAAATAGTGGCTAATACCGTCATGGGAACTGAGTTTCAGTACAGACTGAAGGACAATGCCATTCACCTGAACTGCAACAACTCAACACGTACACTATGTGCTCTTTGGAAACCTCCTTCTCAACAAGTCCAGCGGGACTACTGGACTGTGCATGCATTGGAAAAGCAACTCAGAAAGCAGCTCCTTGAGATACAAATGCTAAGCTGGAGATTTACAGAGACTCGCAACGACAGCACAGCACACCCAAAACCAGCATTAGCAACTATCCCTAAGAGGCACAAGTTTCATGACTGATAGTAAATCAGGGTGAAAGAAAATCAAATGCTAAAACTAACAGTTTTATTCTGTCTTGCCAGCTAGTCATTCAATGGAGCTAAAGGAAATATCTCTCCTAAATGCTGGGGTCTGGCTGCAGAGCATGTTTACATGCAGATGATGTTAACATTGTCTTAACACAGAGACAGGTGTTCAGACCCGTTTCACTGACTCTTCTCCATTACCTACTTGCTGCAATTTGGTCTTGAAACAAGCTTTATGAAAAAGAAAATGGGAAGACCTAAGCCTTAGGTCTCTTTGAAATCTTTCACATTTTGGGACATTCCATTGATCTTTTTTCCTACACTTTTTAACAAGCAAATATATCTAGCCAAAGGTTATAGAAATTGATATACAATGGAATCATCACCCATAAGCATTTCAGTTAGCTTTCTGAAGAACATGGATGAAAGCTTTTGTCACCCAGAAAATTCAGGGTTTAATTTGTTTGTTCTTAATTTTAGATTGTGACCAATTTCCAAGGAAAAAAAAAAAAAGCCTTCAGTAATAAGATCCTAAAGATATTGCAGCTCCCTGCCAGGGCATCACTGTTCTCACTATTAACAATACATCTGTTGTTAGAATAGCGCCTATCTATCAGTCAGGTGACCTACCAAATGATAAAAATAATAAAGCAAGTTTACTAATGGTCTGTAATTATCAGATGAAATACTTCATTTCACAGATCTCCTGGAAAAATCATGGCTGTCATTCTGGAGAAGTATACTCACACGATGCCAGGTGTAGGAATGTGTACCTGTACGTCATTCCATGCACACCTAAAAACTCAGTCTTTTGGACTCTGTGCCCAGTGACCTCATGGAAAGACTCAGCACTAGATCATGAACCAAATGCTAAAAATAGGTGATAGACTTTTCTCTTTATTATTTATAGAGTTTTATCATCACCTTGTTCCCTACATTTAATACACTTTGCTATGAAGTGCCTCAGGTCTGACACTCTGAGCCTGTCACGCTCCACCTGTTCTGCACAGCCCTCTCCCATGTGGCCATGCAGCAACTCTTTCTAGGCTACCCTGAGACATACAGACCTCTGAAGAAAGACATTTAGTTATCACATGCAAAATAATTATTGACAACAGAACCAAAGGGACGGAAACAACCCCATTTTGCCTGATGAACATGTTAATAAAAATGCATTACATTGAATTACCTAATTAAGCAAGTACAAGAGGAAAATTCAGTTGTATATTCTACATACACTAGAAGTCACCGTTTTATTTTCTATACTACTTATTGTGCCTTCAATTTGCAAAAGCTGAGCAATCAAAAAATCCTTGCATCAGCTTTAATTGCTCACACATCCAGTGCATAAGTGCTTACATAGTAATTCTTCTGATACACATTTTAAAAGTGTCAGTTTTCTCGTTTTTTTAAAGCAGTTAACATAGACCTCACAATCTTCTTAAGCCATTATCAACACTACATTGTTCTTTTTTAAGACTTAAAACTTCTTTTATGACATATTCTATGTAATTGCAAAAGAGATCTGCTTTCAGATATCTAAATCTTTGATTCTTTAACTTGTATCATTCAGAGATGTTGGACAGAGGGATAAATTTTGTGAAAAGAGCAAATTTAGTCTAAAATAATTGGATACATCCCTTAACAGAACGTGTATTTTTTTACCTCATGGACTTTGAAATATCAGAAAAGTAAATCTGACAACATTTCCCCAGGTTATGATCTTATGTACTGAACATTAAAGTCTGTGGCAGAAGGTTAAATGGTAACCACAGAAATATAACTTTTTATCAGTTATTTTAAACTAATTTTTAGTCACAAAACCCTCTTCCTGGTGCATTGATTATTTTTACTATGATGATGATGATGATATGATAACCTGAGTTATTAGAAAAAGTAATTTCCCAGTTATTGTATTGAAAGGCAGTAATTACTTTTTTCAATAAAGAAAGTGAGACTATTAGGCTGGTAAAAGAGAAATAAATTAGCTTTATACCCTTCACTCAATTAAACTATCATAGCAAGAAGGCAATGAATTACGGTAATTTGAGGGAAGGAATGGGATTTTACATAACAAAGAGTTTAAAGTTTTCAAAAATCCATAAGAGCAGTATAACTATACTAACAGCTCCTAAATTGCTGCGTAAAAATAGGCTTATAAAGTGCAAGTATGTCTATTTGTAAAGTTCAGCATGTGGTTCCAGCACTGAGATTATGCAGAGGCATCCACCAGGGACAGACTTCTGCGTTAATCTCACCCATTGTAAACTCGTGTAAATTGGCGTACCACAAATAAAGAGACATTTCCATCATTAAAAAAATTGTTTTTTTCCAAAACCTTTTATGAACTTGTCATAAAGCTGAAGTACTTTTTATGTGACTGAATTTTAGTCATTGTACATTTTACATGTACAATGGTTTCCAAGAATTTTTTAAATAGGAATTCAGAATCAGAAGTCTGTTTATGAAATTCTTTTTTATTTACTTCAAAACAATCCAAATATTTAACGGTTGCATCTTTTTAATGCTTTTTCTCTGATCTTTACGAATTAATCATTTTTTAATCAAATGTGTTCCTGTTACATTACACATAGTTCTAAGGTTGTTCGTGGAAAATATTTGTCCATCTCTAATTTTACCACAATAACCTCAAAAAAGAAAGCCAGCAAGCAATTTTAAACCTCAGGCATAGAATCATTCTTTGAATCACAGCACTGGAAAACAACAGTTACAAAAGCTTAGGCTAATTGTAAGCTTCGCAAACTGGGAGACTCCCTTCCCAGGTTTACAATTTGAATCCCAACTCTGTATCAAGAGATCTGGGTGAACGCTGCCTTAGCAGTCCAAACACCATTTTAGTCACCTTTGGTCCCCGTTCTATCCTATGAAGAATGACAGCTAAGTAGAGAGATGCTTTTCTTGTCTTGCTTATCCAAGTTGAACAAGTGCTTCTCTCTCTTGGGATTATAGAAGGGCTATTGGGAGTCTAGACTCGTAACTTCAAGATCTCAGGTAAATGCCCACAGCAAGGTGCAATGAAAATCATGGAATCATAGAATATCTCGAGTTGGAAGGGACCAGCAAGGATTATTGAGTCCAACTCCTGGCTAAAACAAATCTTAAGCAACTTATAAATGAGAGAAAACTGAATTTTCATTCATCTGTCATCCCTAATTCATTCAACATCACTACCCATAGAGCTCCTGTTTATGATTCATGTAAGTTCTATGCTAAGGCAGTTGTATTTGTAACTTTTGCTTTCCAATTTTTTATGCTGCTTTATAGATCACAATATGAACAAGAATTCAAGAAAATAGATACTCTAGGTGACATTTTGATAACAAGAATTTAGTTAATACATACCAAACCTAAAAGCAGTGGAAGAGAACTGATCAGTCATGGTTTTCAAATTGGTCGAGAGTAGAGCAAGATGACTGTATAGGTATATGCACAGGTATAAACTGGGATCTTCCTAAATCTAAACCAAAGCATTCAGCCTCTTCTCATTCAAAGAGGACGGTCCATTTAACTTCATAACCAATGCAAGAAGGAAACTAAATTCTATGTTTAGCTATTAATACGCAGCACAGCTACAAGAGAGATTTTGTGGGAAAATTTAGTATCTTTAGGCTTTTAGTATCTGCATGTAGTAACTTTATTGTGCTCCAGCATCCAAGTTCACAGTTTGTGTGCACCTATTTCTTTTTACCTTTCAGCTCCTCCATCAGGCATGGTGTGGCACTGAAGGGAGTTAATGGGTCTTACAACTTCACCTCCTCAGGAGCGTTATGTAGCGGAATATTTTGCATATTAGTACACCATGGTTAGAGTGACATTTAATGGTAATCAAATACCATTTCTTTTAGTGAAACTGACCTAAGAATTGTCTCCAGCTCTCCAGGGGATGTAGGAAAAATTAATTCTAACTTTCAGAGTATTTGAGAATAGTGTAATTCAAGCAATTAAACTAACCTTTAAGCTTCTTAGTGGAAGAGCAGGACAGTAAGACTTTTTAGCTAAAATTTTGTAATTTATCATGTACTCTCCACTCCAGAAGTGAATCTGAAGTTTTCAACAGGCAAATTCAAAGCTGATCTTTTTTTTCAGTAGGTGAACAAGGATGTGAGGATGAAGACAGAATAATTCCATTGTGAAGTTAGTTTTTTTTTCTTCCATTGCTTATCAAGTACTGTTTTATTTTAGCTTATAGCCTCAGAGTAGGCTAATGTCTCCCAGAGAAGATTTATAGGATTTTACCCCTGTATTTTCAATGGATTAGACTGTTTAATTATAATTTTTTTTTTTTCCTCAAAAGACTAGACATTACTTCCATATCACACAAGTCGTTTAAAATAAATAATTTCGAAGTCGTTTAAATAAATAATTTTTCCTAGGAGTTAGAGATCAGAATCAGGCTAAACCCTTTGGGGAATTTTTCATAATAAGGCCACTTATTTGCCTTGGCATTTGAGATTATTAAAAGGATGGCCAGTGATTCCATCCATGATTGCCTAACCTAGGCAGACGTCTTAGCCATCCACAACATTTTTTCATCAATCCCTTCAAACACTATTTTCCCTTTGTGAAGCTTTCAGTGCTCATGATCTCTCTGGAAATTGGTACTGGATCAGTAAGCTGCTAGAATTGTATCACTACCCATTACTAGCCATGTTTTCCCAGACTAGAAAGTCCACTAATTTTTGATCAACCATTTTTATCCATGTTAAACACTGGAGATTTTTCATACCAGTTTTTAAGAACTAAAACATAACTAGGTAGGTTTAATACAGACATTGTTAACAGTAACTTACCTCAGTACCTCATCTTTAATAAATACCTATTGTTACTGTGTACATATATGACATTTCAAATTGAAGACACAGAGTCTCAATTTCCATGCTATGATCAGAATCAAATCTTACACAGTATATCAAACACAAGGGATGTATGAAGACATTTTGGCCAAGACAACCATATTCAGAAACAAAAATGGCACTGCAAGACACACTTTCTTCCCCATAATACTCAACTGAAAACTTTTTTGGAAGAAGACAGACCACTAGTGAAGGAGCAGTGTATCTGAAATTCCAAAAAGCAGAAATACCACCATGTATTGTAATCCTATCCGTTTCTAAAGAAATACTGTTAGTAGAAATATTACCTCCTTATTTTTTTGATTACTGTACTTATAGCACACTCAAGTAGTTGAACCAAGCTTTCTTGATTTACTGTGTATTTTGCTGAACACTTCACCTACCAAAGTAGATATTAAAAATCCAGTATTGAAACTTCTCAGAAAATCAACTCTTCTCACTACAAAGAAAACTCAATAACAGTTCTGAAATATACTACACAGCAAAATCTCTGCATTCCTCTGATATAGATAAGCCAATTAAATATTTAATGCTCTTGGTTTCCTGTTTATTGCTAAGACCTAATACAATGAAACTAAGTTTTAAGATGCTGAATTTTATTCACCATCCTAACTTTACTCAAAAACCATCAGACACATTTTAAGTTGTAAATCAGTCCATTTCCTTTCTTAACTGCCATTTTTTTTGTTATAAACCAGTAATTTTATTGATTGCAATTATAACTGTGCTGAATTACTCTAGCAGAAAAAGAATGTTCAAAGATCTCTACTACTATTACAAGAATGAGAAGTTCACTCATTTCCCACAATATGAATAGACATTTTGCTATTATCACTTAGGTACTCTGTGGTACTGAGAACAATGAGATCTCAGCTCTGTACTGTTTGAGGTGGTGCAGACTATTTTATTCCAAATTTGATCACAACTGCAGACATTTCACCCAGCCCTACTTAACACAATCTTCCTCCAGCTGCTTCCCCTTGCATGTGCAAAGGAAATTAAAAGTGGGACCTGAAGAGAAAGTAATTAAGCATCTCCGTTGAAGATAAATGTCCATATAACAAGATAAGATTAAAATTAGTTGTGTTAATACAGTTAACAGCTAGTTGTTCGCTGTTTCCCTAACAAGTATCCAGACCTTTGCGAGTCTCATTCTTAGAATAACTCTTCCTGAGTGTTCTACTGAAAATGTAGGCAACTCGGATCAAAGACACCTGAGAGCTCAGTGCTGCAACTTTGAGCAAGTCTCCTTGGGATCTACTGGCCTTGATACCCAATGCCTACTGAAGTAGTAAATAATCTATATTTAAATCTGAAAATACTTGATTCTGCTGAATAATTTATTTTAGGAATTTTAAGTAGTTCATGAGACCATGTCAATGAAAGACAGGGTTAACTCCTTCATGACACTTATCTCCCACATATAACAGAAAAAAAAAAAGCCAAAAATGAAGGACAACATCAAGTATTAGTGTTGCTGTAACATGTTGCCAAAAACAAGTGAGATTTTGTTACTTTTCAAGGATAAAATTGAAGTAAGCTTACATTTTTTCATTTATTTCATATGCTCAAGTATGCACTGACATATAGGTGACATCACACTGTGACATAATGCTGTTTCACTTATCAAATGAGCCTTTAAAGCTCGTCTTGCAATAGAAAATGAAGCTACAAATAGTCTGTTGCCTTTATTAAGTCAATTGTTATTATTGGGATGGGCCATCCTGAGAGGATTCTTGCAAGTGAATTTGAAAGCAGTGACAGAGACCTGATGAGCAAAATAATGATCTATATTCAGACATCCTTCTCTGCCATGGAAATATCCAGAGAGACGTCTCCAACTACATGCCAAAAGTGACTGATGAATACCCGAATATAGCATAAATCAGACAGCCTATCATATCATAAATGTTAGTATTTATTTCACGTTATTATCATCTTCACTGACATAACAGAAGTATTCCAAACTCCCAGTGATCAGTTGTTTACATTCACTGCACATATACTTGATCTTTTATGAAAGTTTAATAGTTCAATAACCCTCACTGCCTAATATTTCTGAATTTTTCTAAGCAAAAGAAGCAGGGGAAGGACGTTTACTAAACACAATTACAACATATTTAGCAAACATTTGGGCAAAGCTTTACGTTATACTTCTCTTACCAATTTGGAATATCTGAAAATGCTATAAAATTTTTCCTCTGCCATCATGTATTTTTATATTGTAACAGTGGACATACTGCTGAAAGCAGTCATGATGCGGGGCTGAGACATAAGAAAGATTTTGTATTCTTTCATGTAGTAGTGCTGATTGATGTTGATTGATATTTTAAGGATAATGCCTCTCAGTATACCAGAGAGGCTGAAAATTAAGTTTTCCTGGGGGAATGTGCAAAACCCATATCCAATCCTGGAGAGAATTAAAGGAATTTTTGAGGTAATATTCCTGAAAATGCATAGCTTAAACAGTCTTTTGCTGTTAAAAAAAAAAGATGCAAGATATAGACTGTATAACAGTGCATATTTTTCAACCAGTTTTAATGAGTTTACACTATGAACATGTATGTAGGTATCACTGAAAGCTTTGCCTATATACATTCTGTGACATTTGTGGAATTACTGAGGCACCATCCTCACTCTCTGTGTTTCTTATTGAATACAGAAGGACAAAGTCCTACTGCAGAAAGGCATATTTTTAACAACTACTTCCAGTATAATAAAGCATTCCAGTAAGGCAGGTATGTCTTCTGTGTATGTCCAAAATCTACATTCCGTTACAAAGCATAATAATCTTCTAAAGTTCCCATCTCTATGTATTTTTCTGCTCATGGTTTTCACTGAAACGCCAGCTAAATGTGTGCTTTACTTCTTAAATATTCATGGTAGCCCTTTCTCAGCTGCAGGTGTCTGAAGCCATAACCGTTTAATCACCAAAGCCAACTTTAATACATTTTCATTTTGCTATGATAGTTATACATTAGTCACAAGCACTTGTACCTAAATGACAGACTTACTTGCTCTATAACAAGTTTACTTACGTGCACTCAACATAATAGCATGTGCTAATTCACAGATTCTATCTCGCTTCATGTACATGAGGTATACATTTTGTGATACAAGTATCACAAAAGAATCCAGCACATCCTTTTCAAATAACCTCTGTGGAGCCTGGGAAAGAACAACATAAGAAAAGGGGGTGGTAGTCAGAGGATTTCAGGGCTAGATATAGAAGGAAATATATCAGAGTAGAAGAGGTGCTGCATAGTGTGTTAATAATGCATTTGTACAATGCTGCACTTTATCTGTGCAGGTATCTGAAAACTAAAAATGTCAGAAAACTGCACTCATATATATTACAGTAACCAAAACTGCACATAGGAAATGTAATTCTTCCATAGAAAAGCTAAATTTCAAGGCTATGCAAAACTAATATTAAAATATGACAAACATAATAAACACAGGAAGAAATAAATTTTGTTCTCTCAGTGCTACCATTTCCACCCTATTGACTTCATATGGATTCTACAGTTGTAACTCAGAATATTTCTGACCCCTGCCTTAAAAGATCTTTATAGAGAAGCCAGAGAATCTGTCCATCCAGAACTGAGGAAAGCAGAGCAATACAAACTTTAAATCTGTCTTGCTCTAATCTTTCTGAAATACAAAAAGCAATTTATAAGTTGTACAGAAACCAGTGAAGTCATCTAACTTTGTTAAGTTATTCTACCCAGATACTGGGGAGTAAGGAGTGGTATTGCAGAAGCAAAAGATAGAACTGAACAGTCCCAAGTGAGGAACTCCAGGAGTAACTCAGGTAACAAAAAAAAATCCAAAGGAAATGGGTATATTTACAGTGGGTATACACACACACAAGAAATAGATCTGCTTGAAAGGTCTACAACAGCATTATAGAACTAAGGTTACTTTAAATTCCATTCTCCCCCCTCTTTTTACTTACCAAATATTTAAAATATTTTTGCTAGCAAGGAACAACAGAATAGACAATAATCCTTGCTTAATTACTACCAGTAATTTCCCCTGCTCTAAACTGTTTTTAATGAACATGTTTTGCATGACTGACATGAAATTAGCACAGTAAAATACTGTCCACAGTGAAGGGCTGGTGTTTTGCAGTTCTCAAACCTCCATGTTAAAAACAAAACAATAAATAAATAAAAAATTCAAGGCCATAGAATCAGTTTTAACTGCCAACAAAGAAAACAAGTTTCTAATGCACCATCTCCTTCGGGACTCTCCACACCAACAAGTTCCAAAATGCACAAATGGATTTTGTTCCATTCAAGCCAAACTGCCCTACGTATACTGGAACTCTAAGTAGCTCACTTTCCTTCTCATTGTGTGTCTTTGGGGGAAACATCATAAACTGGTGATTCAGTACCTGATTGCCCAGGACAGCCATCATGTAGCTTGACCTTAACTCACATTGCTGAGAAATCAAATTTAAAATTTGCTTCTGTGTTTACATGTAATAATGCAGCTTTTTTAACTGGAATTTAGCAAAAAAAAAAAAAAAAAATTCTTCATATGAGATGAGCTACATGGTGAGCCAGGGGAAAAGAAAAAAAAGAATTAGGCCTGAATAGCCCAACCAGAGAATTTTTTCTATTAAACATACATATTTCTATACCACTGCCCATTACCACAAAAGACAAACATCTACCATTATATTTAACAGCACTAGTAAAATCCCATTTATGGAATCTACTTTTCCAGATTACTTTTTCTGAATATAGTAACTTAGAAAAGAATGATCATTATTCTAATTTAAGAAGCAGAGGGAAACAACTTTATACCCATCTGGAATGCAATTACTGTGGTGCAACTCCATCAGATTGAGCAAATTATTTTAGACATGTAATTATCTTATTACAACAGGTGACACAGTGTTTGGAGGCAATGGGGCTTTGTGCATTACTATGTTCAAAGCCAAAATGTGCATGTGCTACCCACAATGTAATTTCATATTGAATTCACCATACAGTGACAGATAATCTATCATTTCAAACAATTCAAGGAACACTTCCCATTCATTCTGCTTCATCATCTAGACTGCTAGCCTCCACTGAGTTAGCCTGTCATGATTTAAGCCTAAAAACAGATGCCACCCACTTAACTTCAGGTTTTTGATTAAGGCACCCAAGTTAGGAGCCTTGCTACACATGAGACACAGAGCTCAGAAAGACAGTTCAGACACCTGTATCACTGCCTCATCCTCTGGTGATTCTATTACCTGAATTGCCCTGTAGAGAGCACACTGTGCCATGAGAGTTACACTACTCCTGAATTCACACTGCTGAAGTGATGGAAGAATAATTGTTTCTTAGGTTCATATACTGGACAAACCAGCTCTTCATTATTACTAATGTAGGAACATTGACTGCTGTATAATTCACTACTTATTGCTTAATATGATTGATCATTGAATTGGGGGCAACAAAGTCAAGTGTTTGAGTATGTGTTTCAATCCCCATTAATTGAAAGCTAAATAAAATATATAATCTTGAGTCCAGATATGCATGCGCAGACACCTGAGAGTTGACATGGTTATTCCATTACCAGTTATGAAATCTGATTCAGGATTTTGCATTATATTCTCTTGTGCAGCATTCACATACACGTAGGCAGGAGCACACTGCATGCATGGTGTATGGAGACATTCAACCAGTTACAAATGGTAAGGTTGCAAGTGAATTGTTTGTGTTTCGGAGAGTTCCTTCACCACTGTAAGCAGTGAAAACAAGAATCTGCATCTTTCAATAGAAAAGATTCACAGGGACGGGGCTGAACAAGCCAGAGCAGCATTCACAATCATCTTAAAATTTGAAAAAACAAACATGTTAAGAGACAGGCATATTTAACAGCTAGGAAGAAAATGAAAACCAAAACCAAATAGTCAGATATTCCAGGCACTACAGTGACAATTACATGGAAACAAGATTTGTTTTAAGTTAAAAGAAGTGTCATTCGCAATTTGTGTTTTCACTCAGTAAAGGCTTAAGAGAAAAATATTTTTAAATAGCATTCAAGAAAACAACCTGCATAAACCACAGACCTTTGCCTCTCTCATAAAGCAACAAATCAAGAACAGCCTTAGTAAACCGGAAAAATGCTTCTTTACTTCAGTTACGCAGCAAGGCCTTCATTGCAGGGTGAATTTTAGAACAAAATTTCAAGTATGAAGGTGTTTCAATGATTATTGCAAAAACTGTTTTGTTCTGGAAAATACCCAAATTATGTATAACCCCCTAAAACCAAGGTAGTGTTACAAGTATAACTTCTGTTGTTTCACTAAAAAGAAAACCTCACCTACAGGGAATGTTCAATAGACAGTCTTAGAATCAGTAATTATCATATGAGTTAAGAATTACTTGTGATGAGAGAATTTCCCTTCTCCTTGCTAATGTGCACTGAAAGGTTGTCTGATTTCTGTTTCTCTTCCCTTTTCCTCTTAAAATAATTCCATTTAAAAATGTTATGTTTGCACCCAATTACTCACTATATACAAAAACTCTGAAATTTACCTTATTTCTCAGGCCCAGCACTAACTCAGCATTGACTATTCCAATGCAGATCACACATTTCTTTAACACGGTCCAAACTGTATGGAGGTGTTTGGGTAATTACACAGGAAGTCAACTATTCTTAAGTGGGGCTACTATGTGCTTGAGATACACAATCTTCATTTACTGTAGGATTATCTCTGTTGGTATAGAAGTATATTCGTGAGCAGGAGACCATATAGTAATCTGTCATCAGTCCCAAGCCTCTGGCTGATAATGTCAAGTACAGCAGCCTCAGCAGTGATACCTTGCTCCTGGTCCCTGAGAAGAGAGTTCTTTTCTTCCTGTAGTAGTCTCAAATCGATGACGCACTCTGTGGCAAAAGATGGGATGTTCAGGGCAGTTTTAAACCTGGTCATTCCAGTATTGACCTACACTTCACCTTGAGACTGCTTTCTGAGAAAATAACTGGATTTCATAAGCTCTGCACAGCACATTTTATAGATTACTGGCAGGCCTCTGATTCAGTGTATTGAACAACTTGAGGCATCTGATCAGGTGTCCTTGAAAGGATAGCGTTATTGACAGAAGAGCTGTGCAGTGGGCTGGAGAGCTGTGCTCGAGACAGAAGCATGGTGGGTTACTTCTACAGTCCTGTCTCCTTTGTTATATTTACCCCACACACGCACACAAAGAGAAAGGCTCATTAAGGTCAATTAAGACACAAAGCCCTTGTGCATAAATATTAGGCAGCCTACAACTCCAAAGCACAACCAGCTCCGTAGTAACCAGTCTCCAAATCGGGATCATGAAAACACAAGTACAATTACTGCATGAAATACAGGCATACACTGCTTACTCAATACTCAGGTGATGCCATTAGCTATACCTACATTGATAAATAAAAAAGGTTTCAGTTAGCAAACAAACACTGGATCTCTGATCATCCATACTGCTTAATTCTTAGCTTACTCCCCAGTTCTGTTTCGACAGTTCCAATTCTCTCTCCCCAATACAAATCTGCTACAAAGGGGGCTAGCCCTAAAGAGTAGGGGTATGACCATGCCTTGCCACTTAGCTTCATGGATCAATCCCCAGTCCTCTTCCATTTAGCAGCATAAATATAGCAAAAGAGACTCGTTAAAGGTAGAGGACCCTTACATTCAAACTGCCAATATTAGGTTTGATTATCGGATACCGGGACACCAAACCAACCCCCAACTGCGCTTCTACATATCCTTTTATTCCACATTACTGAAACTGGGCTGTTCAGGAAGGATGAAGAACTGTGAACCAAGACAATTTTTGTTTCTGACTGTCAGTCCAGTTCTGGCAAAATGAAGATAAGCAGGTAAGGCTATTGATTGACTTCATGGAGTCATGGCAGCTGATACTGGCTCTTGCTCACTATTGGTGACTCAATTTCAGAAATATTCAGCTCAATACGTTCTCACTAAGAAATAGCACTTCAGAATCCCACTGCATTGCTGCTACTATGCTTGGTGAAGAAAAAGTGTTACCGATAACAGGGAGCCCAATCATTCTGAGGTTCTCTTAGAAAATTTCAACTACGTAAAATTCAGTTTATAAGAATCTATGTGCCCCTTTTAGTATAATCATGATATTGTTATGGGTTGTTAGGTTATTTTTGGAGCTAAAACTCCAACTCTTACTTAAGAAGGGTAGAATTAAAATATGTAAGCAGCTAAATATATTGAAAATCTACTTAATGATTTTTGTAGATATCATACAATTCTAATTTGTGCTGATTTTGAAGCACTAATTATATAGATATAGGCAATACGTGTGTACCCTGTGACCAAGTATTTGGAGTGCAAATAACACCATGAAATTACTAAGAGTTTTTATGATATTTTTTTCTTAGGTTTTCAAATCAAATTGGTCTATAAAGCATTAAAAAGCTTTATTTTCCTTCCAGAATAACTTTGATCATCATTATATTACCACCACTTCTAGACGATATTTTCCTCAAATTGCTTTAGAAGTGTTCAGTCAGACGTTCTACTGTGTTTGAGAGATCCTATTACTCTCCCTTCCTTTGTTCACTCTGCTATTTTCAAATTAGTTCTCTTACATTTAAGTGTAAATATCTTGGATTCTTGAAATCTTTTGAGAAAGCTTCTCCTATATTTTTGAAGAAAGTAAACCTTCTACAACAGGATAGGGAAAAAGTTCTCTCTTTGATTAATTGGTTACAGTTATATGAAAAGCGTTGGAACAATACATAAGTTCTCAATGGTCAAAACTAGAACTGCAAAAAATGTAAAGAGAATCATGACAGTGAGTAACTGAGCAATAAAGTCATTGTGCATTCTGCAAGTGTCAACTCAATTCTCAGTGGCATCAAGACTTTCCGAATTACCTTAGTTGGTCTAGTAAAACATATTACATCACTTCTTACAAATATTCTTCCACATAGCTCTACAGCACATTCCTTTTTGTTGTATCTTACCACAATATTTACAATTGATTATATTCAATCTTAAATAAAACAAGCATGTTTTTTCTTAGTTTTAAATGTTTTCTTAATGCACTTTAATGGCATATTATTTGTTCTTTAAAAATGGTTTCCCTATATATATATATATATATATTCTATGAAATATCATTTAACTAGGCATAGTTTTCCTGAACACCCTACATTCTAACAAAACTAAGTTATATAAAATGCTATATGAAGTTTATGGAAAATTAGGGTTGTTAATTGAAACAATTATAATTGGAAAGAGCATTTTAAATTACTCTTAAAAACTGATGTGCATTAATGTAAACAAACATTATGACACCTTAAACCTCTACTGTACATTATTTTTCAAACTCCTTCCGTTCTTTGATTAGATATGCCAATCAACAGGCCAAATTCTGAGATCATGATTGAGGAAGCAATGAAGATTTCAAGCTTTGGCCAAATGATTTAATAACCCAACAATCCTGTTAGTAAAATCTGTGTGTGCATTTAGATTTATAAATTATGAATGGAGAGGTGAAGTAATTTTTGTAGGTACTGCATTGGCTGACAAGCCACAAAGTGAATCAAACAGCAGCAGCACAAAAGTATGTTCTGGTATAGCCAAAGCTTTCTAATAAGGGAACATTTAGTTCCGTTAAGGGTGAGATATGAAGTTCAGTCAGAGTCTGAGTCTCAGCAAAACACAGCTAATAGGTTACATACTTTCTTTGTTCACTGGGCCATAGTAATTCAAAATCCTGGACTATACACATGACATCCATCCTCTTGCCTGCCACAGTTAAAGATAATCACAGCTTCTGAGTCAGAGAATCATTGTGTTTTCTGTTAATCAGGAATGCTTTCAGGGAAGTGGGGGAGGAACAGGGAGAACCCAAATCACTATGCTCTGTTGTGCATTAAGGAATAGACATTTTTAAGCTTCTCTTGGAAGGAAGAAAAATACATTTCTAAGTAAATGGAACATGTTTTGTTTTACTGACACAATTCTATCTCAGAGATTGAATTCTGATGCTTGAGGCATGTTAACAAAAACCCTGAAAACCCTGATTTATGACCTTGGATCAGTCTGACCCTAAAGGGAGTTGACCAAGCCAGCAGCAGGTAAAGCAGGCTAGTGTTGCACAGGGAATAAGTTTACAAAAGGGGATGTGACGATCATCCAGCTACATATCCATTAGTCTGTGTTTGTTAGCCCACAGAGTTTAGAATACATTTGAAAGGAATGAGCAACTGAAGACAAAGTAAACAGAAAATCAGATAAAAGCCAATATGGATTTAGCAAATGTAGATTTGCCAGATAAACTTTATGTTCTTTGAAGGATAATTGACTTGCTTGATAAAAAGCATATTGTGGATGTAATCTCTCTGGATTTCAAGACAGTATTTTATAAGGAATCAGCTAGAAAATATTAAACTACAGAATGTAGTAATTAATACAGAATTTATAGTGGTACAGGTACAAAGCCAGGTAGAAAGCTCTCCTTGTTGGAGCTGTTGGATCTCCTCTGCCTGTACTCCAAGTTGATCAGCAGCAAGCCAGCTCTGTATTAGGAGCATCACTGGGGCACTTTGGAGGTTGGTGTTCTGAAAATGCAACCATTAAATCGTTTTTCACTGTTTTTACTGTGAGTTGTGCTGGATTTATCAATGGTCCTACTCACATGGATGAATAGATCAAGATATGTACATGGTCTGCATAGATCTGGAAACATTATTTCAACTTGAAAATGAAGGAAAAAAAGAACTAGTTTCAAAGTGTTTTGGTTTTTTGACAGATGAAGACAATCTAAACATAGGGTCCCCAACCTTAAGTTATACTATTCACTCCAACAGTGCTAATTCCTATTGTTCCTCAAAAGTCTTAAAAGCTAGAATTTACTTCTGCGTCCCAGAACAAGCAGCAGACTTGCATTTGGCAAAGAACATAGACTATATCTTGAAATGTTGAACAGCCTTGTGTGAAAGGAGGAAAAGAAATCTCAGTAGTCCCTCCCCAGTTTTCAAGACTAAGTCAGTCTTGAAAGTCAGTATAAAATGTGTTGAACTCTACTACAGAGTAACAAAAACTAGCTGACAAAACTTGGACATCTCAGACAGCTGAACTTTAGCAACTGTTCATCACCCTGATTTTGGTGTTTCCCATTAATGAAGTCTTTTCTTATTATTTTTCACTGATGGCCCAGAATTTTCTTATTCACCCCTACAGGTACACATGCTTACAGACACATATATTTTAGGTATTCTTAAGTACTCATGATGCTTAACATAATAAGGAGAAAGACGATCTTTCCCTTCATTTAAAAGCTGTTTTTTTACCACATATAACTCCACTAACTTCTGTTATGAGTTTTACAAGCATTCGCCTTGTATACAACTGTTAACAGCATTTCAACTGGGACTTCCTTAAAATGTTTCACCTCAAAAAGTGGGCTTGTCTTTAGGATTCATATGCAACGCTGCATATACAGTTAAAATTCTCAACTATATCTCACTTCTATAAATGTAATTCCTGATCTACACCAACTTAAGCTCAACAAGATCTGTTAGAGGAAGGCATTAAAATCTTCAATTCATACTACCAAGCACAGGGCCACAGAGACTGAGCAGAGAAATGGAGCTGTATTTGGACTGCATAAGCGTCCCAGTAGCTTTTCCTGAATTGAGCACTACACCACTGTCTGATGAATAATAGCAAAATTTCCTGTTTCAGCTCAGCCAGTGTATTTTTAGAAGAGCAGTCCTGACTCTCACATCAACAGAGCGCTATTTTCAGCTCTGATTCTATGGGGCCTCCTGAAGCCTACGTTGGAGGAGAAAGTCCTCTTAGTATAGATACTAATAGACAAGACATTCTATTGACCTAACAAGCAATGTGAGTTTGGTGGGTTGGTGTTGTCACCCTGCATACTAATTTTAATGGGGTTACTACTTTAGAATTAGACTTAATTTGTACTGTAATACCACTGGTGCTTCATGCCTCAGCTTCCATCACGCCAATTTTCATTTAATTGGAGTCTAACATTATTTTATGACTATGCTTGATCAGAAGCCAAAAGCAAAGAAGTAACTATTTGTCAATTTTATTTTGCTTTTCAATACATCCTACTTTAAAAGGTAAACATTTCAATGGATTGAGAATAAGTAGTTTAAAAAACTAAAACAAGGTCAGGTAGCAAGTATGAGCTCTGTAACTAGCAAGAGTGCAAGTACATATTTGGCATTTTACAGAACCTTCAAGGCTTAGTTTGATTAGTTATTAAAATTATGGCTGGCCTACAGGGAGAATCACAATAATTGGTATAGGTCATAGATAATCAAAAGTGTCTCTCCCAGTGGGATGAAACCTATTAAAATCAGATATTTAAATCTCTTTACACTCGCATATTCAACTCACGTGCAAAATTACTTGTCCCAAATCTTAGTCTCCAAGGAAGATCGCAGACATTTTTCATTGTTCTTTATGTAGTGCTAATTAACATTTTCAAGAGGTTTGAGACAGACAAAGCTCAATATACCCCAAAGAAATGATTCTTTCTAGATGTCAGATCTTTGCTTTATCTTACTGAAAGAATCAAGTTTAAAAGCTCTGAATGTTTAGACTACTTTAACTGACATCTCAAAGGCTAATATCGAAAAAAGATTATGAAGTACAGCCCATTATTTCTATTGTGAAAATCTGAACTTAAATCAAATGTTTACCAGATCAGTTTTAATTACTGATTGAAAAGTCTAGCTTTACTATTGAGAATGCTATTGCATTTTTCACATATTCATAATTGTTATGACATAGAAATCTCATGAAATCAAGAATTTGTCTAGCAAAGTTAAAAACAACAACAGAAAAGTAGAGAGCACATGAGAAATAACTAGCCAATATATATTCTGGTGTAATACTTATTAATGCAAAGTAAAAACCTTACTCTAATTGCCTGATAAAATTCTATCAAAGCCAAATAGATGTTTATCACAGACTTCAAAAGCTGTGGTGTTGAATTCTGAGAAGTGTATACTTCAGAGTTTTAGTTAAAAGTGTTTTTTCTCTCTTTTTTTTGATTTTATTTTTATTCTCACCTAAAATTTAAGTAATCAGATCTTAGCTGTACTTCAGAAAGAAAAGGAAGAACAGCACCTAGTAGTACAAAGTCTACAAAATTCTTTGTTATTTAACATAAAGTGGATACAACTTATGACAGAGATTTACAAAAAAAAAAAAAAGATTGCATTTGTTGTGGTCTTATTTAGAAATAAAAAGTGAAACTTCTCTTTCCATTAGCCAGAATTCAGCAAGAGAACAGAAAGGAATGATTAATAATAGCTGCCTCTAGGGCATACATGTAGCCCTTCATAGTTAGCATAAAACTCAACATTCAGCTTTAAAACTTTAGATTTCTGGCACCATTGTAATGGCAGATGCCTATGTACTTGCCAGTCTGGCCATTGGTAATGTCACTCCAATCTTAGACATGATAAACACTCCTTAGAATAATTATTCAGTATTTTTTGCAACTCTTTGGCAATTCACTTAGCCATTCAGTCTCTGGAATGCTCTGTTTTAGTTCTCTTGCCTCTAAGTTTAAAAATAGTTTCTTTCCTGTAGTCAAGGGTATTTATCCACTAAATGAACGGACAGCAGGAGGAAGGAAGACAGAAAACCATCGTTACTTGCCAATCAAGTCAATACACTAAAAAACGTTTTACTCACCTTGACAATGTCCCTGCACATACAATGCAGTCACACTATTATTCCTAATAGTTGCACTATTATTCATCAATTGAAATGCATCCTTCATTTTCATATTCATGAAAATGCTATGAGAAAGGTGTTATATCTAAAGACTAGACTCAATCAATGTGAATTCAGGGCCTGTACAGAACAGAACATGGGAGAAAGCATTCAGCAATCTTTCAAAATTATTCCTAGTGATACAATTCTTATCTACTTGCAGTGGCATATTGTATAATTAAACAAGAGAACAAGAGGAACCCTCTAAGTGAATCTCTTCAGGGTGGTAAGCAATTATGGAAAGAGAACAGAAAAAAAGAAACAAAAGCCTGCTGAAGATATACTTACACTCTTCATTTTTATTCAGGTTTTAGGAGTGTCCCAATATTTCAGTGAAAATAGTTTTTGCAGTTTTGTTTAGTGGATTGTAACTTAGTTGGCAAACCATTTGTTAACGACTTGTATTAAAAGTCCTCCACATTCTTAACATTATAATTAGTTTAGCAGAGCAATATGTTTATTGATAGGACAATGTGTCCAATAATACTATTCAGAGGGAATATCTCACATTATCTGTCACTGCCCTGAGAAGATAACTGAGCAATGCAATGCTTAAACAGACCTAAGACCTGTCACAATTAAAAATTAGACTGAAATTGAAAAGATTGCAGGAAAACAGATTTCTGTATGACATTTTGCCATGTTTTTTTTCAACAATGTTCCCTAAAAGTAAATCAGAAACAAGATAATATTTGACATTACTGTCATTACCTCCAGCATCAAGTAATGTTTAAAATAATAATAATAGGAACTAAGAAGCGTTCATTCCAAGGAATGTAACTCTTCCTCCTGGTGCCAGAAGACACCCCATTCCAGCCTTCAGTGCCACAGGACTCTTCCCTTTGCCAACCCCATAAGCGCGCAAGGAGACCACCTTCCCTGGCCCCCCGTCCTGAGGGGCTGCACCCCAGACAGGAGGGATTGGCAGCTCACAGAGTCAAGGCCCCTGACGTGCCCAGCTGGTTGTTGGCCTGTGTGCTCTGTGCCCTGCCACCACCGTTGCTGAACATGTGTACAGTGTCCTTGGACAAGACTTTGGCTCCTCTCTGCATGCACAGCAAATTGCTGTCTGTTGGCTGTCTTCGTTAGCTGCGCTCTCAGACACAGCCCAGCACAGATCTGCCACTCTCCAAACTCTTCCAGCTTCACTTACTGTAAATAGAAGTATTAAAAAGGGAAGAACTTAGCCTAGGACAACGTATCTTTCAGAAATGTGGTGAATGGCAGGATTGGACATAGCAGTAATATTTTCTCCCAAGCAAAAAATATCACCCATGTGCCAAAGTTAAATCAATTTTTTTTTTGTTCACCTGATAAGCCAATAAACCTCTGACAGACATGAGCTGAGAAGGGAGAGATAAAACAGCTTTCAGACACCACATACAAGTTCCCAAACATACGTTCTCAAAGAGACATAACACTGACATGTCTTAACACTTAAAAAATTAGTAACACTTTCAGCAACTATGTTATAAGCAAATGATGAAAATACTGCAAAACTGTTCTCTGAAAACTGGAATGCTAACACAAAACAGACTTGGTTGTAATGACAGAATTGGTTGTGCCAGAGAAAAGCCTTGCTGTGAAAGAAAGCGTACAGCCAAACAAAACAGAGAACAATGAGTACTGCATAACTCCCATGGATTTCAGTTACCTGCATGAAGAAAAACAATCGTGCAAGCACAACGCAACCAACCAACGCACAGAAAGTGTGAAACATTAGAGGAGATCACAGAAGAAACATCTTTAAGCACAAATAATGATTATTTTGAAGCAAGAAGTCAGAAAATCCTGTTAAGTGAAGCAATTCTGGATTTAGACATAAGCATTGTGCAAGCCACGATTCACAACGTAACCAGTGAAGTACCACTGATACTGTGTACGTACACAATATTCAAATTCATCATCTTTGAAAGGAGAGAAAAAATCTGCTAAAAAGTGCCTCATTTCCAAAGGAGGCAGTGATGGTAGCATCAAAATTTGTGAGAAGAAAATTACAAGAAGACAAAAGACTAAAATATTGTGAGCTGAATGAAACACAACAGAAAGAGTAAACAAACTACTTTAACAGCTGTGACTTTGAAAGCCTTTTTCTTACTTCCTTATCCCTCCAAAAGCTGGAAGGGATAAACAGCAGTAGCTGTAGAGAACAGCAGGAGTAAAAGATGTTTCAAAACATGGAGGTCACATTCACAGCTTTGTAGACGAACCTGTGCTATTTGAGGCACAAGGAAGGGCTTTGGAAAGAGAATGAACAAGGAGGTGATAATATCTTCTGATGATACAAAAGTATTCAGGGTAGTAAAAAAAAAAAAATAGACCTTAAAGAACGGCAAAAGGATTTCATAATATTGAAAGACTGGGTGATAACATACCAAATGAAATTCAGCGTTGACAAATACAAAACTGTAAATGGAGAAAAAGGTAACCCACGCAGTATTTGGCTTTATGCTAGCTCACACCACTCAAGAAGGTATCTCGTGGATAGCTCCCTGAAACATCAGCACATCGTTCAGAAGCCAGCAGGAAGATGACCAGAATGCCAGGAATTCTTAGTAAAGAAATAGAGAAAAGGACAAAAATAATATCATTATTCCACTACATAAATTCATATTTTTCCTGCATCCTGAATAGCACATGTAGCTCTGATTGCTCCATCTCAGAAAGGACATGATAAAAGGAAGAGCAACAAGGATCAAAGGTATATAATGGCTTCAATATGAAGGGAGTTTAAATAGTGAGACTCCTCAGCTGGGGAAAAAGGAAGAGTGAGAAAGGATGAATAACACAGCGTGAATAGGGAATGATTAGTCACTACCTCTCATAAAGCAAGAGCTAATGGGCGCCAAATGAATTTTTCAGGCAGCAGGTTTAGAACAAAAGAAACATCTTTTCCACATGCATGTAAATAAACTGTTGGATTGATTGCCACTGCCAACAATGAAAAAGTATTTAAAAACTGGTTACACAAATTCAAACGTGATTAACATAACAGGCTGGATGTGACCTCCTCCAGTTTAGAAAGCTCCAAACTGCAGTCCACCAAAAGTTGTGTGATATTTGGGGGTTTGATTGCTATTTTTTTTTTTGATAACCATTTTTAACCTTTGAACTAGCCTTTTGTATTTGCCACACTACAGCTTCAGGTCCTTCACTAGCAGAAGCAGCACAACTGGAAGAGCAACCAGAGTCAGCCCTGGGACAAAACAACAGCATAAAGGGCTCAGCACGCGAGTTTCAAGACTTGCTATAGCTGTGTGAGCCTTGTTGATGGGCTTAAGCCAACCCGAGTGCAGCCTGCCTCCAAAAGGGAAGCTCTCGCCCTTGTCTCCACATCCTACTTGGGGAGGAAAAAAAGAAAAAAAAAAAAAAAAAACAGATCCAGACGTTCAGTTTTCAACTTCCAAGGATCCATTTCGTGGTCTGGATCACCATGCAGCTGCAGGACCAGCCACAGACAGCACTGACCCTGCAGCAGTTTAAATGACTTCTGCTGGTGGTTCTGTGTTGGACTAGTACACACATTTTACCCAAAGGTTTCATCAGTGTGTTATCTTTGTGCTCGGCAACACCAATGCACATTTTGCATGGACCGTTATTCAATAGTGTTAGCTTTTAATACAATGCATATGTTTTTCTTTAAAAATCCAAGGCTGTCCATGGTCTTAAGTATAAATTTAATATATGTAGAATAATGAGCAATTAACATACTTTCTCCACACAGAGTCACTATACTTTGAGCTCCTACTTTTCAGTATTTTCTCTTCCATAGATGCAAAAAAGGCATAGCCTCATTTATTCATTAGCTGCACATTATATGCTACTGTTCAACATTTATTGTTGAATTATATTTCACTAATAAAACATAACTCCACTTTCTCTAAAATTTGCTTCCTTTAACTTCATAAAAAGATTTCTTTCCCCCTTTGGGGTATTTCAAAGCATTTAAATTGTGATTAGCTTCCAAAATAAATCCCAGCTATCAGACAGGCTGAAGGAAGCCAAAGGTACTTTACAATGCAAAGATCACACATGGATACTCTGTACACAAACGAAAAGCTTCCCCTTTCATTGTTTTATAGAATGAGTTCAAATATATATTTGAGACATACGCATACTCAGTAAAATTAAATCACTATATATAGTCATATAGTTTTGCTTCTAAGAAGTGATTGCTATTTTATGTTGTTTCTGCTAAAAGCTTTTAACCTGAACAAGACTGATGTTTTAACCTTTCAAGAGACAAGAATGATAAATTTGGCCAAGGACTAAATCAGATATTTGTTCTAGAAAGTCTTTCCAAATCCAGATGTTAACATGTTATGAATAAACAAACGTTGCATTTTACAATGCTTTTAAATAGAAATGATAAATTATTTAATAACCATATCAAGTAGTCGATGAAAGTCTCAATTACCATAAGACGTTTTTATATAGTTCTAATAAATCAGAATGTTGCTATTTTAACTTCTAGGGTTTTCTCCCCAATTTCTTATTTTGCAATTCAGCAAGCACTACTGCCACCTCCTGATCTTCAGCTGTATATATCAAAATACATCTTTACATTTTGTAGTAAGTATTGTCAAAGCTCTCAAGAAATTAACTTTCAATGACTCAGCCATTTGCTGTTTGATTTTTGAAATACATTTTTCTAACATTTTTACTTCTGTAATTATAAAAGGTTTTCTTTCTTAATGAAGTATTTCCTACCCATACCCTGTTTCTCATATCATAGACACTGACATGATCTGAATGACATAATGGGTTTTACCTTCACATGAAAGCATTTTACCACAAAGATGACCCCTTGGCTGGGGTCAATTTGAAAAATAACACATTTAGTCCCAAAAATCAGCACTGAAATTTCTGAGACATGAAGAGTGTTCCTGAGCTTCCAAAACTTTAAAAATATTACATTTTGCACTGAAGCAAGCATAAAACTTTGAGTTTTTTGAAAGCAAAATGGAGATTAGCCCAGAGAAACAATGTCCTGTTCAGAGATGTCATCTGAATGATCACCAGAGCTCTCCAAGCGCTGTAGTCCTGATCACAATTTTGAAATTCTAGTTCACTGTGTCTGTTTTCCAGTTTCTCTTCCAGCTTGCCAAGTAAAGTATATACACAGGAAAGTAGAGAGTGCAAAGAGAAAGAGAAGAGACTCTTCTGTGATTAGGAATGTGGCAAGTGTGAGTAACTGGGACTCAGGTCATTACTTCAGTAAAAATAGACTTTTGCTAACGCAACAGCTCCCGTAGGAGAGATTTATTAGGCTCTTTATCTCCTCCTCATCTGACCTGTCAACTTATTGGTTACAGGTGAATCTCACATTTTAATATAGAAGTCCAGCCGAAGCCCAGAAAAACCTTTCTTGACAAAAGTGTACTAGGACCTTCCAACACACCTATTTCCACAAACTGATATACTCCGAGAAGCATTTAATTATAAAGTTCCCAACCAGTTCTCATCATACAGACAGGTCTGAACAGGGAAAAAGTAAAAACATGATACTGGGGTATGAAAGCAGAGCCCAGAGTACCAGTTCTGCAAAAAAATCACACCACGGAACCACAGCTCCCTGACTGGCAACCACCACAGTAAAGGACAGGCTATCCGGCACTCCTAATGCACTCTGGGAGAGGAAGAGGAAAGAGAAATCTGCTGAAGGGAAGAGGCCATCAACAACAAGAAGCACTGACCTCAGCGCAAAGTGACTGTACATACCTTTCTTTCTTGGCTCACACAGGTCTCAACCTGTTCCAAAGATTTAATTGCACAACTAGTCCTGTAGTCTTCAACAGAACTCATCTGATTTAAGAACATACTTAAGCAGATCAGAGCTAGCTATCAAAACTTCTTGCAGGACACATCTCTATGGAGCCCAATGTTCTAGCCAAGCACAACCTAGACTTCAGAAATTCCCAAACCAAAAATAATTCTAATAAATAAATCATAAGATCTGTTTTTGTTTGTAACAATTTTACACCAGCATAAGTTCAATGAAATCTGCAGTGCCTTCTAATATATATGGAATATTTAAATGGGAGATAGACTTGCAAAACTGTTATATCATTTAGCTCATCATATTGCTAGTCTGACACCCTTATCACTTATTGGTTGCATCTTTTTCAAGGTTTGTTACTTGTATCACTGCTAATTTTTTTTTCCCTCCAAATTACTGTTATCTGTAGAAGGAATAGACACTTCAACATAACCACGCAGAATGCAAACAAAGGTTTCTGATACATGGTACAGGATGTTGTTACACTGCTCTGGAACCTCTTATTGACCATTTTATCCTGTTGTGGATGTCACCCCAGGAAAGCCTTAGCTATCCATACGAACTCTGAAGCGATGACGTTGCAATTTTAACTAAAAGAGATACCCAGAATATTAACCAAGAACTGGTTTGGTGCAACAATGAGGCTTTTAAACAGACTCCATCTTTAGAGTAAGATTCCACCCATGTAATGGAAACATGCCATCTACCCAGACTGACCATATTATGCAATAATACATAAATAGTATATAACAATACGTATTTAATAATCTGGCATCATCAAGTTGTATAAAGCCACTTCTCAGTCTATCAAGAGTGTCTTCAGATTTCCTACCTACCCACAGCTCTTCCTCAAGACATTATACTTTTAAATTACAAATTAAGTAATAAACATCAATCACAGAATACTTGTAAATTAATGACTAAAAAAAGCATTTTTAGAAAGAAGATGCATAGGGTCTACAAGCTGGACAAATGCAACACTGAAGTTGCCTTTTTACTCAATATCTCTAGCCTGATTTTTGGCACAAAATCTTATTTTTGTACTTTTCTGCTGGCTGATATCCATGTTGAGGTTTTTCTATCAGCACAGCCTATTTCCCCTCATATTTCAGAGGGCTGCGTTCAATTTCCTCTCAGGGAACCTGAGCAGAAAAGGGGATTGGCTCAGCATCCTTCTTAAATTTTGAAGCTAGATTCAGCTAGCTATTTCATCATTATCTTTCTCCCTCTCCTCCTTCTTTGAATTGTGCCACTGAACTTTTCCTATCCCTCTCCATGACTAAATTGTTTCATTTCCTCCCACACTATTTTAATTGGAAACCATATTCATCATCTCAAAGGATTCCAATCTAAGGCAAGTCACCCTGATAATAAGTCAGTTTCTGTGTTAGAAACCACCTTGGTTTTGTGTAACAGGAAAACAAAGAAAAAGGAAAAACAAAGGGACCATTAATTGAAGTTCCTACCCAACACTGAAAGCCCAACCTTTTTTGTTGTTGTTGTTTAGTAGAGGAAACCAAGAAGCAAAACAAACATTAGCTTAGGATTCCTTCATCTATTGCAATGCTCCTTAGCTTCTAATCCTGAGGTAGGTTGGTGTAGACAAAGAAGTCTGTTCCTCTCGTGTCCTGGCTGGAAATGGCCAAGTTCTGCTAGTTAAAACAGATCAGCAATTAGTCTTACACAAGCAATAAGGATCCATATCAATGGTCAAAAGTATGCTCAACTGACCACTTCATGGCCTGAATATGCCACAGTGGCCTTGCTTCCTTGGCAGGTGAAGCACTAAACATCCCTTGTCACACCACAGTGCTCAGAAACATGCTCCAGAAGCAGCTAGGATGACCGTTACGTGAAATTTCTGGAGCTGGCACAAATACTAGGAAGATGTTGCAGGGACTTCAGACAGAAAATTAACACAGAGTGGTATAGTTTCATTACCAAATGCAATGTATTATTAGACTATGAAAGTGTTTAGGTAAGTAAAAACTAAGAGTCTTTTACAATGATTACAGGACACAGATTAAATAGCTATGGGATCAATATTATGTACTTCTGTGGCATGTGTTAAGTGTTAATTAAGAACAAGTCCCCTTTCCAAGCACACACAATCTTAAAAGAGAACTCAAACACAGATGATGCACCCATACTTTTTCTAAAAAGAATCAACTTTTGTCCAATGATGAGTACCTAATTCCTTTTAAAAGACCTGTATAAATATTTTAGCATTTTGAGGTATACCTTTCATAGAAAGGTGTGCACGTAGGCAGGAGTCTCTCATCAATGGGTTGACAGTTAAAGTTGCTGCTCTTGATCAAAGTATTGTTCACCTGTAACTAGCCAAATCAGTCTTTCCCCCAGTGTTGTGGAACCACATAAATCTAAATTACAAGAATACATTTATCTACATAAACACAACCAGAAATCTTCATAAGAAGAAAATAACTCCTATAAAACAACAAATTACCCTTCGCATCTTAAGCTTCCTACCCCTCATCAACGTGGAGTAAGGGATGAAGAAGAGCAACTTATTATCAGCAACAAGGTGGATGGTGAACTGAATAGCAAAACTGCCACATATGTACACAGACTTCACTGAAATGGCTCGTTTAGACAAGTATACAGTTTTCCTCATTAAAGCCACTGGGTCTTCCTCTTTGCCAAAATTAGGAAAAGGTTGATTTTCATCTCATTAACATCAAATCCTTAGCCTGACTTGATGCTAATCCTCTTAAAAACACAATTACAAAAAAACATTTCTTTGAACAATAATTTTAGAGTTAATATCTTGTCTTTCACTCTCTATAAGAAATGTTGTAGTGCTATATATACCAGTCTGAATTCCATTATTTGGTATTATTCACAAGAGCACTACTTCTCTTTCCAGCCATTGGGTTTATTTTTGTCATGAATTAGTCAACCAATAGGTTTTCATAATTTTAAATGTGCTCTTATTACTGTTAGAAATTGCAACAGGTACCTTCCTTCTAATGAAGGAAGAAAGACAAATATATAGCTCTGCAGGTTTCTTAGCTATCCAGCTTCTATATGATTCTCAGGGGATTAGATGTTTGGTGCATTTTAGAAATGTTTTAACATTGAAATCGTAATTTTAAAATCAAGTAAAACTTTCACAAATAAATTTTCTCTCTATTTGGAGACATTGCCATTATTAGAAATGAAGGATTAGTGATAATGACAGTCGTGTTCATCTTTTGGTGATATTTCCCCTTAATAGATTCGCTCTCTCTTTAAATGACATTTACATGATTGGAATTAAATTTCAATGCTTGACAACCAAGCACAAAGGCATTGAGCCCATACACAGTAAATTTTTGGTTCAATATGCCCTTCTCCAGGGCATATTGAATGGTCAAATGTGTACCATGCTTTTAAAAATAAAATGGGATAAAACATACATGCATGTGATCTTTTCAAAAACAAAGAAACAAACATTCAAATGGATTTAATCTCTCGATGCAAAGCTCTCTACAGTCAACAAAAGGAATCCCACAGGTCTCATTGTGTTATTCACTAGGGTCTGATAACACAGGCTGCCTATTTCTTGTTAAACTCCAAGCCTGCATCACTCCTTCACCTCTCCAAAATAAACTGGCTTGATAACTACAACCTGTTTTCTAGAGAAAATCTCTAAACAGCTTCCATATGATCTGAACACATTCCCTTTGCTCTTCTTCCATAGGTGTGATCTTGCTGTAGTAAGCCTTGAAACCCACAAATACTGACACTCCTGCCTTGAGTGAGGAAGCCACTGCTCTTGTAGGGTTTTTGCCAAATTATTTTACTGCCATTAACCCCAACCTCAGTCACTTGGGCATTTTTCCTTCAGTGACAAAACCACAATGTCATGCTGACAGAAATGACCAAATTCAGTATTTTTGTTGTTGTTTACAGAATTTACAAGTCTTGTATTGTCTTCATCTGAGAATTTCTACAAGCTGCCTTAAGAGCTCCAACACAGTCTGAGAATAACTCCATCCATTAAAAAAAAAAGATACTGTTTTTGTTTTATTTTTTATTAATTTTGATTAATGTTCTGCTTCTCTTTACAGCTTCATAGCTGCAAACAATGCCACTCACCGTTTCTCAGAATACTTACTCAATGGATTTTTTCCATCATTAAATAAAATAAGACACTATTTCAGAGTCCCAATGCTTGCAAACACTGGGTTCCTGGTACAGGCAAGAGCTTAACACTGCTAAAGAAAAAAGCCAAACTGTGACTGCAGAGGCTTGCATGGAAGATGATAAAACGTGATAAGCAATTCAAACTTTTTTCCTCTGACTGTAGTCTTCTATTTAATTACTCTATATGATACTCTATATATCAATTAAACAAAGGGCTGTAGGCTAACTTCATATCCAAATCACAGATGGGGCAAATCTGTCATTGCACTGACTCGCTGTCAGCATGATCCATTCTGGAACTGATGCTTCCCTCAGAGCAGTGAAGCTGCCCGGTGGAAGCAGGGAAGCTGGGCACAATATCTGCAACTATGCTTAGAAAAAGTGCTACAGCAGTACAAAGTTGTGCTGGTTTTCAATCATTTTCTCCAGTAATCTAACTGAATTTCTGTTGCTGAATGTACAGTTCTTCTACAGATAATTTTCACTGATCAAAGAGGGAACCAGCAGCTTAGGAGGGACATCAGGAATTAGCCATTTATAGTGAAATCAGGCAAAGAGCTTAGGATAACATTCATAATACAGGAAGAAAGTAACAAATAAGAAACAGACCAGATGCAGGAATGAGTTTGTTACTTTCAGTATGAAACCACAAAATTTTCAATTTCTTAGCAGAATTCTGGCAAATACCTCATTCTAGGTAGGTTTCATGAGGTAAGGATGTGGACAAATGCATCTGCCAGGTGTCTTTCCCCAAAACGAGCACAGCTGTTATGAACTGTGATTGTGTAAAAGCTGTAATTACAGACTTAGGAATTAGTGCAACAGGGCCTATGCATTGCAGGCCAAAACAAGCAGGCATGTATAATCTTGGTGTAAGCTAAAAGACTACAATTAGATACAGACAGAATAACAACTACTTTATAATTAGTTTTCTAGAAGTTATATCTTTAGTGAATGCTGGAAGAAATGTGTTATATAAACTCAGAAATCATGTCTGTATAGCTCTAATTCATGTATAAATGTAAGTTCGTGCATGCTTTTAGCCTGTGAATAACAAATGTCACAGGCTTCAACAACTCTAAGGATATAAAACTGCTTACCTAAGTAATTTGCTGTATGACTGTGTTGGAGCAATAATGTGGGCTCATATGACATTTAGCCTTGTTTTTCTACAGTTAATTCTATTAGTAATACTGCAACATTTTAAAAGAATGATGTTCTAATATAGTTTGATATTTCTGTATAGTTTGGTGTCTATGCAGGCACCCAAAGGGTAATAAAGGACACTCACAGCACATGGAAATTGAATTATTTTTAAAGGCAAAGAAAAAGATATTAGCTACACAATTTGTGTCTTTTTTTTCCTCATATTATCCTTAAAACAAAACATTTATGTCTGATGATGTCTAGTGCTCAGATAATGTCAGTAGGAGATCTCTCCCTAAAACTGAAATAAAATATACAGGATTTCCTGCTGATTTATGGAAACATTTCTATGGAAGATGCATAGCTTACTTTTTAAGTATCAGGATACCAAGGCTTAACCTTTCATACTCCATGCAGCTATTAGTAATTTTCATTTAAATAAAATTTTCCATACCTCTGTTACAATACTACATAACAAGTTTATCTAGAATAGCTTGACCATTGGCATTTTTCCAATATTTATTCCTTTTCCATTTAAATGTAACTCTAGTAAATTACCACCTGTTTATCTATGAACTATATTTAAATAAAGTTAACATTTTCTAATATAGATTAAATTGATGTGTTCTCAAAGAATACTGAAGCATCATCTTCCAAAAGGAACTCAGACTTTATTGTTAAACAGGACAGATAATATACTGAACCTTCAGATGTATTTTTAAATTAGAGTAGCAGTCAGATGATCTGCAGCATACCTGGATGTTCTTCTGTCAAAAACAACATAGTTTTAAGTCGGGGAGATAATTTGCCATGGTTTTCTGTGGCCAGAGATCAGCCTGAGTTTTCAAAACTGGTACTAGAGATTACTGTTGTAATCTGTTTCACTCCTTAACAAAACAACAGTTTCCTGATGCCATTTCAGGACCCAAGACCATATGTTCATCATTTATATGATAAAGCAGAGAATGAACATGGTTCAGTGCCATTAATAAATTTCAGTTCCACAACTGCTGGGGATATAAAAAAAAACCTCTCCTTAAGAAAGAGAAAAGATTCAAATATAGTTCCTCTATGTCATGTACTTCAGCTGCAGGAAGGGTTTTTTGTTTTGTCAAGAAATTTATATTTGGATTGACCTACACAAGGTTTTTCCTGATATGATAAAAAAGATACAATGTTATTTGCATACTTCCAGGAGAGATAAAGATGACCTGCATCTGTAAATTTGCTACATGTGTAAATTGACAGAACACAGCAGAGCATCACCAAGACTTCTTGTGAGGACAACCAAAAGAAGTATCCTGTATCAGCTAACACTTCTGAGGAATTGTGTATCATTTATCCTCTTTTGGAAATCCCAATAAGACAAACCCATTTCGGTATTTTCTCCTAATACATGCACAGATATAATCAAGTTTTCGTGGTCAATTGTTTATGAAAAACAAGATAATTTAATATGTATTATTACAAAGTCAAATTCAATTCAGCACAAAGTTCATAAAAATTTTGAATTGTACTTCCATTTGCACTTAAAGCCAACTAGTAGTAAATGTAGACTAGAAAATTAGTATGTGCATAAATAGCATTAAAAATTACAGACAGATACAACACTGATACCACATTTTAGATAATAAGCAATGAAAGTGATAACTCAAATTCAGTTAAAAAATTAGTTTATGAAATCTGAGATGTTTGTGCTAGCCTGTAATTTTACAAATACATTCTGAGAAGGTCAAAATGTGTACCAAAAAGTAGTTACGTTAACACAGGTTGTATTTTTCCACAGACATTCATATTAAGAGGAATTTTTACTATAATATTCAAAACATTTTCCTGTGATAAATCACCATACAATTCTAGCTGATGATAAAATCAGTATTGGACAGAATACTTTGTTGTTTTTTATTTTTAAATACAAGGTTTCAATTCCCTGGTGCAATTATGGAACTTGAAATGTAATTCTCTTTAGAACTGCAAAGGAATTAGACCAGAGAAACCCTGTTAAGGATAAAGCATGATAAAAAGAAACAGCTTCAAAGACCTCTTTTATATTGCTGTTGCCTCATGTCAGGTTATATTCTAAGCCTGAGTTGTGTTAATGTCTGGGAAAGGACAATGAGAAAAATCAGGAAGGAAAGAAATCTGCGTAGCTTAGCATTTCAAAAAAATACTCAGTCACAGAAAAACATTTGCTCTTTTCCTGTTACAATTTAAGGTTTTACATTGGAATGTGCCTTTGAAATGCAATAGTTACTTCATAGGATGCTGACAGAATCGCCACTAATTATCATTTAACTGAACACTGTGAGGAGGCAGAAAGAAAACCCAGTCTCTAGTCTGAGGTCACAGAGCGAGTAATTGAAATTTTCCTTTACATAACTTTTATGAAAATTATATCTTATTTGGAACACTTCATGTTGAAAATAACACCAAGCCAAGAACAGGTACTGAAAAAAACACAGTTCAGCTCTACACATCCATAGATAAATGATCTGGAGAGATCTGCTCCTGTGGAAGAGCAGGGCACAGCACGGTCTGAGAGGCATACCCAAAGATAGTTCTCTCGCATCTGCCCATGCTTCCCTGGCCAGCTCCAAAGCAGGTCTCCAATTAACTTTGAACCATTAAATGAAATATAAATCAAGCACTTCAGTCTGTAAGCTGCATTATACATGCGCCAAGTTAACCATATCATTGATTAGCTCTGTGACATAAATGCTGTCACTTGGTAACTTTCCAGTGTGTGACTGGGGATTGTAGGTATGGCTGGAAGCAAGGCCTCAAGTCTGAAATTCCTTTCCAGGCAAAAAATCAGGAGCATCTATCTGACTGATGGCCTCCTTTGAGGGTCGCTGCCCTGGTTCTCAGAAGAAAAGTCCCACTGCCCGTCTCCGCATGGGATCAGAGGGTCAAGCGCCCCAGAAGTCAGAGCAGGGCCACGAGCCATGGCGCGCATCGCCCTCTCACTGCGCCCAGCCGCCAGGCACAGGGTGAGCGTGAAACGCCTGCTGCTCGCCTTTGGGGAGTGTAAGGAAGCATCACAGTGTCCCAAAAGCCAACAAGTCACAATTCAAAACCTAACGACTTTTTAATGATAACCACTGATCACATTCACTGGTAATTCCTATATCATCTAAACACAGCCCAATGCAGAGTAAATAGAGTGAGAAACAAAATGTTTTTTTTTTTTGGTTTTTTTTTTGGTGTTTTTTTTTTTTTTTTTACTGTTTTTGATTTCTGTTTGCCTCCAGCCTTCTGCCAGGATAAGGATGATGGATTCACAGAAATCACAAAAATGCAGTTTTTGTTACCCTGGAATGTAGCCTCTTCATGTAAGGATTTGAAATTATTTTAATGCATTTTTCAGTCTTCTGTGTCTAACATATCCTGGACATTTAAGGTTTCCTCCCCTCAAATCAGTCTAGGCTTTCTGCAGCTGTGGTCTAAAACCAAACTGATAATGAGGAGACTAAATGGAATGGGATACCAGCATGCTTTTATCACTGTGTGATGCGTGATTGATGTGCATGATGCACGAACTCAGTGCTTTCTCTGTCTGGTGGAAGCAGCCCTTTTGGCATGCAAAGGGATGCTCACACCAGTGTCAGACGGCTACAAACAGCCCAGAACAGTTCCAGTCCTCCTCCAGTTTGATTGGGTTTTGTGTACAGACTCCCCACTATTACTTCAAAGTTTAAGGTTCATCCATTTGTTTCTAAAAATGCAGACATCTGATTTTCAATCAGTTTGATCTCTGATGATTAGTACAAGGAAAATGTCTTAATTGGCACAACCATCCTTTGTCCTTTCAAAAGCATCTTAGTTCCACTGATGCTGAGAGCCATGTCCTTGGTGCAAGTTTCTCTGCATGCTGCAAACCACACCAAAGGGAAGAAGCAAACTCCCCCCTCTCTTTTATTTATTTTAAAATAAATTTTAAACTTATTAAATACATCCCATGAAGTCAGAAAAACAATCATAGAGGTTGCAACAAAAGCCTATGTCAACAACTAATAATGGAATTGCAGTATGTATCAAAATGATCTTACTTTGTAGATTATATAAAATACCCTGCCTTGTGGCTAGCAGGGACCTGCATAGGTCTTACAGTGCACTCCCCCTCTCAAAGCAAGGCCAGCTAGGTGAGGCTGCTCAGGGCCCTATCCGGTTGGGTTCTGAACATCCACAAGATGCTTCACAACCTCCCTCTGAAACCCCTTTCCACTGTCTGACCACCCTCATTGTGAAAACCAAAATCATCCATCTTGCAGTGTGTCTACTGCTTCTAGTCTTATCTCTGTGCAGATCACTTAGAGGAGAAAAATATTTAACATTTTTCTTGCCTTTTTTTTTTTTTTTGAATTGTTACCACTTAAGTTTGCTTCTCATGACTGCACTACCAATTTTCTAAACACAATCCCTTAAAGTATTTGTAGCGATTAACTTTAGCTAAAGTGGAGATGTGCAAGTCCTGTCTCTATCTTAGGATAATCCTGCAGCTATTTTTACATACCTTTGATTTAGTTTACTATACAGAATGCTTCTCTTAATCACACTCCAATACCACTGCCATCTTCTTTTCAATCAGAAAAATCTTAGAGAGAAATTGCATTTATGTTCTCAGCACTTCAGAATTGTAGGAAAAGCAACAAGTGTACTCATGCAGTGAAATCAGCCAAAAACAGGAATTTAGAAGAACATAGCAGCCTTAAGAACCAAATAAAGCAGCATTCCAAATGAGAATATGCTCCCACTAGAGTGTAACGCTCATTACTCATTACTCAGTGTATTCAGAGTTAAGCTTAAGACAGACAGACAACAACATGGATAACAGGGATTTCCTTCTGCATCTGAATCTGACCATAAAGATGCTGCAAAGGGCTAGCTGTATCACGTGTCATCAGCCGCCCTCACTGTCATTCAAGTTACCACAGTGAGTTCACTGCAGTCTACAGAGGGACTCTTCAGCATGTGCCAAATGCCACTTTAGGACCTTCACAGGAGTCTTCAAAGAAATGAATGTGTTAAATCCCACATGCTGAGGTACTTTCTCATTTTAAAAAAAGCAAGACCTGGTAGGTGGAGGGATATGGGAACGCTTCCTCGGCCAGAGTTATGGTGATTTGGCTATGGAGTGTATTTCTAAGGTAGATTATGCACATACAGAGTATGAGTATCCATCTAAACTCTTCCTCCTTAACAAGCCCATCCTACTCTAACAAAGGCAACAGCAAATTGTTTCACTTCCATTTACAAAGCAGATCTCCTGTCTTCAGTAAATCAACCATCAACAACCAACTTTGGTTCTCCTTTCAACTACAAAAGGAGAATAGCCAGAAACTACATGGACCCCACTAGAAGTTTACATGGATTGTGCTCAAATACAATGGAGAAAATGTAGCAAAAGACCTAGGTTACTATTTGTATTAGATATTGAACAATTATTTAGCTCCATGTCAAAGAAACAGAACATTTGCTGACTCTAATAATATTTTAGTAATGCAAGAATTACCCTGTCAAAACAGCCAACCCTTTCCCAACTGGCAGACACTTCAATATGCATTACACTGTAAAGCTTATGCCTCTATGATGTACACAGTAACTTATTTCACCTTTTGCATACACTGCCATAATCAAATATGTGACCTGGGTCCATGTGAAACTAAGATATCCTGATGGTTGCAGTCTTACAAATATTACAGATCAGGACAGAATGAATAAAAATCAAGCAAACAAGAAGACCTCCCCAGTAGAAGTTCTGTGGAACGCAACAAGCCTCAGATTAAGTTATGACATATTGACCACGCACAGTTAATTTAATGAAATCAAAGATACCTGGAGAATTTTCTCTGCTGTTGATAAATGGCAGTTTCCTGAAAAAGCAATGATGGCACTATGGTTCTCTTAAATGGGCTATCATTTCAACAGCCAAATCTCTCAGAGGAATTAACATTTTTGGAGGAATAACAAAAATATTGCCAACCGTTAGGCTTACGTTTCTGTAGGGCTTACACAATGTAACTGAAGGTAAAATAGAGTTAGATGCCTACAGCTCCACTCCTACAGTCCTCTCATCTTGAGATCTTGCAAAAGCTTTAGAATTACTACGACCATCCCTTCAGCAGCATACGTTTCATGAAAACAGGTCCCCGTTAATTCTACAGTAAAAAGAAAATTACATATTGCAAAATTTTATACTTATGTTCAAAATAGAAATGAAGAACAGGGACAATTATCTCAATGACCACCCCACAATTTCCTTGTCATCATCAGCTATGGGAAACAAGACAAGCACAAAATTCTCTTTGCTCTTATTCTCTCTTAGAACTTTTTCATCTCACCTGAAAGTACCTGTGCAGAGATGAAAGACTGGACTACTTTCACTTAGAACAGTAAACTGTAATTGAGATTTCAGGTGAACACTTAACTCCACTTCAGTGCAAAGGCAGCCAGGTCAGACAGAACCACGAATAATAAAGAAAATAGAATGAAAAAGAAAAACATTCTCATATGAGACTCCTACACTGTCACCTAAAAGATGAATACTATTTGGTATGCCAGAACTTAGAATTTCAGTTACATATTTCTCCTGCGAGAAAGTGTGACAAAATGTTAGCTCACAATCAAAATCAAATTTGGTATTTCAGTTATAGAGACAGTAACATTACAGTGTGTTGATGAAATTTAAAGTTGTCTATGCAGCCATTAGCACATCATATTCATGGTATTCTTTCAAGTTTTCATTCCTGTTTTCAGTCAAGTCTTTGCTTTTGCATAATAGAATCAACTATTGGTAAATCACTACTCACATAACAGATGTGAGAAAACATAATGAGGTTTATAATGAGGTTGAACAAGTTAAAAAAAAATTATTCAACTTTCTGTTTCTCAGTTTTCATGTGAACATTTAAAATAACTGAGGCTCACAAACCAACAGCTATAATGGCTGCCTACTAGTAGCAGACTACCAAGACACTGCCTGCAACTCTATACTATAGATTCTATATTTATTTGCAGCTGATAGTTACAGTAATACGAGAATGCTACTAGGCAAAATTCGTATACCTTCATTGCGTTCAATGCCCTCTTATTTCACCTTTATATATAAACTTGTAAGTATACGCACATATCTACCCACCTGACCATGGAATTCCTTCCCCCATTTTTGACAGGGAGATTGAGGGACTGTCCTGCCTGTTGCCTCTTTGCAGATACATTCTATGCAATAATTTTAGGAAAATCATAACAATAACAGTAGCAATTCTGTATATTTAGAGAACACAAAAATCTCCAAATGATTTTATCATGATATTGATAAGTAATAGTTGTTACCTGAAGGACAACCCAGTTTGGGAAAATTGAATAACCACTAACACTTACCAAGGTTTCTATTTAACGGCCACAAAAAGCCAATTTACATGTGCTCTGGAATATCTAAATAATATCACATATCCACAAGCACCCTGACAAACATATTGATCACTAACACTAACACCAGATAACAAAGACTAGAAGTAATTTAAGATCAGCTTGTCTTCATTTGGGGTTACAATACTCATAATTGAGTCTGATCTGTTGTCCTCTACTGCCCTCTAAACACCCTTTGTGTTTCCTGCACATTTCACAGAATCTCACTTAGCAAACTGTTAAAACCACAGCATCTAAAAAGAGTTTTCATCTCAAAAACAGCTCTGTTATCCAGTAATGCCATATTATCGGTTACATCCTCAGCTGTTAGCAACTGGTTTAGGTACTTTGATTTAACAGGAACAACGCCAGTTGTTAACCAGAGAAACTCGACTCCTGCCTGGAGTCTGATCTACAATACATAGGCAATTTATTCTATGCTTCTCATTTGTGGCAGAAGAATCTGTGATCTTCAGAAGATTCCCATTTGCAGAAGGTTAGTAAATGATTGACTTCACATGCATGTTACATGATACAGAAAGTCACATCGCAGAAATGTAGAAGGAATGTTACAGCTGACGATAGACACATCAATCATGGTTATAAACAACCTATTAATAGACCCTACAATGGTTACAGTAGTTTAAATAGGAACATTTCAGTGCAGTGATTTTTTTCTTTACTAACAGTTTAATCGTAGCCTCTATAAAACATTACACTGTAAATAGCGGAAACCTTTCCAACCTTTTTTCTACAGAAACTCCGCTTCTGCACTGCTTATTGGAGAGGCAGAAATGATGGGCACCAAAAAGTTAATCACCTTCCAGCAGTTGCTAGGTAACGTACTCTGCCATCCCTGCATCCCTGTCCCAGGGTGTTCAACCAAAGTCTACCAAAAAATCACTACTTCATCTTAAATTTCATTACTTGAATGCACATCCCTCTCCCTCCTTTCCAACCATCCCTCCAACATCCTGAGTTGACAGGGAGCAAGTGTCATTTTGGAGAAAAACAGACCTCATCTTCTTCATTTAATCTTTGTTAAAACCCTGCTGGTTTTCTCCCTTCCTTGTACCCCAAGCTGCAGCCCTGCCTCGTTAGCCTCTGCAGCACCAACAGTGCCGAGAGCTCCTGGGAGCGGGAGCAGCAGGAGGCGGCCCTGAAACGCACAACACGAAATAGCCCCTGGCTGCTACCGGCTGCACCTCTGCTCCCCTAGTGTTCTGCCCCAAGCCTTAATTCCCACCTATTGTCCTCAGACAGTTTATAACCTAGAGAAAACCACATTTCAGTCATATACTTCCAAACGTATTGGTTTTTTTTTGTTTGTGAAATAACTTTCAATCCATTTTAAGAGCTTTTATATTTTTTTAGGGTAAAAGAAAAAAAAAAACCACACCAGCACTCCTACAGACCAGAATGAACTCAAAGCACAAGAAACAAATGCCATTTCAACAAAAGCTGAATAGGGGTATTAAATAGCTATTTCTGAATCCTATTGTGGAGAAAAGTGAACAACCTGCTACTCATTTTTTGTCCGTAGGTGAGTTTTCTACACCAAAAATTCAGCTGCTGTATTTTATAACTCTTCCTCTGTTAGGTTTCTCCTCTTTAACAAAAGGCCTTCAAAAGACCCACGAAGCTATGAAAGACCTTCATGTGAGGTCTGCCATAGAAGACTAAATTTCACCACTAGTATTTTTATCAGCTCCAAGCTAAGGTATTTTAAAGAATGCTGATTCTAAAATCAAAAGCTTTGTGCCTCTTGATTTTGAATTGGAAGTGCTATAGAGATAGATAATCACGTATAGGGCAAATCCAGTTTTCCATCACATGCATGGCATTAGCACACACAGCAGAATGCTTTTCTTGTTTGCTAGGACACAGAAAATCAACAGATCATACAGAAGTAAAACTACTGAATTATTTCAGTCCTATAATGAATGCTGTTGGAGTTAAGTTCAATAGAAACAGGTTTTTGTTAGTGGACAACCCTATGGAAAAGTCAACTGTACATAAAGTACTAGAAAGGACAAATCACTATGGATATCCCATCAACTTCTACAGGATTGAGCTGTGGTTTTTTTAGTTTTTTAAATTCATAAAAGAAAAAGAAACATTAGATACAGGCTGGTCATGGAAGTTATTGATTTTTAATTTTGGACAAATTTCCTTAATTCTCTATTACTGTATGATCCCAATATTTTTGCTTAAATGAAATACAATTTAATTACAAGCCTCAAAAAAATGGACAATTCTTGAAAAATCATAGTAGGCTGATTAGATAGATACTATGATTAAATGAGGAAACGTTACAAAACTAAGCAAAACACGTTATGATTGTTTTTTAGAGTCTGATTAAGAAACAAACACCACCATCTTTCACGACTTCCCATTTCCTTTGACAAGTCATTGGGCCTTTCTGCTTTAAGCCCTTTTTCTTTATTGTTAGCAGATGCTGACTGAAGGGGATACTTCCCCATGTTCTAATTAAACCATTTTTTAATTCCCACTCTGAGGGCATAAAAGCTTGAGAAACAAAATGATTACTGACTGGTGCAGAAGTTCAATCGATACAGCCCGATTCATTCGTCATGTTGCTTTATAATCCAAATGGAATACTCATTATATATTACAGAGCAAATGAAACAGCCAGTATGTTACTGTCAGGCTACAAGTGCAGCAATACTAATTACTGCTACTCTCACTGGGAAAGGGTTCGTTATTTTTTTGTGCCCATGTTTGCAAAATATTATACACAAGTATGAATGAACTAAGATTTCTCACTAAACAGTCCTGATAACACCTTCTGATATATTCAGAATTCTCAAAAAGACTTGCATTTTGGAACTTTATGTGTTTTGCTGTGGTTTTGGGTGTTTTTTTGTTGTTGTTGTTCTGTTGGTTTTCTGTTGTTGGAGTTTCTTCTGTTTTTTTAAAGTACAAAGTTGTCGCTAGGCACAATGCAGGCAGATAACTGGACGTGTGGATTGCTGAGGGCAACAAAATGAGCACAGCACTGCTGCCCTCTTCCCGTGCCAGAGTCTGGAGCACCAGGCTGAAGGGTCCTCTCCCTGGGGGCTTGGAGTGCCCTGAGGAGCTCACTGTGTATCTGATCAATCCAGATCTAACTACCTTAAAGGCAGCTGAGATGCACCTAAAATTCCACAGGAATATGGAGAAGTTATATGTGGGGACACGGATATTACTGCAGGGAATGTCATGCTAAAGTTGAGAAGCTGCCATATGATCTTCAAAAGGAAAGAAAATAGAGCAACTGCAGTGAACCTTCCCTCGGATTGCTCACGTATCTCCACACAGCTCCAAGAGGGAAATACCCGTCTCTCTTCTGATGGTAAAAATATGGCCTTCTTCAGGAGGCAGAGAAGATGCTTCATATGTTAAATTTTTTATCTTGGTGTCCGAGGGGTAGCAGCAGCCCATAACTGCTCACACTTTTTACCAGGAATCAACCCTGCGGATGTCTAACTTTTTTCTCCTGCAGCTCCTCAAGAATCTCCCAGAGCTGAAGGTCAGTCCTGGCCTTTTCCAGCAGGAGAGAGACTCCCCCCACCCCCCGCTTTTTTTTTCCCCAGGCAGGGGCCTGGTCTCAACCAAGGAGACCCATCCGCTGTACACTGGGGTGGTGCTGAAGGGAGGGAGGGAGGGAGCAGGCACCTCGCCTGCCCAAATTGACTATGGCTTACAGTGAGGCTAGGGGTAGGTGGGCTGGAAAGGACCGAGCCAGCAAGAAGTCTAATTAAGATTAGGTCTCAAGTAGTAGGTTTTATAAGTTACTGCAAGACAAAAGCAAAACTTTAAATTATAGTTTTTCCAGCACACATTATATCTGCTGCTCTTCAGTCATTTCAGGACTAGGACTCTTATTTTGATCCTCACAGCAGAAACACTGATATTAGTCCTAATGCTTAAACAAATGCAGTTGAACAATGAGATGCAAGTTTGACAGACCTGCAAAAAGGGTCAGAGTTTTGAGTTATAAAGTGATTTTTTTTTAATCTATAATTCTTTCTTCACAACAGTCTTGTATGGTTTCAGGTATTGTAAAAGCAGATAGTGATACTCATTGGCCTAAAATGTTTGCGGCTGAGGGGACCAAACAGGGAGATGGACAGCAGGACACAGTTTTGCTAGGATACTAGTTTTGCTATTTTTTCTGTAATTATATTAGAAAGGAACATCCTCGTCGGGCTGAAAATCTTGTTTAAATTAGTTCTGCAGGAACAAATAAAACTGACAGATGCACATATCTTCTTAACACTACATCTATTGAGATTACTTTCCCCAAAGGAAAATACAAGTAAATATACTCAATTTAGTGTTTAGGGATAGTTGCTACAGACAGGTTTTACATTCATTTTAATGTGTATAATTGTATAAGTGTGTGTATATATATACACATATATATGATATGTGTGTATAAATAAGTCGCTATATATATATAAATATATATATATGTCACAATAGCTACTTGCCAACCTGATCATTATTAGCTGTCTAATTTCTTACAGATGTCAAAGTCACTTTCTACTTGGTAACCTGTACTGGTTAAATAATCTTTTTCCAAGCCTGAAGTGCAACATTGACTGTAAAATGTCATTCCCTTTTAAAGATCATATATTCAGAAAGTTATGACAAAAGGTGTAATAACAACAAATAGCAATAAAATGCTGCAGAAATCAATTTATGAGGCAGATTAACTAATCAAATTCTGCCATCCATGTTTCCGTGGGTGATACTTTACTCTCCTAGTTTTGGTGCTTTCAGATGCTCAGTCTAAGATAGGCATTGTTTCTCCAAATGTGTTGATCCCTTTGAAAAATCCATACTCTGAAAGACCCTCAGTTTACCCTTTCAGAAACTGAGGTATCCCTATTTTGAAAATTCAGGTCAGATGTTGTAGTTTGAGACTTTGGTTTGTTTGCATTTTTAGAATATTTTCATTCTCATAGGCAATCCTTATTACCAAATTTCAGTTCACATGAAATTTCTGTACTAAAGATACAAAATTTTAAAACACATCTAAAATGGAAAATATACCCATACTTTTATATATACTTATATATATACTTATGCTGGAGAACATACATATATACATACACACACATATATACATATAACATATATATATAACATATGTGTATATATATATATACATATATATATACACACACACGTTCTCCAGCATAAGTATAAGCCAGCAAATAGTGTACAAGAGAAAAACCACCACAGGCACCAAACAATGTAATGGACAGGGTATCAAATGAGGTAGTAGAGGCTGTGGAAAAGGTGGGGTAAGCATTTATATCACATATATATCGTGAACTAATTATACAAGAGAAATAAGCACTTGAGAGTTACATGCTCAGCCAACAGGCTGCAATATATTGATCAAATTACAGATGCACAAAGCGGGCAACAATGCCAAATTTTGGTTATAAACACATTACAATTGGAGAACAATTTTGAAACCAGATGGCAAAGAGCTCATGGAACAGGATGATATTAAAAGAAGAGATGTTAGTAGGGATGCTGAGTTTGAGAAAACAAATATCCACGTGAGAATAGATTAGTTTTTTCCATCATTTCTTGATGTATTGGTCAAGAATGCACTAATTACTGCTCATTGTATCAGCAGGTATTCATGAATCTGATATGGGTTTAGATTCCCTGAACTAGTCCCAGTTCAAACAAGTAATTAAATACCTGCACTTCAAGACTGCCCCATTTAAATCAATGGGACTACTCAGTTAACATTACACACATCCTTAATGGGTTTTCTGGATCAGGACTTACTGCAGAAGATAAATATTAAGTGATTTCCACATATATCCGCAGTAGAGTTGGCCAAAAAAAAAAAAACACAAGAATGTATTTCACACAAAAAAATGCTGAGCTTTTGACATATTTTTGTTCTGAATTAGGAAAAGATAGATACAGCTCTAGCATAATGCCAGAAATTAGAGACTGACCAGAGAAAGGATGTTAGAAAGTACTCTTTCCAGACTATCTGACTTGGACTACATTTATGTGGAAAGGAAGTCCTCATTCTCCTGAGAATGAAGACTGGAACCTTGATCTTCTCTGTAATGTAGATTTCTTAATGAAGTCTGTCTATTTATTATGTACCTTTCGCTCATGAGTTTTAATTGAGCATTTCATTAACAGGACAAAAGGGATTGAAATCAAAATATTTCTCAAATAGTTTCAGTTTTTAGAGTCATTACTTCCTCTGTTGGCCAGCTGCAATCAGTTGGCACTTTATTCCTTTGTGCAACTGCTGTAACACGTACACTTGACAGCTAATAGGAAGGAAATGGGTCAAATTCAACTCTCAGTAATTTCTCTATCTGGAAAGAGCCTGTTAACTTCAGAGGAGCCATCCTGTTCCAGTTCCCTTAAAGGTTGGAGCATAAACCAAAGATTTTTTTTTTTTTACACAGTAAAGGGGGGAGGGGGGGGCAGTATACCACTAACCACATTTTAAAATATAATATCTCTATCTTTTTGAAGCAGTATTTTAAAGTCCTTTTCTTTAGGGAAATTCCACTTTAAGACCTGAAGTGGGTGCCTATACCCGACTACAGCTCTGATTCAAGGTCCTACATTCTGGAAATGGGTAGGACAAGTTTATCCTCATACTTCACACTTGTGGTTTACTAGCTACAGGCATCTTCAATCTCAACACTGGAAATTTTGGGAGAACCTTTCCAGTGTTGCCTGTGTACACCATCAGAAGGCTCGGTGCCTAACTCCAGTTTGAAGTCCTAACTTGACCTTTATGTTCTATGTCCTTCACCAGATATAGCCTAATTTCTGTCTGGATACTCATTACTTCAGGTCATCCTAAAGCTTTTACTTACTGGCTCTTTATATTCAGTTTCACTGGCAAATTCTTCCACAAATATCAACATAGATTTTGTGCATTTCTGTACCACAGCTAAGTACCAAACACGAGGACAGTCTTACAAGTTGTCCAGACAAACATTTAAGAAATTAATCAAATCTCAACAGACATCCAAATATATGAATACTTGAAATAGCTTAGTTAAAGGGTACTAAAACCTTACGTCAAACATTAAAATCATTAAGTGCCAACCTAGTGACAATGGTCTGCAGTCCCATCCATCTGCCAAAACCCCTGATAACATGCTCCTGTAAACCCCCTGTGTAGCAAATCCCTGCTAAAAACACTTAGTCAACACATGGTCCACGTTTGCAAAACAAGTCACTGCTTTAACTACAATGGATAAAGGAAACCCACTGCAACTGACAGAACCAAAAACTTTGAAATAAGACCAGAATAGAAAAATGGTTGAACTACAGGAAGGTTATTACTAAGACCAAAGCAGAATAATTCCCAAATTTATATAATTTATATTTTATATGACAACTTTAAGTAGTTTTAGCACTACTTTAGTTTGCTTTTTAAAACTACCAATTGACCTCTGAGAAGTTGATATTTATTCCATAAAAAGTCACCTGTATCATGTTGTAAGGACTTAGTTCATATTTCCCTTGCCTGTGACTTTTTTCCAGTAATGTTTGAAGTGTATTTACGTTGATAAAAATAAAAGCATGCAGCTGATCAATATTGTTATTACCCATCTTTGTTATTTAAAACAAATTCTGATTTTTATGTACCAGTTTCTATAGAGAAATAAATTTTCAGCTACTGTGCTGCTAGCTGCTCTCAGTAACTAAAAAAGATACTAACATTACCACTTTGAGTAAACAGAGATTACTTAAATTGAAGTGATGCCTACTGCCATCTTCCTGGGACCTACCAAGAGATCCATAACCAAGAGTCCATAGAAATCTAGGCAATTCCTAAATGCATGGTATTACCCAATACAATTCAAAAAAAATCCAGAAACCTCTCAACTCTGGCATTTACTTAATTCTGAATACAAGCATTTCTCAAAAATTACGGTTTGGGGAGAGGAAAAAATATGAAAATGACAAGCTATTCTCAGAGTACATCTGGTGAAGGAACCACCAAAATGATGATATTCCTTGTCCCAATGACATCCTTCTTCAAACCCTCCACAAGACTGAGTCAAAAAGGAGCTGTGATTATAGGATACTGCAAGGCTGAACGTTATTTGGACACTCCTAGATTTTCCCTACTGAAAAAACAAACCAATAAAAAACTCAGTATGTGAAGCCGGGGTAAGTTATTGAAAAGAGAATGTACTCTATTTATGCTATTTCTACCTTCACAGTTTCTAAATACTCCCTGGAGGAGAGCTCCAAGGGCAGCTATTCATCACAGAGACCCTGTCAGCATGGCTCTTTCAAAGAATATTTACAGCTGCAGTAATCCATAGACTACATTAAGAAACTCTAATCCGATAATGATTAGCTTCCTTTTTTCTCTGGATCGCCATGGCTAGATGCCACTTCGGCACCTATTTTAACCATTGTTTGTCTGCAATAGGCCCTGTATTACTTGTGCTTTACTAGACAATTCTACTTGGCATTAGGTTAAGGTCACTACTAATTCAACCACTAATTTTGGCTTTTTTCATGACGTTTTTCTTACTGCCAGTCATGACCTACCTCTTGAATTCAGGATTCTGCATGACAACCTGCATTACATTCAGAATAATTCATTTAGTACTGTAGCACTTCAAAGTCTGCTTTAAAAAGTACTCTGCCTTCACTCAGTTTTTGTTTCAGGTCCTTTTCTTTTGGTTTCTTTAAATTACTTACAAGACTGGTTACTAACAAACTATCTGTAAAAGCAAAAAATAATCCTTCACACCACTCAACTAATCTCATTTTATTCTGAGAAACAGCATATCTGAAAAATCAGTACATTTCTTTTTACTGATAATCCTGATCACAAAACTTATTCTTAGCAGTGGTGAACTGTCTTCCTCAGAAAGATACACAGCATTTGTTTGCACATTTATTTTCTCAAGTCCTATCACCTAAGCTACAGCATTTACTTAACACCCATTCAGGTCTATTTAAAGAATAATAGTACACAAACTAGTATCTACTGAGCATGAATATTCTATAAGGTGCTTAGAGATTCTCTAGTTCATTGACTTCAGTCATCAGAAACAGCATTTCTTCCTTTATTTTTTATACACATATACCCAGGTCTTCCTTTTTGTCAGCAACCTATATTATTACACTTTGTAGCATGTATTGCTTTGTAGAAATAATTTATTGCCACAAAGAGAAGGAAAAACTGAAGGAAACATTTCATAAAAGAGGACAGTAGCATCCCATACTGAAATGTCATTTTAAAATTTTCAATATATACAAGAGAAACTCTTCAACTAGGCCAGTGCCAAGGACAACTTTTTGTTCCAAGCAAGAAACCTGTGGCATTGCCAACAGGAATTCTGATGAGCTACTGAATCACGATGGGGTCAGAATTGCATGGGGTGTATGAGAAAGATTCCAGTATGATTTCTTCAAAGAAAATCTTAAAAGTTTGAGGGCTTCTAAATTTAGGAAGGGCTGGCACTGCAGTGATTCAAAGCTATATCTAAGGTTTACCAGGCAGTCCAGATCTGCCTGCTCTTGCAGGGATTGCCAGTTAAGTGGTTCCCCAGGGGGCCCCAACCCCCCTGAAGAAGCTGCAATAAGGGGACATGGTGGGAGAAGCATTAGGTCAACAGTAGCTTCTTGCAGCTCACTTGGACATAGATTAGTGAATGTTCTGTTACTGAATAGGAGGATCGTATTCACATGAAGAATGAGCAAAATCCAGCCTGAAAGGTTAATTATAATTATTTCCCCTAGATTTAATCCACTTCTGATCCCTTTAAAGATACTTAAAGGAATTTCTCAGGAAGAGGAATATTAGCACAAAACAAGAAAAAAGCTGATATGAAAAATACGGCATATCATGAAGTGTTGCATACCTAAAATCAAAATTTAAGATAGGAACATGTCTTCTGCGATATAATTATAAAATAAAACCCCTTCTATAATATGGATTAATCTCATTTATGTTACTCATAAGTAATAACCATTTTACATTTCGGAGTATAAACGCATCCAAAAAATCACTTTTATGGGCAGATTTAGGAACTTCTCTACCTTTCTCAAACTTTAAATTTTTAAAGTATATTAGGTGCATGATGTATAACTTCATCTCTGAAGTTTGCTAGTGACAGTTAACCACATCTTATACGTACCTTCTTTTAACAGAAATTGATCATTTCATTTTAAGTTACGGCTGTATGATTCTGATTATTGCATATAGAAGTGTTCTCAAAATACAAAGCTTAACTTTTCATTAATATTCATTTGATAGTTTGATGAAGCATTTGAAAGTCAAATGCCAATCCATTTCTCTTTTATTATAAAAGTCCATGTTTAAAAAATGTTATAGGTTATTTGCAACAAATTAGAAAAGAGGAGCCTTCTGCTATCACTCAACAGGAACCAATTTATTTGATTAAACAGAATTCAGAATTTCCACTCCACTTTAACTCTGAAAATACAACTAAGCATGGCCATCTTCATTAGATTATGATCCTTTGATTTAAACAGAGGAAATATTTGGAAAAGGGCCACTCAAAAACAAAGCAACGGTATGCATAGAGTATATAGATAACATCATTTCTCATAGTTTCTGTATTTCCTTCATGATTGTCTGAATCAGCCACTTTCCACCACTATATTTAAAACTAATGCCTATTCATATTACAATCATGATGATGTGTCCACTTATATCTGAAAACAAATAGTAAAAATTTATATATTCATGCAGAAAAATAACAGTAAAACACTTCAGGTTAAACATTCAAAGTGCTACACATCTGTCATACAACAGTCAGCAAGCAGGTAAGTACAAAAGTTTTTAATGTTCTTGCACAAACAGTTGTGTGCAGCACATTTATAGAGGACACTGAATATGAAGCACCCCCTCTCAAGATTAGTGTTATAAAATGCATATACAATTTTAATTCACAATATACATAAGGCCTTTCTGACTCCAAGTAAATGAATTCTACCATAGAACTGTGAAAGACAAAAAGGCATATTGCTTTCACTATGGATGATTAAATCACAGACCACTCTGATCCCATTATTTTCTCCGTAAGAGCTTTCCCACTGAACTCTCAGAACTCAGGCCATATTTGAAAACTGTTAGCAAGGCTAATATTGCTTCCACCAGTCCTGCTTCAGCAGCCTTGTCTTGCTGCTCTCACATTAACAAAAACATGAACAATGGGCAAACAAACGCAGAGTTGGTCCTTTACCACTTGCTATAGTCATTTTATCTGCTTTTTCTACACACTTTGCTCTGTACAAAATAATAAATATTTGACTCTTTTCCGTGTTTTGGGCAACTTTTTGTTTTTGCTTGTTTGTTTTGAGGACAGTTATTAATGATTTCCATTTCAATTAAGCAAGTGAACAACCCATTAAATCTAAAAGTTGACTATGAATATCTTCCTAAAATTTTTGTAAAATATTGTGCCCATGTTTTCTAAACTACAGTTCTCCCTTTCTGATAACATTCCTTAAACATTGGCAAGATTTTGATATATTTCTCAAAAGGATGGTACCTTCAGAACAAGTGAATGACAGCAGACCTATGGAAGGGACCTATGACAAGGCTTCCTTCTTCCCAGATTGCTACTAATCCAACTACATTCACTGGTTTTCTGGTGATCTAAACAAATGTTTCAAAACAGAATACATGGAACATCAGTACCACTTTATATTTCTCATGCAGATTGGTTATTAAAAATAATTAAGAATCAATACAATTGTATTTCTTTTTGTCCCACTTAGAATGCAATTGATAATTAACTATACTTAATAAATTAAACTACATACATCATACAATACCTGTCTTTGGACAGTGGGATTGTTTCACTTTAACATTCCCATTACAGAGTTCTTCAGGGTGTGTCTTCCCTGAGGACTGGAAAGACTGTTGCTCTTCAGCATGAGGCTGAATGATTTTTTTCCATTTTCATTAAATGATTCTGAAGACAAGTAAATGCAGCCTCAGGTATTTGATTGCCATTCTAATCAAAGCACAGAACACTACAGCTTATGAGAATGTTAATCAGAGACGACTATAGCTTGACTGACATGCCTTTAAATGAGTTAAAAAACAATCACTTAGTGTACTTTTTCTTGGATGGATGTCTCTCATTCAAAACTTTTTTTTTATAGATGTACATATAACTGTTGCTGCTACACTAAATCAGGCAAAGACCAAGAAAGAAACTAATTCTTGAAGCAATTCTTTCCAAAAAACACATATACAAATACCCTCTCAAAAATGCAGCTCCCTGGTTTCTAAACTCTGATCTTCTCTTTCCTTTTGCACATCCATACTGAAGATAAAAGTCTACTGTGGAACTCCCAGTAGCAACGAGGTACCATTAATAGCACAATATTACCTTGGAGTATGCAGGCTTATTTACTCTATTTCTGAAAATGAGTTTTGAGATATATTACTTTTCAAGCAAAACTAACAGTAAATACTTCAAAACAGTGTACCTTAACACAGGAAATGGGTGATTTCCTTTACAACAAAGGGAACTTAATTATCACACTCTTGTGATTGACTGTCCATTAATACCAAAGCAGTAGTTGAATAAGCCACATTCCTCCATCTCTTGTCCAGTATCCTTAAAAAAAAAAAATGATTGCTGGTCACAGAAAGATGGAAGTTGAAAGTGAAGTCAGAAAATTTTCTTATACGAGCACTATCAAAGTTTGTTTTATAAATAAGGATTTTTGTATAAATAAGGATTTACAACATCATAAGCATACTCTACTCCAAGAGACTATTAGATCGAGAAAAGAAAAATAAAATCATATATACATGGCAGATGAGGTATAGTTATTCATCAAATAATAGCAGTCTTATGGGACAAGAAAAAATAGCTCCAGTTTGCATAGTACGTTAAAGCTTCAGAATTTAATTTGGAACTTATTTGATCATGCATAAAAAGTTGTCATTTAATTTGTTCGTTGCCATGAATACTGATTTTAGGTGACCAAAGAGTTGAGGCTCAACAGTAAAAAAAATTGTGTTGCACAAATATTTAATAGGGTTTGTACTTATGCAAGAGAATTCTAGAGCATGAAATTTTCATTATTAAAATAATCACAAGCAGGTATCAATAGGATAAGTCTGTAACACCCATCTATTCAGACAAGAAGAGATGAGGGGTGACAGTCAATGTCTACAACTCTGTAAAGAAAAACATGCTGACAAACCAACACCCACAGCACAGGCATTTCAGGCACTCACTTTGTACTATGGCTGCTGTGAGTGTTCTTCAGGAGCTGGAACCAGAGCTCCACTGCTGGAGAGAATCTTTTGATGCCATTTTGTCAGAAAGAAAACCAGCTTATGAGGTCTGAGGTCACTCCATAATTGCAAACGGGGACAATCTCGTGACATGCTTCAAAACTATAGACTGAAACAGTCACGTCCAAGACCCTATGACTGGATCATGTAAGGAGAGGCTCCAGATTTGGAGCAGTGAGCTATTCTCCTGCGAGTTTTCTTCCCAAAATAACTTGGCAATTATTGTTACACAGTGATATTTTGGAGTGTCCCTCAAGATTCATGCAACTTCTGTTCCCATATAAGACCAAAAAGTTTAAAAAAAAAAGTAGACAAAAGAGACTAGCTCTTATTAGGCCTGACTTCTGTTTTATCACATCTACAGGTTATTAAGAAGTACCTGTATTATATAGACTTCTGCATTGGTCTGTTCATTTCAAGAGCCCACTTTCTCAAGGTTACAGGTTGATGTTCAAGAAGTGAAACCAAAGCAATGAGAATTCTAGAGATCAGAAATTTTACAGTATCAATGTTGTTACAGTGCTAGTATGGGTATTCACTGCACATTACAGCATATCAAAACAGTACGTGAGGTACACCCCTTAAGTCTAATTTCTCAGTCATTATCAGCTGCCTGTGCTCTGAAGATACTGGTGTGTTTTGAGCCTACTGATAATTATTTCTGACTTGAATAGACAGCATCACTTCTGATCAATGCTAATTCTGACACGCTTTGATTTGAAAAAAGAAATTTGAAAAAGCCTTTCTGACAAAATGGAAATTGTGTGCAGTCAGCTTTAGGTTGAGAAGAAATTACTTAAATAGAGGATTATATGTTGTAGAATTGCTCTGTTAACACATAAGAATTAACAAATAGAATAGATACATAGGAAAGAAGGTTTTATGACATTAAAAGACAGAACAAATATACTTGAATTCCAAAGAACTTGAAAGCATACTTCTAGGGAAGAAAATAAATCCTATTCCTTTTTATGTAAAAACACACTGCTGTAGTTCTTCTGTTGGTCTTTACCTACTTTGAGGGATTTGCATAAAATTTCATGTATGCAAAATATGAACACTGTTACTGGTGGTCAGCAATATTAATTCTAGTCACAAATCAAATCATAAAACTGATTTGAGACAGCGCAGCCAATTTAATTAGGGTTTGATTCTGTTAAAATCAATGAGATCCCAAAGCACTCCAGTCTCAACTGATGCGTAAAGTTGCAGACAGGAAGAAATAATAATTACAAGGATAGTTATATCAACTTCAGTGACATCAAAACAGGATTTTACTAGATTAGGTGGGACTTAAGCTCAATGCCTAAGGAGCACTCAAGACCTCAGACAAATGTTATACTGCCCTTGGTATAAACTGTAACACCGTGGTTTCAATGTTGAAATTACCTGTACCTGCAAGATTAACTCTGATTTTGGTATCTATTCACACTGCATTAACACCTCTGACTGCAACAAAAAGTACCCTTAAAATGGGAAAAATAGAATACTAAATGCATTGCACATGAAATGCTTCATACTTTGCTTTATCACCTACGTGAGTAGGGGGAATGAGTCAAATGTTTTAAAGACAGTCACAGCAATAAGGAAATCCCTCTATTTTCATTTCAGTTACTGATTCCAGTAACTTAAGTTGACATAAAAATGTAAGAGAGCATGATTTGCAACACATCTTCATATCTCTATCACTGAAAAGTGCAGCAAACAAGGACCTTAATTTACTTTTACTGAAAAAGAGAAGTTTTGCCATTTATTTTAAAAAGAGCTTGACCAGCATCAGGTCTTGCTTTTTTGAATTATTAAACTGTTGACATACATTTCATTTGTTTTCTAACAGCCAGATGTCTACTGTACTGCTGACTAGCAAGTTCTCCTCATCTTCTATTTGTGCATTTAACTTCACCTTTCCAAATACGGTAATATACAATTATGTTTACTTGTCTTCCCAATTTTGTTATTTTATACTCTCTCTGGTTTCCCAGGAGCTTCTTCCAACATAAGTGAATTCAGTTCAAATACTACCTACAAATTAAGTGTATTCTCTATTCCACCATACAACATACTACAAAAATACTGAATAAGTTTGGATCCAGAAATCCCTGGGAGACCAAAACTCTCAGTTGACAGCAAACACTGCTAGAGGGTTCTTCATCCTCTTGTGAGATCACCTTACAGTGATTTCAATCTAGACTGTATCTGCCAAGTCAACTAATGGCATTGTCACATGGGAAAGTATCGAAGTGTACATATCACATTACTGCTTCCACCTTAAGCACAAGCCACAAAGGCATTTACATTGGTTTTGTGCCACCTTCTTGAACCACCACTGTTGACTTTTTTTTCTTTCACCATCTTATTCCCATCTGCTTCCAGATTGGGAGTTTTAAAATCACTACAGAGGCTATCTGGACTCTGAATTGGAAGTTGGGCACAATTTCCTGAGTTCTTTTTATTCTCCACTTCAAATGGATATCATTTGCCCTTTTTGAATCCTCAGACCTCCCTTATCTTCCATGTTGCCTAATATAATCTGTAGATAATAAAATGACTGATTTAAAATTCTTTCTTTTCTTCTTCTGTGGAACCTGTGAGAACTGTCAATTTCAACAAATTTCTTTTATAGAAGCACAATTTCTTCTCCTGTTCATACCTATTTCCTTCTCCTTTTTGGAGTTAAATTATACAAGTATCTGGTCATAATTAACCTTTTTTTTCTGTGTAAAGATGGCCATTTCAGTCTTACTCAGCCATTTCTGCATTACTTGTTATTGTTCTCCCAGTTTGTACTGCTCTCCCAGTTCTTGATATAAATCCGTTGTTTTAACACAGGATTGAAAGTTGTAAGTCAGATGTCCACCTGAGGATGTAGGCATTTTTTCCGTAGAATCTGAATGATTAAAAAGATTATAGACAGGGCTGACGGACTGCCAACTAACACTTCCTGTTATATAGCCCAGCTTTTGGTTGCTTATAACTTCACCAAAGTGACTGCCTACACTAAATATATTCATTGTGTTCTTCAGGGTGTTTATAGCCTAATTAACAATTCATGATTCCCAGAAGATTAAGAAAAATGAATTGCATTGTTTGTTACTTTTATTTGAAAACTTAACATCCCTATTTTGAGAGTGGGATCTTGACACTTGGCAGAAAGCAGTTGTCTAGCAAGTATGCGCCTATTGCTACTGCCAGAAAATGCCATTTAGTTTTGGAGCATGATGGTGGGAGAGGTGGCTTGGAGGCAGCCACTTCATGCTGAAAGAGCAGCCTGATCTTAGCACCGTAGGGCACACAGGGCAGCTCGCAGCGAGACACGTGGCAGACTGTGGCTGCTTCAGCCTCCCCTGGTGCCCACTCCTGAGCAGTTGAGCACACACCTGCAGCCCTAACTCCTGCAGGAATTTTACCTGTTACCACCACTGGGGCAGGGAAGCTGCATGGCAGAGAGACTGTCTGCCTTAATTTCCTCCAGTTAACCAGTCCATGAACTGGCCCAAATTAAAAAACTTTGACAAAAATTCAGTTTGAAGAATTTCAGTTTGCTCTTATCACCTGGGTCTCCAAATACTTCTGAGGGCAAGTTACAATGAGCACAAAGGCAAGCCCAAACATCCTGCATCAGCAGGTCTGCTGGTGCTGGCTCCTCGTTGCCTGGGCAGAAAGGGGAGCAAACCAGTGCTGAGCTCTCTGCACTCCAGACAGTTATCATTAACCACAGGGCTGGAGCATGAAAGCTGGAAACACCACAACATCATTTATGACCCTGAACAATAACAAATAAACCAGAAGTCTCTAATAAATTTAGTTCAGACTTTGCATTTTTCAGCAAATAGCTTGTCTAAGATGACAAAAATGTTTATTAGACTCAAAAGTAAGCATATTCTCTAGCTATATCCTCACTTTCTATTAATACCTGTTCCTTTTCAACAATGCAGTAATGGAAACACAGCAGCAGACCTGCAGACTCTTCCTCACAGTGCAGACAAAGCTCCTGTTCCCTCACAGTGGATCCCTGAGAGGTCCAGTACATCACACCAGCATCGAGCTCCCTGCCAGGAGCCACACAAATACCCACAACGGGCTGAATTAATGTAGCCTTGCTGCTTTGCATCCTCCCAACAGAGTTGTTGGGCAACATGATTTTACACTTTGAGCTAATTCAGAGACCAAACACAAAATGCTGCACTAGGGAACATTACATGTTTTCTAACACTCCCAGGAGGTACTCATTGGGAGAAAGATACTACTATTTTTATTTTATTTTTAACACTAAAGCTTTCCTGAAAATTGTTTTATTGTGAATTTTCATTGCAATTCCTTTTTCTGAAACAGACCACTTAAAAGGTAATATACAACTATTGTGGTCTAACAAAGTTCCTACCAAAATAAATAGAAAATGATCTTGCAGACTGACTTGTGTAACTCCCCCTTGGGGATAGGCTAGGGTCCTTGTAGGTAATTTCTTCAACCCTTCTACTCTTTGTTGCCCAGTTCAGGCTGTTAGTTCTATGCTGCTGGCTACCAAAATTTAGCAAGCTTCTCCACATCAACAAAATTATGTCTTGTTCTCTGCAGAATCACATATAATGAAGTTGCTCATTAAAAATAATGATCTGGTTTAGTAATGAGCCTTGATCTACAGCCTCAGTCTGTGGAATATCTTCTTTTCAATTGAAACATAATTAGATTCAATTGAGGTATCCAAGTAGGGATATTAAAGGTAACCACAAAAATCACACTTAATTATGAAAACTGAATACACAGACTTTCAAAGACTCCCATCTAATACCAATAGTGTTCAAATATTGGTAAATATTAGTTAAAAGAAATTAATAATGCCAAAAGTATTAACTAATAGCCATTAATTGGTCACAGAACTACTGTTACAGAACTCAAGCCATTATGTTTGCACCCAATTGCCTGAGGACACTTGTTTACATGTATAAAGTTAATGGCTTGAAATTCAGCAGTGTTAAGCTCAAATGATTTCCACTGACACTAGTAGGAACCAAGGAAGTCTGACACTGAAATCCAGGCCATTAATTTATGCACAAAGCTAAAATAAATGACTTTTGTTGCCTAATACCCATTTCACAATATTCCAGCCATAGCATGAAAGCAAAGATCCGAACACAGGTATCAATGCAATGAGGCAACATCCAAAGCTGCTGGGAACCAAGCCTGTAGCAGTGTCTTTGAACAAGGTCAACCATGTAGCGCAGCCAACAAGTGACACTAAATGTACATGAGAGGCTCTAAACTGCTGCTCATCACAATCAGAGTTATAAAATCAAAAGGAATTTTGAGTGGCACTGAATATTTAAGAGCAGTTAGCACTTCAAATAAATAGCCCGGCCTGTCAAGTTACAGCTCCTGCTGACTACTGAGCACATCTCCACCGACACCCCGCCTGGCAGGACCTCTAGCCCTGAATCTCTCCTTCCTCTTCAGTGGCTGCTCTAGTCACACAGGCACACCCACCATTCATCAAAACAATACTGCAGACAGGTTGGAGGTTGACTGTTCTCCCCCCTCCCATTGCTTCTTCAGATATACTGTCTCTATGCAAAATATCAGGGCTCACCATAGCTTTAAAATAGGTCAAAATGGCCTGTGAACCTAACTGTCAATGTTTGTTTAATGCACAGGATGATGAATTAGTACTTCCAGAGATAAAAAGCCTATTGATAAAAAAAATTGATCAAAACAGATTATCACTGAAGTCTCAGCTTTTCTGCTAGGATAACCAAAACTGAAAATTAGTGCCAAGTGTATTGGTATATTTGCTATGAAGACATCCATTCACTTTAGATGTAGCAGACTGGCTATTTTCACATTCAAAGCTCAAGAGGATTGGGAATAGATGCAGCTGTGATAAGGCCAGGAAGAGGCAACATAACTGGTGTTAAACCACGCTGCACACAGTGCACTCCACATCAGAAGGTGCTAACCAGGACACGCAAAGGGACAATTTAGTATGTTCAGAAGAACCCAGATTAAAGACGTCTGTTAGTGAAATGTACTCTACAATGTTCCCCAACCTGTAGGACCATTCAAGTCTCAAGTCCTGACCATATCCCGATTCCCAGGGTGGGAAAATAGGCCACAAGGTGCCCACGATATGTTCCTGAAATGACCCTGACAGGCAGCAGAAATAGAGTAGCCTCACTCTACGCTGCAAGTCTCCTGATTTTAAGATAAACCTGTCCCACTGCACAAAATAACGTGATGCAACTCTCCAAAACCACTAAGCAGTTGTACAATGGATCATTCCTCGGTGCTGAACAAGAGATCTGGTAGCGTGGGGCAATAAAATAATTGTTTCCTACATTTTTATTACAAACTGAAAAAAAAAATTGTTCTGTCCTGAGGTGTATTGGTCATTCTTGTAGCCCACTACGGCTGTATAATCCAGGTAGGGATATTTAGAAAAAAAACTAGAAAAACAGCTAGAACAGCTGCCTAAGGCCATTTCAGTAACTTATTTACCTTTCCTCTAGTTTGCAGATTCTCTTGCAAACTTTCTAAACCTTGTAATCCTCTTAGCATATGAGGGTGCAAAATGAGCAGGTGTTCTTGTTAACGTACTTTCAGTTTTGACAATTTGTATACTTAAAAGTGCTTATCAGAAATATAAAAGATTAAAGTCACCAACGAACACAGGCGATCATCTATGTTGTAGCAATGGAAGCAGAGGTGAATGTGAGACTGTTGACTCCTATTACACATGCTGCATAAAGTTAGCAACACTGCATAGTTTGATACCGTGAGCAAAAATGTAAGCACCCCTACACACTTGTTTGCATTTTAAAAGGGTGTTTTTACTTTTTGTGCAGTGGACTTTAATTATGACCTACAAAATTTACAGTAATAAGAAATACAATTTTATCCCTTCTAATCTTCATTTTTCAATCCTCTTTTTAATCATTTGCTTCATTGACCACTTACTTGGTTAATTTCACTGAATTATTATATTGAGCCACGGAATATTATACTTTTATCGGTGAGCTTAGAAAGGTAGCTCATTATAGAACTTTAATAACTTTGAAACAGACTTTTGCTTTAGCCAGGAAACCTTATAAAAACGTTCTACAACATTTACCATGGATTGGGTGGTAGACCTTGCTTTTTTGTAGTAATTGAAATATTAAATTTTTTGAAATAAAAAACAGTGTATTGTTACCACATACATATTCATTTCAACGTAGAATAAAAATGCCTCAGATTGTGGCCCTTATCCAAAACTTAAACGTGCTCCAGGATTTTAATGTTTCCATCTCTCTCTACTTTTACATCAGGCTATGCCTAGCTTAGCTACAGCCCTGAGTACATTAAGTGATATATATTCACTCCACTCCTAGCAAAAGTGCTTGCAGAGTTTCCAAGATGCCCACTGGCACTGCAGGGAGCGGGTGTCAGGGTCCGTGCAGTAGCATTGCAGAGTGGACACAGGCAAAGCAGGGAAGCAACGGGAAGCAGAGAGAGGTTCTTGGAGGTTTCAGGGCAGAAAGAAGAGCAGAGATTAAAGGGGCCTGCAAACATTGCAACAAGGAAAGGAACTGTGAGCAGCTGAAAGAAAAGGCAAGACTCATGGGGGAAAAAAAAAAAAAGAAAAAGGATCAAGTGAAAGACCTTGGAAGAAGATCAAGATTGACAGTGTGTTAAGAAGACAGACAATTCTGTCTTTCCTTGCAAGGAAGTAAACAGCTTCAGGCTACAGAAGCAGCCATAAACTGTTTGTGCTACAAGTAGTAGGGAAAGATGAGGATTTGAAGGGAAAAGGCAAACAAGGAAGAAAAGGGTGGAAGTGTCTTAAAGAACCTCTCCTCAGCAATAATGGAGCAGCCACCATGGGATTTCCGACTGCAGAGCAACAGAGAGGAGCGAGACTGTGGAGTGGAACATGGGAGAAAAAAGATCCAGCAACACTTGAAGAGATGTAGAACATGCAAACTTGTTTCCTTCCCCACCTCCTGCTCACCCCAGCAAAACAGGTATTTAGCAAGGCAACAAAAGATAAGAGGGATTTCCATCAGTACGTTCACTTTGGGTAGATAGCTGTGGAAGTGGCGTGCCTTCAGGATACATGATCACGATCTGGGGAGTTACATTCGCAGTCGAGTGAAAAAATATTTGCACACCCACCCTCTTCACTGCTATTACAAACCAACTCCAACACTCCAATTACCATTGCTTTCTCTACTGCAGCAACCCCAGCCTATGGGAAAACTAGGGAAGTAGCCCACTAAGAAACAGATTTACTAAGACAATCTTTGCAGTTTAATTCCTTCCTTTCAAGAAACTGTTCATCTCCTCTCCACCATTCGATTCTCACGAAGGGTAAATACCTTTAAGTGACCCAGAGCAACTTACATGTTTCTAAATTTACCACAGTTGAGTTTTATTAGTTGTCCTCAATTCATAAACTGCAATTCATGTGTTATCCACTGAAGAGGTCAGAGTTTTAGAATGTTCAAGAATGCTTTATATAGCCATAGAGTTTTGCTCTTACAAGCATGTGAAACTAATGATAACCATATAAACAGGCTCCAGCGAAACTGCAACTTGAAATGCCTGTGTGTATATTTTATTTTAAAGCTTATGTCATATACATCACACACATTAGCTGGCTGTAATGAATAGCTATTAACAGAGAAAAATTCTACCAGACAGATGGGATTACTAATCACTGTTACAGCTCATATTAACACTAAATATTCCAAACATTGTTAAATACTATGTAGCATATTTCTCAAAGAATATATATATTTTAATGGTAGAGAGGACCTGTTGGCTTTGAGTTCTGCATTTAGTGTTTCCTAGTCCAGAGAGAAGTGAGGGAGCTATATATTTTTTTTAATGCTGTTTTTCTATTTTGCAGAGAAACTCCCCAGGTATTGGAAAATAAAAAGCACTAAAACTTTAGGTCATCTTCAAGGAATAAAGGGGGAATTTACAAGATGTAATAGAGCAGGTGCAAAGATCCCAACAGTAGTTCAAGTTTGTTACAGTAAAACCATGCAGCTTAATGCAGTACTGCGTTGGTGGTGGTTCAGGACCTGAAGGCAATATAACTACATTTTCTCAGTACTACACTTAAGGTAATTAACCTACCTCCCAGCAGGATTTTTCAGCTTAGTCACAGCTTCACTTGGACTGATTTCAGCTCCAAAGGTGGGTTAGTAACTAGCTCAGAAATCTGTGTATTGCACTTCAAAGCACAGCATGGACAAGCCCAGAGTCTGGCAGATCTTGAGAAGCAGCCCTGGGCTGTCTCTGCTCCCACTGACTTCAGCGAAAGCAGGTTCAAGCCAATGCAGAAAAGTGCCAGGCTGCTGACCCCAAAACTTCAGGCCAGAAAAACAAGTTGCAGTTCAGAACCACCCAACCCAAGCATCCCATGAGAACCAGTACTTGTTCCTAGCCAAAACAAATATTCTGCTTTCATCAATAATGTATCACAGATGCAGATTTTGTTTTTAATTTAAATGCAGTTTTTCTTTAAAATTTTTGAAAAAATCTCTAAACAGTCTTTGAAGAACTCATATTTATATAAATATGCAAACCTTACCACAGACCTGTCAGAAGTAGTTCTAAGCCACCAGCTTTCTGGTAACCAGGTAACTTGATACCAATGCAATCCTCAGAATTGAAGCATTTGGGCAGATTTGGGATGAGATCTTGAGGACAGGAAGTATCTCCTTCTCCCTGAGAACACAGCAAGTCCCACATTCACATGGTGCTAATTTAACGCACACATTAATAAGCAGCTGTCTGGGGAAGGGTCAAATAGCATCATCAATGAAGCAAATTCAGATTTCTGTGTCTGTTCTATTCAGATTCTTTTATTACATATGGGTGTCTTTACTTAAAGCACCCACTAACAGTGGGAACCTCTTACCCATCCAGATTTAGAGCTACTAGAGATAAAATAGGTTTCTAAAGGTGCCACCAGCACAAGAGCACAGGAGATGAGAGCACTCAAACACCTGAAGGTTCAAATACTGTCAGGAGTCCTGACATGAGCTACAGCCGTCCTCTGAAACAGCAGCATGGATGCAATTGTGACAAATGATACAGAACACAGAGAAAAAAAACATTTGGGTCATTTGAATGAATTGGCACTTCACTCATCTTTTAAGAAGCCATACTCATTTGCATGCAAGTTTTGTTTGGTTTATTGGTTTGGTTTTTTTTTTTCCTGTCTATTTTTTTGCTGAAGAGTTCAGATCTCTGCAAATCATTACATAAATTTATGCTGTTGATTAATTGCTTGTTCTTCAGGGGAAGAACTCATGTGGTTAAAGTTAGGCATGTGTATAAAGGCTACTGGGATGATGCTTGAAAGTGCACCAATGGCACATTTCTACATCTGTGAATGTTGTTCTGCACCTCAGTCAGAAGTCTCAATCCTGGGAAATCTTCACAGTTTTAAGACAGTCATTGCAAGAAGTATATTGAGAGGATATCTCTGCTGTACAGTTAGGTTATAAAATGGCCTACAATCAATACCAACTAAACCACAGAACTGTCAGAGGTAGTGGTGTGCCAGTTACAAACATTGACAACTATGCAGTACTGTTTGTCAAGTTACTAGAATTATTATAAGTGATTCATTTATTACCTGCATGGAAAAAACTGCATGTCCAATTCTACCTAGAGAACACAACTCTTCACACTTGTACTCAATTAAATGATTAATATATTAACATAACTTAATATTCATATACAAATAGCATGCCTGGCCAAACATCAAAATCAATAATTCTATTATTAAAATTATACATAATTTTCATTCATGTAATATTCTTAAAACATCTATTTAGGCCATCTATTTTACATTGACAAAAAATCCAGAAGTGCTCTATGAGATTTTTCGTCCAATTAAATTAGCATTACATGACTGCAGTGAATATATTAATTTGGGAATGCTATTAAAATCACTTTAAACCAATAAAAAAAATCAAACCCTAAATAGTCTGACTTTTTGTGCATACATATTAAGGAGGAACTTCGTAACAGTCTAACCAGTATAATCCTACCATTTATGAAAATGGCAGAAGTGTAAAAAAAAAAAAAGACACTTTGTACAACGATCAAGAATACCTTCAGCACAACTGCAACTTGTGCAGTTCGACGTGAGCTGCACGCACACAGGACCCACCTGCTGTCCCCTGCTGCTCCATTCCTGTAGCCATGGGGCCACAGCTCCAGACTTTGTACATTCAGATCACTCATGTAACCCATTATTCCCTTTTTAAGTAGTGATGGGAAGATTCTTTGGAATCCAGTTTAAAATTTCAGATAGGCTAAGCTTTCAGAATTATATTTTCAATTTTTTAAATCCATTCAATGTTTTTTTTTTTCTAATTGAGCAAATTAAATTAGATTCTGATCACCAGCAGTTCCTTTGAAATGCCAACATAAAAGTAGACATATACTTCAACAACAGTTCTTTCAAGTAAGAGCACAAGCTAATAACACCAGGACAGTGCTTAGGATGTGTATATAAAGCCACTACACCACCCAGCTAGCACTGAGGGGCAGCACTGAAGCCACCAGGTGTTTTTTTCTTAGTAAATTCTACTACAATTAGAGGAAGATAGTCAGTGGCCATTCTCAGCACAAAACGATGCAACATGGGCACAATTACACAGCAAATACTTTTAGAGAGGTTTCTTCTGGAAGTACATCCTACCTGTACACTGGAGCTGCCAAGACTACCTGGGCCAGGCAGCATGTTGGGGATGGGGGAAGATAAGCTGTTTTAATCAGTGAAGGGAAGCAGGCAGACACCACTTGCTGCAGAGCACCAACAAACTAAGTCATTTCCTGACAGCACCACAGGAGAAAGGCTGGTGTTGAAAAGCATTTTGCTGATGCCCTTTTACTGCTATGGGACAGCACGGCCCACAGACTTCTCCTGCCTGTTGCCAGGCTCATCTTTAAGGCAACTGAATTAGGAAGAAAATAGCCTACAGTTCTTCCCCTGTAGAGACGGGCACTTTTAGAGGGCAATTCAGCCACGGGTCTTTGGATATCAAACATACAGGAAAGCTGAGCTTCCTAATGCAGCCATCCCAGCTAACTTCTTGAAATCTGAAGAGATTAATCCAGGCTGCAACATGCCCATAGATGTATCCTAGTCAAATGAGGTTTGTTTTGTTTTGTTTTTTCCTGGGAGGAGGGGTGGAGGTGTTAAGCTTTTCCAGGGATTCTAATTCCATACCAGCGTTGTACTAAATTCACAATCTAAGTTCTTCTCAGAGACTTTGTATATCTGTGACAGCTTGGCCAGTTTGTATCACAGAATAACCAAGTCGGAAGGGACCCACAAGGATCACTGAGTCCAACTCCTGGCTCCACACAGAGCCACCCAAAAATCAGACCTTATGTCTGAGAGTGTTCTAATGCTTCTTGAACTCCAGCAGCCTGGGTGCTGTGACCACGTCCCTGGGCAGCCTGTTCTAGTGCCCGGCCACCCTCTCGGTGAAGAACCTTTTCCTAACACCCAGCCTGACCCTCCCCTGTCACAGCTCCATGCCATTCCCTCGGGTCCTGTCGCTGTCACCAGAGAGCAGAGATCAGCGCCTGCCCCTCCGCTCCCCTCGTGAGGAAGCTGCAGGCCGCCATGAGGCCTCCCCTCAGGCTCCTCTTATTCAGGCTGAACAAACCAAGGGACCTCAGCCATTCCTCATACATCTTCCCCTCTAGACCTTTCCCCATCTTCATTGCCCTCCTTTGGACACTAATAGTTTTACATCCTTTTTATACTCTGGTGCCCAGAACTGCACACAGTACTCAAGGTGAGGCCTCACCAGCGCAGAGTAGAGCAGGACAATCCCTTCCCCCGACCAGCTAGCAGTGCCGTGCCTGACGCACCCCAGGACACGGTTGGGCCTCCTGGCTGCCAGGGCACACTGCTGGCTCATATTCAACTTGCTGTCAACCAGAACCCCCAGATCCCTTTTCATGGGGCTGCTCTCCAGCCTCTCATCCACCCATCTGTACATACAGCCAGGGTTGCCCCAGCCTGGGTGCAGGATCCGGAACTTGCTCTTGTTGAACTTGCAGTTGGTAGTTGCCCAGCCTTCTACTCTGCCAAGATCTGTCTGCAAGGCCTCTCCACCCTCGAGGAAGCCAACGCCTCCTCCAAATTTAGTATCATCTGCAAACTTAGTATACCTTCAAGTCCTGCATGGAGATCATTTATAAAAACATTAAAGAGAATGGGCCCCAAAATGGAGTCCTGTGGAACCCCACTAGTGACTGGTCACCAGCCTGGTCTAACCCCATTTACCATCACCCCTTCAGCCTGAACTGTCAGCCATCGTATTGCATCAATGCATCACCATACCACACATCATATCACACCACCACACGTCATATCACATCATATCACTGTATCGCATCATATCACATCATAATCACTCCTTAGCCAAAACTTCAAATAAACAAGTAAAAAAATATTTCTCACTTGACCTGTTGGCAAGAAAAATGAAGATGAAGCAATGGATCTTTTTCCATTGCCAATAGGATAGAAGTAATAAAGTGATATTCTCCTGATATTGCCCCTGGGGTTTTAAATTGCATATCTCAAAAGGAAAACAGCAGAATAACGTATGTTTGGAGACAATGAATTATACATTTCCACAGGATACATTTCACTAATCTGACAAAACCAGACACATCTTCTCAATAATCATTTATTATATTAACTACTACTTATCACCTGTTTGTACATGGACAGACATCTCTCCTCCTGAGACTTCTCATATAACACTTTCCCCTCATCACTACTTTTTTTTTTTTCCCCTCCAGTCTGACATCCTATAAAAAAATTGCCCAAAGCCAATAGCATTACCTACAGGTCCTGGCCATCTTACTCACAGCTAACCCCTGCAACTGCAGTCTTCTGACAGAAGATAGGGAACAGAGACATGCCTCCAGGAACATTGTGACCTTATTGTAACCTCTCAACACCTTTTGTCACATTATAGTAAAAATACAGGTTCAGGTATTAGTATAACCTGAAGAGAACTAATAAGTAAAAAAAAAAAAAAAAGGCTAACTTCAGAAACAAAGCCATGATTATCTAGATATTAATAAATTGCAAAGTATTTTAAATATATTATTTTAATGAATCTTGGCATGTAAAATGAATTCTAAAGAAATTAAACCAGAAATGTTTACAGGACCTATTCTGTAACCTTAGAGCAAGCATGCATACTGTGTAATTAAAGAAAAGCAATTAGAAGACCACACCTGAGAAGCACAATCACAAAACTCTATCATGAGGGCAACTAAAGAAAAATACCAGGAAGCCACATCTGGAAAGCATTATCAGGAAACTATCTTAATTAAGAAAATACAGGAGTCTCTTAATGGCAGACTAATCAGCCATTGGGAAGGGGTCAAACAACCTATGTACAGGGGGTGCAAACCTCTTGAAGCTGTCCATAACAGCTTAGCCAGACAGATCTTTGTGCTGGGAGCGAAAAAAAACTCTAGTTGTGTGGTGACCAGCACCTGAGAATCAGAAATGGAAAACCGATCTCTGGGATCCTGTAATGCCACGTATTGTAGCATCGCCTTATCATCACCAGGGAAGGGAAACACTGCCAAAGCCTGTTTTGTGGACCGCTAGCTCACCCTCGTGGCGAGGTGGGAATCTGCATGCAAAAGTATTTGTGTGGGGAGGAGAGGGCATAAGAGAAAATGACAGCTCACTCCACTGATGGATAAGATTCCTGATGAAGAAAAAGGCTGTTTAAACTGGGGTTTCCAGCATCACTGCTGCCTATATTTACCATTCTTCACAATTCTTTTGCTTTGCTCTTAAACAGCAACTATTTCTGGCTTACAGTTTAGGCACACACCACTCTGCAATGAACAACACTTAGAGCACTCACTGAAGAACAAAGTCCAGTAACCTTTACTTGTTTTTTAAGAAAGATGATGGTTTTCCCAAGACTGTACTTCTATTAGATAACTAGTTATCTATTCTAATTTTGTCTTTTTCCTCCCCTAAAAGTAACCGTTATACTAAAATCATCATTTCTGATGTCTGAAAGACTTTTGCCCTTCGGGAAACAGCAATTTCTATTTTCCTTTTTTTCCTATTTTTCTTTACACAAAGAGGTTCACCACTGAAAGGATCTTTCAAGACAGCATATTAAATATAAATCTTTAGGACATCTACTTCCTGAGTGCCACTCAGGATAGAGGACTGAATCCAGATCAAACTGCAGTTCAACCTTTAGACCATACTTTGCTTCCTCTCTATTACAGTAACTAGAAGTGACTGATGAGAAAAGAAAATCCTTCCTCTCTGCTGACTAAATTCAGAGTGTGTAGCATCCTGGTTGTGCACGCAGTTATAAAATCCTGTGGCATACAATGTATACTTTCAAATCTCAAACAACAAAACATTTTTGTTAAACCCACCCTGTCACTTCAAGGATCCTTCTCATGATCCACCCACATGGATGACCTGCAATATTGAAGATGTGAATTCTTAAAATTCTCAGGTATTTCATTTCCAGCTTAAGTGCTAAGTAGCAGTTAACATTTGAAATAGCGTGCATAAATTTAGCTAGGAAATTCCTACAAATGTCCATAAAAATCAGACAAAATCCCTGCACAAGCACCTAAAAATACTTCCCAGAAAGTACAAAACTGTGCTCAAAATTCCCAAGCTATTTGCCATGGTAGCCATGGCTAAATGAGTTCAGGTTCAGCCAGTGTGTCTGATGCTTTCTCCAAGTCCCACAGTCAACCTCTTGCAGTGCTGCAACCCGGGATCTCCCTCCAAATGCTAGTGCTCAGTTTCCTCACTTCCGCATGAGTAACATACAGTTCCCATACAGCCAACTGAACCATAGCATGCAAACAAGGACGGCAAGAAAGAGAAAAAGAATAGGTATCCATTATTTACCTGGTTGTGTTAAGTGCTTTCCAAATACTGAAGAGGCAGGTGGCCTTTTCCCCATCAGTTATAGGCTCTATGAAGCAAAGCATGACTGGACAAGACGTAGTGGTGCAGAACAAATGCAGGAGGAAAAACTGTACCTGCAATCAGTCAGAAATGCTCCTCTCCGCTCTTTCTTCCTTTTATTTCAATTGTTAGCACAGAGCCATCTCAACACCAAGCTGTTCACAACACAATGCCGTAACACTATGTAAAGGAAGACAACAGCTTCCACCATGCTGTTTTCAAGCCTTAAAAATTACTTAATATACAGGAGATGTACATCAGGAAAAAATGGTGTTGCCAAAAAAGGTATAATTTGGATCGTTTTCCCCATTTAGTTGGGTAATGGATTCGTGTTAATGGGTTTAAGAGCTAAGTGCAAACTATATATGCCTGCAAGTTTATAGTCCAAGTTATAAAAGGGAAAATGATTGGTATAACAGCCATGAAGTTATTACTTACCAACAGAATAATTTCAGGAAAAAGCATGTGCTATGTGTTTTAGCAGAGACTATTTCAAAAACAATCTTTATGCTGTAAGAGATTAATAATTCTATTGTGCACTGTATTCATGCACTTTCACAAGGACTATTCTAACATTTGAAAATACTTTTACAAACACTTATTTTACACTTGCTACACACTTAAATGTGTCTTTGTGTATTTTTAAATACTTTCCTTGCCTGCTGCGTGAAAATATTTTGCTGTCTACAAGCCACAATTTAAGCAGCTTAGGTTACAACAGCATTACAAAAGGGTTTATTTGGCTTCCAGTTACACCATTACATCTGTATCCTGGATTTACATTAGTGACGCAAATGGGAGCTAAGACCCACCCTTCTAATGATTTTAATTTGAATTTAAGAAATACCTACAATATTTTAATCCAAACTGTCCCTGTTTAACCAGCACTGATAGCGTTCTCTATTTCTGCTTTTGTAATGTCTTTCACAGAGATAGTGCAAGACATTTTATGAGAAGAAATTGATGGCATAAACAGTTCTTTGCTCTTCTGCTGAGGTCAAGTAGGTAACTGAAATTCTCCAAGAAATATTATCTATTTTCTAATTCTAAGAAGGCAGAGCTACTTGAGTAAGAGTACTCATCTAAACCTACATAGAAACATTTCACATTATTTACAATCATTTCTATTTTACTGTAAAAAAAAAAAAACTGAGGCAAATCGCTGAGTCTCGGCCTTAATCTTTAACACAGACTGCTTTGAAGAACTGGAATTTCTTCCACCCCACCATGGTGCTGCTATGTGATGCTGACAGCATGGATTACAATCAAGTGTCTCAGGAAAGGAGCAGAACGGACAAAACTGGCAAGAGGCTGGAGGGAACCAGACCACAACAGAAATAAGAAATTCTGCTTATTACTAAGGAATATTAGAGACAAAATAATAATCAGAACAAAGTGAAGCCATCCGCTCACCATCCAAACATATCTGCCTTATATTGATATTAATTCAAACTAGACTAAGGTACAAAAGAATGAGTATTCAGACTTCAGAGAAATTAATTGGATTTCCCAATATTCTTTTCCACTTCTAATCCCTGTTAGTATATGACATTGGAAAGCTGCTTGCAATTGAGACTGTGGGTGCATTTCAGCTACCAGAAAAATCAGCCTCTGAGAATGAGTCCTCTGACTATCTGATGCAGGTAGCTCACATGCATATAAGCAAAAAAAAAAAAAAACCTAACATTATTATGTTCCAGTATTACAAAAAAAAAATGCAATGGTAGAAGCCGAACAGGCTGTTAAGGCAGCATAGCCAGGACCACCAGTTTCTGCAGGCAGACTGATCTGGACCACCTCAGTCTCACTCCTCTAGACGTGAGGCAACAAGGCATAACCATCTTCCATCACATCCCTATGGGAAGCACAGCTACTCCAAGTGCATTACACTTCCAAGGAACTGATAATTTCTTACCAATGTCAACAGTGCTGAAGTCAGATTATAGATTTTGAAGGCAAAACTACATTACTCTGACATATTAAAGGTGGCACACAAACATTTTCAAAAATGAAAATGTGGCAAGAGTACTAGGTTCTTCTTGAAACCCACATCATCCTACATGCACTCATGCATTCACAAGTAGAGAGCACTACAGACCTCTGCCTTAACCTCCAGTTGTAATAATAAACTGCATGTATTACCAGCATTTGGAAACTATCTTGAAAAAACCACATCAGTAGACTTCATATCAATATTTTACTATGAGTATCTCTTATTGTATATTTTCAATGAAGGGAAGTTCCAGTCTACTTTTTTGCCTAAATTAGACTTTAGAAAAGAAAGTGTTATTGAAAAAAATTGAGGCTTTGATCTTACCTCAAATTTAGCCAAGACTGTCTTTCATGTTTCATTTCTTATACCACTGCAAAAACACAGAACCACCTAAAGTCATAAAGGTGGATTACAAAGGGGTGAGAAAACCATCTTGGTATTACAGGTCTTATTTCCCATTACTGTTGCTAACATGGACACACAAGCAAATTACTTGTTTCTCCAAAAGTCCTTCAAGTCTTCTATATAGCTGTGCAAAACTTAATTTGCAGTGACATGAGAAATCAAAGCATTCTGCTATATATTTTAGTATAAAATATTCAAGATTTGTTTGATGTTCTCTACTTTTATGATATTGTATTTGAGCTTTTAGATGAAAAGTTAAACTAAATACTAATACTCATCAGGGCATTTATAATTAACAGCTAATTGATTACATCTTTCATTTTCCCTTAATAAAGAAGCACTGTTCAAATTGGCTTAACAGACCTGTGCTGTGCATCTCTCCCCTTATGAGACTTATTTCCTCCCTTCTCTATAATACATTTGTGATACATTCCAGCTTTACAGCTATTACTCCTGCCTTTGGCAGAGGCCCAGCAGACCCCCTTGCTCTCTCCTGGGATGATGGCACAGCACCAGCATTTTGCTGCTACCTCTCCCCAGCACAGTGATGGTGGGAAGATCCAGGACTCATGACATTGTGGGCCACTCTTCAGGCAGAAAACTGAACCCATAATCATCCAAAATACAATATATGCATTGCTGTTTGCTAAGGTATCCTCGGGATCTGATAGAGCACATTTCTACAACAGCAACTAAATGCACTGCCCCAGAAGAGGAACTGCTGTCCTAGTAGGGCTGAGCAACGAGAAAGGGAGCACAGTGCAGGACTGACATGCTGTGTGCAGGGGATTTCATTTCACCCTTCAGGTATGCAGTGCCACTGCTGGAGGATTGCTGCCCACCCTGGCCCTGGGCAGCAAACCCACCAACACTTCCACTGAAGAAGAACAGTTGTCATGCTGATGTTGAGAAAACTAATAATATAAATTACAATAGACCTGTTTCAATAATACATAAAATCCTGCACCATATCAGCTGTTCAGCCAGAGGCTAGCATGGAGCCCGACAGTTCACCTTCACCCACACTCTGTCCATTTCAAATTAGTATCCCACTGGTCAGCCCAGCCTAACTGCTGTGCAAGTTTTGTAATAGCCCCAGCTGTATGTGCAATAAAGGAACATCTGCTACACCTGGATTCAGTTTTACACTACATCTTTCATTATCTGCAAGTAGCTTCCCAAAATGTTAAAACTTGAAAGCTTGAGAACTCAACTATTTCATTTCTCTCCCAACTTCTCCATCACTGCTCAAGTTGTGTACAACACTGCTCCACATAAGTACAAGCTGTTCCTTTCAGCTGGCAAATAAAGCAGTGCAAATTGGCATTTCTCACAATTTTATTTATACCTTTTGTATCCTCTTGACTTCATTTTTCAGCTGAAGCATCAGTTATCAGCTTAAAATAATGAGCTGATAATGAATTGCCTGAAACATGCAACCAGCACTATTACACTGCACTTTAAACCCTTGCTCTTCCTCAAAGCCTTAAGACTGGCCTTATTCTTCAAGTGTCTCCATGTGATTAAATTACAAATTTTCTGACAGAAAAGCAGATGTATTGTTTTAGTATTCTTGCTTCTAAATAGCTTTCAAGCATTTGGGTTGCACACTGGTGTGGAATTTGAATGTGCTAAATTAGATCATGCAACTAGATAGATATCCTTCATTCATTAACATTCTCAGTCCGGATGCATTAAGTGCTACATCAGGACAGAAAAGCCTAGCAGGTCTGGTCACAGGGCACAGAAAATGCAGCTTTTTTGCACCAACATTCTCAACTCAAGCAGGCAAGTGGCCTGAACAGGCTGAACTTACCTACACTAAATTGCACACACGTTCACTCTGCTGCTGCTCCAGCACACCTCTTCCTGACTGGATTGGGCCCCACACTTCTCCCTCTTGAGTATCTCATGGCATACACATCCCCATCTCCGCTCTTGCTTCAGACACAGCAAGTACTGGCATCCGGGCACTAAATGGGAGCAGTAATTCAGTTCTTCCAGCAACAGCAGACTGTTTGCAAGCTCCCCAGTAAAGCTACCGGGTACAACTATATGGGAAAGATGACTAGCAGGGATGCCTCCCTTAATGAGCAAATGAGGAACACATCATACTGAGAATTAATATTTCACTACTATATCCTAAAGCAGCTAGCAGTTCAAGTCAAGCTATACAACAGGAATTCTCTGAAAAAAAAAAAAACGTAAGCCTTTAAAGGTAACTTAAGCTGGGTAAATAAAAATTCAGGTCATCAGTGAAGACTGCCTTTTCTTTAAAAACACATTCAAGCTATGATTCTTATCCTATTTATCATTAAAATAGGCTAGTTAACTCCAGTACAGGAATAAAGGTTGGTACTCTTATCTATATGTGTAGGTACCTACCTTTTAAGTACCCTACTCAACTAGTTTGAGGGTTCCACTCAAAACAGATTCATATGAGATTTACTCCAATTATGCTGTCAGTCCTTTAATCTTGCCATAATAGAAGGTAGCTTTCAAGAGATTTGAAATGCATGGTAACAGTTTCAGTATGTCAAGTTTCCAGGGGTATAGAGACTGAAATAAATACTTCAATTTACTCTGAAATGCCACATTTTCTAGATTTTGCTTGAGCAATTCCTGCTAAAGACATCAACATCTTTCCATCTGCTTGCTTGCTTTATAGAATAATGATTAATTTGGGCTGGCTTGTTACTGTTGAAATTTATCATGTTTATCCCATCGCCAGGAGTTGCACAGGCTGTTTGTACACCCTAGTGGAGAAAGCTGGCCAGTGCACTCTTCCAAAGAAACCCTACAGAATAAGCAACTGTTCTACTAATAAACTGAATATTACAAGTACAATACAAACCACAGAAAGAAGCAAAATAACCACTGAGGCAGACCAGCTATATCTGGCCTTTAATATGGAAATTGTCATGGACTGGTTGATATGAAATGAGGCCCAAAGTCTGGGGAGTTCAAAAAAGTGGGTGACATGGGAAAGCAGCATTGAAGTCTGTGAAGACAGTGGCATGAATTTGAAACATTTGAAAACACACAATTGTCATCCTTTCAATCCCTCTTTTTTCTTACATAACCCACAAAGCACAGGAAAATGTGCTCCTCAGTAGGCTGCAAGCATGGTATTTCTGATCAGAGTGCCACTACAGCCATTTCTTTATTCATCATCAGTTTGTTGCTACATTTCCTCAAAATCTACAGAACATGAAAATAACAAATTTGTGTAAAATAATCTACCAGTATGTTCTATGAAAACAAACAGAAGTCCTACGTAATTTATATTTTTACCAGAGTTCAATTAAAAGGAATTTCAATTGTTAGTCACTCAACATTTTCATTCAAACTGAGCTATAGAGAACATTTATTGTTAATTACAGAAGAAATACAAGGACAGCTTCAAGTTGAAAAACTCCTTCCTACACTTTCTGTCAAAACACACAAATTTTGCAATGGCAATTTTCCTTAGTTCTTACACCACTCTACAAAGAAAATAAGATTAGTAATGTTTTTTTAGTAAGAAAATGAAAATTATATGAAAAACTAAATGTAAACTTTTCTTGTCCTACTATACATTTTAACCTTACAACAGTATAAAATACAAGATATGTCTCAGTTTACTCAAACTGAAGTTCAATCAAATCCTTACATTAATGGAGAATTATTGTTTCATCATAATTGTAATTACTGATTTTATATGATTTTATGTTGGTGTTATATGCTTAAACTTTATCTGCAGTATTAAATCACTAGTACATACATTATAATTGATTGTTCTTATTTTTCCTCCTTCACAGATCAAGTGTCAAATTTCATTTTACTGGAACATCACAGTACAAGGTAATAATTCCATTTCAATATTTCAGTGTAGAGTTTCCTGTTCCATCGATTCTTAAAATACAGGAATATCTAGAAAATCAGGCTTAATGGACATGGCACCTGTGGTGTCTGTTAGTCATTTTGCCCTTACCCCCCCCCCAACGTGATTTGGACTTACAGGAGTCTCAACCAAATCTGGCAACAAATTCTCCATCTTCTGTTGGAAGGAGCAGCAAAGCGCTCCCACTGAAAGGCCGCAGCTTAGGTTCACTCCTTACTACAGATGAGAAAATTTGCATGCAAACTCATCCTCAGACTGTAAAATCCCAGGCAAACAGGGCTCGGTGGTGTCACCGCTAATGGAAATATTTGCTCAGTGATCACTGCAGCCCAGATCTGGGGACTGCCAGATAAACATCATAAGTAGTTATTTGGATTATGTCTTTTTTTTTTATGGACCATCTAGTGCTGATAAACTGTAAGCTTTGCCATGATACAAATCACTCCAGTTCTCCTAGTTAAATATTTTACAACCATGAAAGTTCACTTGCACATCCTGAATGAAGGTTTACTACTTGGCAGTACAATTGTCAATCCAAGCAGTTCCGTTCTACCTAACCACAGAAGCTCCACCAGAGCAGCACTGTTTCACTCAGCAGCCATGTGTTAAATCTTTCTTCCTTCACATGCGTAAAACATCCACATAAGTCAACAAAATTTATGAGCAAGTATTTTTCTAAATTTCTAAACATTAATTACTAAAAAACATTTTCAAAGTAGCTTACACATAAACTAATACTTCTCACCGCTCCCCTCCTTCTCTGCTTACATATATATATATATATACATATATATATATACACACACGCTTCACAGAATGGGTGCTCCTTTAAGTAGAATATTGTCAAGGATAGACAACCTGCTAAATTTTTCCATATCCAAGCCTTAAAAGAACAAAAAGACAAATTGAAGAAATATTTTCCCCCATGTGGCTGCTCTTACAACAAGGCTCAGAAGAAAAATTGAAAAGTGATTTTTATTCTACTGGATTTTACCGTGTGCTTTAAAAGAACAAGGAGTTAAATTGATAAGACAAAAATGATTATTTTTTTTAAGATGAAATAAAATCTAGAAGTAGGTTAAAATGAAGATCTATGGGGAAATGACTAGATAATACAGAAGTCACTGACAGCCCATTCCTGTTCACTATAGCTCAATTGGTGGAGCTCAACACAGAACTTATCTCAGTCCTCACACATTGATAGATGGATACATTTTCCCAAAATGGTTTTTATAGTACAGAATGTTGCTGCATCTTCAGTCATACAAGATAGCATTTGAAAAGAAGCTTTTTTATTTGTTAGAAATTGAATATTTTATCTGTCATTTGTAATAGTTCTTAACATAGGAAAGGTGAACAACTCTCATAAGTCTTGGCACAACTCTGCAAAAGAAAATAAGTTTTCCCTAAAACATTACATAAGGCAAACTGCTTATAATTCTAACTAGATCTATAACAAGAAGCAAAGTAAACACTGGCAAAACTTACCTGGTCTGCTATTGTGACCCAAGTGCAGCACCCAGCACTTGGCCTTGCTGAAGGCCATGCAAATGGCCGTGGCCCATCGATCCAGCCTATCCAGATCCCTCTGCAGAGCCTCCCTACCCCCAAGCAGGTCAACACTCCCACCCAACTTGGTGTCATCTGCAACCTTACTGAGGGTGCACTCGATAAAAATGTTAAACAAAACCGGCCCCAACACTGAGCCTCGGGGAACACCACTTGTGGCCATCTGCCAACCAGATTGAACTCCATTTACAAAAACCCTTTGGGCCCGGCCAACCAGCCAGTATTTTTGCCCAGCAAATAGTGTATCTGTCCAAGCCATGAGCAGCCAATTTCTCCAGGAGAACGCTGTGGGAAGCAGGTCTGAATGCCTTGCTAAAGTCCAAGTAAACGATATCCGCAGCCTTTCCCTCATCAACTCAAATTTTCCCTAATCAACCCTCAAATCTTATCACAGAAGCAGGACCTGCCTTTCATGAAGTTAAAATACTAAAAGCATAAATTACTTTTCTATTTTGAAAACAATCTGACAAAATATGAACTTTCTTCTTCCTGAATTTATCCTCGTGAACACTTCCTGATGAATTTAACATGTAGAAATTTTTCTTGTAGATGACAAATTTTTCTTTTTGATAACAAGAAACTGTTCTTGAGACTTGGAGTCACTAGAAACAAGCAACATTATCTTAGACTTCATCTGAATAGTTTCATCTCTTATCCTACTTCCATTCACGGTAAACTCAGCTCATGTGCTATTATTAAGTCTGCTAATTGCATACAACCAATGACAATAATAAGAACCATAACAGCTCCTAAGCACAATCTCATTCTCAAAAATGCTTTCATTGCTATCCAAATATTTGCAAAACACAAACAAGTCTAGTGGCTGAGTTCCATTTACAGACAGCAGATTGAATCCTGATATTTCTATTTGCTCTACTGGCACCAAGTTTTCCCACAACCATCTCTGAAAATCTGGAAAAACAATATGCACACACTCTTCCAAACATACCATCTGCATATTCTGGATCAAACAACCGTAAAAGTAGCATCAGAGCAGCTTCTGCAAGCACTGAGATTGCATAGGTGATGCCTTCATCCAGCAAAACCACAGGCTGTAGGGAAAGAGCCCCAGTGAAAAATGTGCAGAATCCTTTTCACATCCCTCTAAGCCTATCCACTTATTAATGGATGAGATACCTTTTATCTATATGATTAAAAAAGTAATGGCTACCACTACATTTGGGTGTCTTTTACAAACGGATAATCCTTCCTCTGCCAGATACAAATTAAAACCAGCTTTCTTAAATAATCAGGTTTCTCAACATTTCATGTACTATTTTATTTCTTGTCACCAATTTCTTTCACAAATTCATTTAGACAGGCACTTCAAATCCATCCTATGCTTCACAACTCACAAACAGTTGCCCTACCTCTGTTGGCCTTGATCCACAGTAATATGTTGAAAATAGAGATCCATTTTTCTTGCCAGACAGGGTGGATGGTTATCTGAAGTGAAAAGTTTCATTTCCCAGCATCTTTCATTGAAACTATTGCCTGATAATTATACTGAATGGAAAGTAACCATTCATCAAATCCATAATATATCCATTTATCATGGTGATTCTCTACTTCACGTGAAACAGGAGAACCAAAATGAATCAGTCAAACCAAACTCTATCACATCATAAAGTTTAAAAAAAATTAAATGTATAAAATGCATTTTCCTTATATGGCAGAATGATTGAGGCCCTATAAATGTTAAACTACCTCCTGTCATTATAGGAGATTATTTTAATCTCTCATCCTGACAATTCAAGCCAGTATAAATTTACCAGCAATTTAAAATTATTAAATGTTAACTCTTAAGTGTGGGTAGAAAATAGATTTTTTTATTCCCATGCTACCACAAGCACTTTTGTTAAAGTAATATTTAAAAGGAAAAACCTTGGATTCTGCAAACAAATGCATCTAAATGGACCCTATTAGCTGAAAATACACACGCATTTATTTACTTTAGCAATCTTTAACCTTCAGCATCTCCTCAATATAAAATCATAAGTTAGTGGATTTGTCACTTCTGGCTGGCCTAACATTACTTGATTCATACAACTATATCTCAGGCCAGCTAAAAAAATTAAACACATTTCTCACTATCTTAATTCTCTATTTGTACCTATTGGAACGATGTCCACAGGGCATTTATCAGGTGCAACAGGTGCCAAAGCATGCATAAAGATGTGATTTCTGAAGAGGACACATTTTTATGACTAGTCAAGTTTTTTGTAAGGAAAAATATACAAACTCTGTGGATAAATAAGTAGGAGATTGGGTCATCAGGCAGTATTTGAAATAAAGGTCTACAGAAGAGTTTGGTTTATCAGGACTGGACTTCTATTCATGCAACTGCAGGAAGAGCAGTCAGGAGATATAGGTCACGCCTGCTCTGACCCCGTATGCTAGCCACCAGGAGGCATTCATACTGGTAAATTCATTCCTGTTCCTCTGGCTACACACCTGTGAGCACCATCTCTGTCCTGCCCTTTTCCATGACTGCAAAAAGACTGGGACACAGTAGCAGGAATGCATTGAGACATACATGCCTTCTGCCCTACACCCTTCCCATTGCTTGTTTTTGGTCGTAGGACTATGTGAAAACTACCAAAGCTCAGTTTTCTCTGGTAAAAAGGAGGTGCAAGACAGATCTTAAAAATGATTGGAATAGAGAGGTACATCACCCCAAAGCCTACCCAGATTTACAGTAAGCTAAGGAAACAGTGGCCAGGTTTGCATACATTGAAATTGTGTTCAACTCGCAAGCACAAGTTTAGTCCAATGAATTTAAAATAGTAAAGTATACTTTGCAGATTGTGATTTCACAATATTTTTACATAACCATTTACTTCTGAGGATGTGTTAAATCTCTAGCAGGGAGCCAAGCAGAAATGTAGGCAGACTCTCAACAGCAAAGTAAAGATATAAAATATCTTTGAGAAAGCTTTTTTTTTTTCTCTTGATACTCAATTCTGTGATCTTCCAGAGTTTTCTGTCATTGTCCTATCCTCATACAAAGATGATCACCAAGCCCAACAGCAATCCAGCAAACTTTGGCTTATGAACTTTTACTACATGCTTCTACAAGGAAAGCCTGAGGAAGCCCAGGTGAGCCTGAGGAACAGAGGTATGTGACCAAGCCATGCAACAAGCCACACTGGAGGGTTGCCACCACTCCTAAACTTCGGGGCCAAATCTCCCTGCCCTCCTCTTGCTCTGGAGGTAGGGAGTATCTTTTTAGGTCTTTCAGACATTTTATTGAACTTCATCCACTGTCTTAGATTCAGGCATGATTCATTTGTACTCCTATTTCCCTGTGGGTATGTGTTAATTGTTAATGACTGTCCTTCATCTAACATTTTTGTTGGCTTAATACAGGAGCTACTAAGCAATTTAAAGAAGCATGAAAGCAAGCTACCTTCCCCTGGTACCCCATTAGTGGTTCTACACAAAAGTAGTTTTCCTGCAGGGCAAGTAACACCTGACTCTACCCAAAAGACACCAGGACAGAGATTCCTGTTTCTGGCATTAATTCTTTCAGTTAAAACATGCACCTTCCCATGGCTTCCCACACACACACACTATACCCCCTTCAGAAGGGGAAATAGTTTGTACATGACAAATACAGTATGCCACCTACTGTAAAATTTCTTCCCAAACTCCTGTTACTGAGGTATACGAAAGTTTAAGAAATCAGAATGGATCATAGAAACTGCATTAGCAGTGCTTGTGTAGATCATGCAAAACTGATATCAAATTCCTTCACTTCTAGTGCTTTGTTGTGCAGCTCTAATCCCTCAGTGTAGTAAGACAAATACTCAGATACTGATTTTTCGTACAGTTAAAAATTAATGACAAGAATTCAACAATCTTTATTTTTGCTCAAGGCCTTTTTAGTCAATTTATAGGCTAAGTATTCAATAAATTATTACAATATATATTTTATAGTGGTGCATCTTGTAAAAGCAATGACTAAGAATAAATATAATTCATTGTATTAATACTTTTTAATAAAGGGGATATTGTGGTACAGTAAATATTAGCTGCAATAAGATCTTAATTTTCCCAATACATCTATACACATACACGAGCATCTGTACAAATAGTGATTGTACATCTCAGCAAGCAATTACTCAATTGAGTGGGTCCCCTGAGTACAGACAGAAGTAAAGGGATTCACAAAGTGGTGAAAAAAAAACAAAAAACATTTCCTTGTCCTGATCTTCTACACCCACTGCTAAGGCCACAGTCCCAACACCAAGAGGGATGCAAAGAGGGAAAAACAAGTGGATGTCAAAAAGGTAAACTTCCAGTGCTACAGCTAGCAGGCAAGTCTGCATTAATATTTTAGCTTGGGTTAGGAGCGCATTTTTGAGGGAATCCCCTTGTCCCCACACCCCACTCACCAGGCTGGAGTTGCAGCACTGAGTGTACAGCCCACTCTCAGGTGACCCCAAAAGCACACGCAGGGCTGCTGATGGGTGCTGAGTCCCACAGCCAGACTACAGCCATGGCCCACAAAAGCTGTTCAGTGTGAACTTCAGTAGGAAGATCCTGCTGGAAGGACCCACCACTGTGTAGCTGCATCACGTCCTCAGGAAGGCACTGCCCAAGCCACCAACATTAGCTACAGCAGCACCTGCCCCACTCCGCATTCACATGCCTCATCTTGAATTGCACCTTGACTTCACATTTTCTAACCTTCTCCTAAGCTCTGCCATCAAATTAGTGTTCAGTCAGCTCAGAAAACAGTACGAGATCTAAGCTTGATCTACCTATCCTGCAGAGAATACATTGGAGATAAGCCTGTTACTGCCAGAAATGCAGCAACTAAATCACAGAGGCTCAACACTATCAACTCCAATTTCCCATACACCTTTTCTTTTTAACCCAAGTCCTCCTCTTTGCCCTTTCTTTCAGTCTCTGGTTGTTCTTCATGTTTGCTATACATTCAATAATTTCCACTCCCACTGGCCTCCTCCTGCAAATCCCTCAGCCACAAGGTAGGGTGTTTGCTGCTGCTTTTGTGTGTTTTTAGACTCAGCAGTGCATGTGTTGTCTTACCACGTGTACTTCACTGTGGCAGTGATGCCCTAATAGCAGCTCAAAATTCATAAGGTTAGAGAAGAGCACAGCAATTGCAATTTCAACTTAGTTACACCAGCTCTTCTCATCCTTTTAAAAACTGCTCCTGTTTCAATATCTTAAATCAGTGTTAAAATTTCATTCATCTATTCAAGGCTGATGAAACAACTGTTCTTGTAAAAAGGTTTGTGTGAAGGTAGGACAGAAGGCTGACTGCTCTAACACATTCCTGGCATCTCGCAAATAGTCTGGAGACTGGTTAAACCTGAAGTGTCAGGTGGGATCTCTCCCTCACTCCTTGCCCTAGGACCATGCTTGCTCTGACTGTGCACCTCAGCCCCCTGAAGTCTAAATCCCACCTTTCCCCTCACCCCTGTCAGATCCCTGGTGATACTCAGTAAGGGGTTTGTTAAACAACTGAAAAGCTTTTCACTAATGGACATTTTAGGTAACAGCTTCTTATGAAAAAGTGAAGTACTAGAATACATTATTACTTTTCAAGATTGCTTTGGAAAACTGAAATGAGATTTGCCATCAAGGGAGACAGCTCCAAGATCTGGGCGCAGTGTCAACTCTGCCAGTTGATTTTTTTTAATAGCAATAAAAATAAAAGCACCTAATAATTCCATGAAGACTTTTCTTAAACCAAAATCATTCATTACATAGTTAATTATATTTGATCATTTATTCAAGACAAATTCAAGCAATAGAGCAGCAGGGTGAAATTCACTTTACTTCAAAAGAATTCTGTAATGTCAACATTTGAAGATGTTCTTTTTTCCATATTTAATGGACTATATGCTTAAAATCTAAAACCGCTTACTTTAAAGCAAGCCACCTAGAAGGAACATAAGTAAAGTCTTCAACTACTTTTTCAACTTCCACTACTCACCTCAAGTACTGTGTGCAGTTTTGGGCACCAGAGTATAAAAAGGATGTAAAACTATTAGCATCCAAAGGGCAACAAAACAGTGAAGGGCCTAGAGGGGAAGATGAAGGAGCAGCTGTGGTCCCTTGGTTTGTTCAGCCCAGAGAAGAGGAGGCTGAGGGGAGGCCTCATGGCGGCCTGCAGCTTCCTCACGAGGGGAGCGGGGGGGCAGGCGCTGATCTCTGCTCTCTGGTGACAGCGACAGGACCCGAGGGAGCGGCATGGAGCTGTGACAGGGGAGGGTCAGGCTGGGTGTTAGGAAAAGGTTCTTCACTGAGAGGGTGGTCACAGCACCGAGCCTGACAGAGTTCAAGAAGCATTAGGACTATGATCTCAGACATAGGGTCTGATTTTTTGGGTGGTCCTGTGTGGAGCCAGGAGTTGGACTTGAATATCCTTGTGGGTCCCTTCCAACTCGGGATATTCTGTGCTTCTGTGAAGAAAGTTCACTATGAATGAACTTTCATTTCACTGACTCCTTGCAGCTACAAATATAAAAGACATCTTTAACTCTCAATCTGCATGATTTTGCAATATATCTTTGAAAACAAAAGTAGAAGATATAAGCATCTCTATACTATAGATGCACATAACACAAAAAGCAGTTGAGCTTTTAGGATGCATTGCTTTCATTACTTTCTGCCAGCAGTGCCATGAGGAACACAAGACACATAGCTCCTATTTGCCTCTTAGCTGTAGAAACACAGCATGAAGCAAGTACTCTAAAACTGCAAACCTCTCAACTACCTCTGGACTGAGTCCTCTATCCAGGTTTGGATACAGGGAGTAAAACCGTTAGCATCTACCTACAAACACATTACTCTTCTAGAAAGAAAAATGGCATGCAGAAAGAACATCTAAATGTATAATATATAGTACAGTGCAGAACATTGTTACCATAAAAGCTTTAAAAATCACCGCTGCTCTGTTATGAATGTTGTTTTTGCCTTTTTCCTCAAACCACGCAGTAGCACCAGGTCCAGCGTTAGCAGATGGTAGCAGAGCCCAAGCCCTCCTGTAGACCCAGTGATCTAAGTGCCATAGATCAAAAATATGCTTGAGTGAAAAAATATATTTTCACAGCTCCCATAGTTCAAGTCCAAAGGATTCTGCTTTAGGTACAGTTTTCACTTTCCTAGATCAGGGAAGAACTGGGTACAATTACAGGAGTTGGATACTTTTGCTTAGAAAATGATGCTCTGAGCACACAAAGTACAGAGCTGCATTGCCTTTAAATGAAAAATAGTGAAATTATGGCAATTTGAAGTCAAGCAAATAACATTGATTTCAAGGCCCATTTGAGCGCACACTCTGCCTTGACTCAAAACACTCTACTTATATTCAAATAAGCTTTCTTAAACTGAATGAAGCACAAGTTCAAGTGATTTACTGACCTGGAGCTTAAATAGCCAGAAAACATGGAAAAACATGTCCTTAGGGACTTGTTTCAAGCCACGGGAAGCTTTACATCTTTATAGGACACTTTCTGGCTCCTAATCTTTACTATGCTGAAAGCCCACTTTCAGCAGAGCACTGTGCTACTTCAAACTTTGAGATACGGAGCACTAGTGCAGAATTTCATATTAATTTTGTGTTCTCCAGTATGCTTTCTATCAATCTTCTGCAGACTGTTTTGTTTTGATGGTTTATTTCTTTTATCCTTCAGTAATCTGTTTTACACATCTTTTTCCCCTTTGGCAATTTCTCCATATTAATATATGCTGGAGTAAAAACAAAACCATTATTTTACTCTAGTTGCACAGGTGTTTTATTTACAAACATTTAAAATGCAAACTTTAAACAGTCTGATGCACTTGCTCAGTTTCACTGAAAGTTTTACTACTCCATCCAAAATACTATTTTTTTTTCAGTCCATGAATAATTATTTTGTTGATACTGGATCTTTTCCTCAGCAACCCGTTTCCTCAATGTGTAAATGTAATTTTGCGCAGCCTACATGTTTTTGCTTTTTTGTTTTTTAAAGCAGTAGCAAGTTTACTGAAGCACCTAGAATTACAACTAAAGATTTAGTTAAAATTTTACAGTCTGCAAACACTAACGATTCATAATTTAAGGTAACATCTGGGAGACAGGCTGAACCTTTCCAAAGCGATGTTCACATTTCCTGTGACAGGATTATTTGTACCTTCCTCAAAATAAGTGTCGCTCACAACAGTTGCAGGCAGAACACCCAATTAGCTCTGTTACAGCCCGGGCTGATACAACTCCTATGCAAAATATCTCTTAAGGGTGTACTTCATTTTCAGATATGCTGTATTGCAGCCTTCCAAACTGATGTTGTGAACCAACCACATTGGTCTACTGATATGCTTAGAAACCTTTTTCTTTTAGTATTGCGAATGTCAAGCATTTTTCCTACCTGCCACAGAGCACATTGGCATTATGCAGACTTGCCATATCCCCCTTTAACAGAGCCCAGCTGAAAGATCTTTGTACTACTAACACCAACATAAGCTGATTTACCCACAGCAGTGAAGTTTTAGACCTGAACATGATGCACCATTAGAAGTTAATTTTGTTCAAGGATGGGTAGGATCTGTTCTAGTCTGGTAAATGGTAATATAACTGCAGCCAAAGTTTACTTTTCATTGGGGAACAATGCAGTTATGAAAAATATTCCAGACAACCTCTAATTAGGTGATACTGTACAAGTCAAGCTACTCATGGAATAACTTAGCAAAGCCTACAGATTTTAGCCTTATGATTACTTATTACATTGCTTAATTAGCCAAGAGGTATATCTAATATTGGTTCAGTTTTCCACCCTCTAATAATTCTTTGCAGCTAAAATAGTTACCAATGCATTTTCATTTCAAGCAAAAATACCCTAACTATAATCTCTGTCCAATATTAATAAGACTGCCACTGAAACATTGTTTTCCAGAAGACTCATCCTACATTTTAACAAGTTTAAGAGTTTCATACAACTTCCTTCCTGTAAATATTTATGTTAAGTGAAAGTAGAAATAGTTTTTTCCAGTAGGATGGATTTAATTACCGTGATAAAGATGTAGCACATACCTGAATCATTTACTTACAAACTCAGAGCCAAACATTCTAAACAGACAATGAATCAGTCATTGTGATTTAAACAGTGTCCTATTTTTGGAGATATACACACGTAATATATATTTTAATGTATTATATTCACAGTAACTGAGTTCACACACCTTTTAAATATGATTAAGTTTTATTATATATCTAAGAATGTGCATGCCATAATTGATTAGAATACAGAAAAAATATATGGAAATCAAAATGAGTTCTGTAGAGAAATAGTGAGATTGAATATGTCATTCAATCCGCTAAAAAAAATCCATTTGAACCTAAATTCCAATTCATAATGCATAAACTGTGACTATTTATTAGTGTTGTGTTATTTGTCACTTTTATAGAATTCACTACATTTTCCAGGCTATAAAATACCTTAAAATTATGCAATGATGTATGTTACTATTTTTTCTTTGCCAATGTTTGGATTCCATTCAGCAGCACAAACCAGAGCTGATTTATAAACTGAGCAACTAACAGCATCCTTCAAGTGTATCTGTAGAACCTTCATTTACTTTATGGTTCTAAACATTATATTCAAAACAAATATTTGATCAAATTAAATTCAGAGCCCCTCATTGCACTGGACTGGTACGAATAACTGCAGAGACTGATCAAAGACCGTAACTTCCCAGCAAACATTTCAACAGTAGCACTGTTGCCAGCAACTGGCAACCAAATTTTATGTACAGATTCTCATTCAAAAGGTAACAATACCCACTATTAGAAAATGTATAATTTAGTAGGTTCTGAACTTGAGTTTCTAAAGACGTGAATTCTGAAAGAAAACTGAGCTTTAGTAATAAAATTATAGTTTGGTCACTGTAAAACTTGATATTTCTTCAGAACTACTTTGATGGCTTTGGTAATTTCAAATTTTTGAGCACTTTTTCACATCACAATTATCCCAGGGGGTCACCTTTGTGGTAAAAATCGTTTAGATTGTAATAAGGATGAAATCAATGAGGCTCTAGACAAGTAATGAAAGGTTTACTGGGAAAATGTCCATTACCTAAAGAGTTCAACAGAAACTTGAGGGCCTGTCAAATCTCCATATGATTACAATCCCACAGAAAAATTATCACAATCTATTTAATAGCACACTTTTCCCCCTATTGCAAAAGTCAAAGATCTAGCACATGCTCATTGGTCCCACTGCAAGTTGATACTGCTGGATTTGGGGTGAATTTATTTTTTGGTGGGAATACAAGTCACTTCTCCAAACTCTACTTCATACCTCAGTGCCTAGGAAGCACTTGTCAATGCTCAGGACTGAGATGCATCCATAAATGTATCCAATGCATCTTTCAGGCACCCATGAATTACAGCATAGACCAACGCCACCATTTTAGACTGTTTTCCTTGAAAACAACTGTTTGTCTTGTTTTTATTTGAAATAGCATGTTGCACATCAAAAAAAAATATATCAAGCAAAAATATCTAAAGCTCAGAAAGGAACCATTCTGAGACCCCAAAATATTTTGTTTGCCTCCATATGCTAATGAACAACCACTAAATCACCTTACTGAATTACCACATTGAAAAAGGTAGAAGAAAGTGGCTTCATACAGATGAAGATTTATAAACCCTAATAATGCACACCCAGTGGCAAAAGGTACCTTTGAGCAAGGGAAGATTAGACCACAGTTCTCTAGGGACAACACACTCTAGTTAGACCTTCCCACCTGACTTTCTTAGAATAAGTGTTTAGATGAGTTCAGAAAAACACTCCAGAGGAAACATATGTTGCTCTTGGCTATAATGGCTGCTCTGATAATTAACTTTCACAAGGACTAAATCTGTATCATTAAATATTACATGCATCTTCATACAGTTGCTTGCTAAAAACATTTTTGTATATCAAGGTAAAGAGGAATTCAATTTAATTACAGCACTTTAAAGTCTGTTTGTTAACACTGCTACTAGTTCAGCATTGCTCCATTTAATGACCATGCCCTCGTTTTGCCTTCCACTTCCTCATGTGCAGTTTTTCAGAGATTATTAGGATGTCTAAAGCAGGTTTCCAGAGAGCCATCTGCTTTTTCCAGAGTGCCATAGGGCAGGAACTGTAAAAGTCAAGTCTGAGCCACATGGAGAAGACGTGCACAAGGACATCACACCAAGGGACACCACTTGCAGCAGTGACAGAGGACAGTATTAGGAGCATTAGGGAGGGACTAAGAGAATAAGACAGAGAAAGAAATAGGGAATAGAAAGACAAAATATGGGAATAGACAAAAGTGGAAGAAAAGGAGAGCAACCAACTGGAGGTCTCTGTGGGACAAAGACTGATGAAAGAACAAAAGAGCAACAGCATCATCACCTTCCTGGAAGGATTACACAGGGCCACAGCTGCATGAAACCAGAAGAGCTAGCTTCAATGTAGTACAGTTATCTCAGCATTTCATTATTGTGACTAAACTCCCTCAAGATCTAATTTTAAAATCAAGAAAAAAGTGTCCAGATATTTTCTTCATTGTCAGTATTTCTCATAGCAACAAACTTTGCTCAGCCTGCACAAATTCTGATCTGTCCCCAGGTAGACAAGAGGCCTACAGCATCCCACAGCCCAAAGATTCGTACAAGTGCTTGCTATCAGGAATACTATTTCACAACTCCAGTCACTAGAAATCTGTCATTCTACTACATTTCCCCATGAGCACAGTATGCTGATAACGCCAAGAGATTTTAGCTCCAAAGATATACGACTTCCATATTTAAGATTTTACCTGGGACTGATCTATGACAACTACAGAAAGGCGATGAGTAACAGACTTTGGAGGTGGAAAAAAACGAAATATTGTACTGTGGGGAAGGGGCAGCTGTCCATCTTCCAGACAAGATGCATCTAAAAGGTGGGTCAGATATCTTTCCAAAAACGAAGCGAGGGTCATACAGTCAAACCTGTGAAGAATTTAAGCAGCAGATGAATATAGCAGATAAAATACTTCAAGTGAAGGCAAGACAACAAAGGATGTGACAAGGCATAATGAAAACTGTGCTGATTGAGAGCTGCCAAGACATAACCAGCAGGAGCAGACAGTGTATAGTGAGACAAGACACTTAAAAAAAGCAAAAAAAAAAAAAAAAGCTTTGCAAGACAGAAAAGCTTTGGTGCTTGCTTCACAAGCTTAGGTGATTAATACAGAGCCTAGTTTGTTGCCACTGAAGTACAACTCTAACTCTGGATGTTAAAGGGAAAGACTCAACATACTATGTAAGACCACTGCCATAATATACCTTTGCATTAGATACACACGAAAGATGGATTATTTCTTAGTTTTCACAAATAAAGGTATGCTTTTAATTAGAGAAGACCCTCTGTTTCTCTGACCCAAAGACTAACCCAATAGTAAGAGGAAAGGAAAGACTCAATGACAGCAACAGTCATTGCATCAAATGTCAAAGCCAATACCTACATTCCCATCTCTGCAACAGAGCCCATTGCTGGCACATATTGAAATATTTCTCCTTTAATTGTCTGATGCTCTCACAAGTAGAACTGCAAGTATTCAGACTGAATACCAGCTGCACCCACAAAGGAAAGGGGGAATGTTTGGGAATATGCCCCTTACTACCTCACCTATGGGGAGAACTAAGAACATTACCCAATCTGAACTGAGATCTCTATGACCTTCAAAAGTTACTCTGCTAAGCCCTGGAAAAGCTAATCTTTATTCCCTAATCATCAAAAGAAAAGAAAAATGTGCAATGTAAGTGACAGTGTTTTCACACCACATGAACAACATAGCTTAAAATCATTTTATGATGTAGCACAGTGAATCTGCTAAAGAAATGCAAACAGCTGGTGTACATATTTACTCTGAAATATTAATGAGAAAAAATGTTGTCCTCTCAACTTTAGGGAATAAAAAAGACTCTTCAAAAAATAGTTATAAAAGGTTTTTCCTTTCTTTCCAAGCTTTTTTTCTTCCTCGGCCCTATATGACCCGACAGGAACTCATCAGGTCAAGAAATTCCAACAGCCTTTCAGCAACCACCTCTGCCATTTTTCCCTTTCTGGGTAGTTCAGTCAGCTTACAATAAAACTGCTGTCATAGAATAAGAAATGTGTACCTATTTTAACTTAAAATAGTAACTTCTGTATTTATTTTTTGCCTCCATTGGCAGTATGTTTCAAAATTCAACTGATTAATCAGGCAGAGAACAAATAATCCATCCGGAATCTGAAATAAAGGTTGGTGACCTGACAAATACATGAGACTAAGACAGGAAAGGACCACTAATGAGAAAGCAGACCCAATGCACCTCTTCACTTCCTGGTCCAACAGGAGCCCCAGCATGAAGTGAAGTTTCAGAGCTAGGCAAAAATACTCCTTAACAGCAGTTAATTACCACACCGTGTCCAGCACCTCTCACCAGAATGCACTGAACTGTTTCTCCACAAGACAACCATCTTACTGTCTGTATTAGCTGCCACACTGAGAAACTCAGTGATGCTCTCGCAAGAGAAAAATAGCTCTTCCTTCTTCCTTTTCAAGGCAATTAGATAAAAGACATAGCTAAGCTGCCACAGGACTTCCACAAACATACAATATAAGAAACACTGATCAGTTAAAGAGCAGTAAGTACTTCCCCATGCCCAGAGCATGATATTACTCTTTCAGACAAGGACTATTTAAACATAACTGAAAACTTGCTCTGAAAAAAGTCACTATAAGTAACTCATCATCTCAGCCACCTCCAACACCTGAAGTCAACATAGAAGTCAAACTCCTACCACATCAGCTATCCTTCACAATAACCATCATTTCACAAAGCACACCTTTCAGCTGAAAAACTCAGATTTTTTTTTTAATGCCATCATTAACTAATTTGTCTCCCCTACACACATCTTTTTCCACAGAAAATGGTCTTGAGTTATTTCCAAGTATTACTGGATAGTTGGGAGAGTAAGATTTCAGCATTTATCTGCCATAACAGCATGACTACATATGTGTGCAACTTATTTCCATAAAACAATTTTTTTGTTGTTTTGCTTACGGTATATCCAAAAAGCTACAAACAGGCAGAAAATGTGCCACAGAACTGAAGAAAACATCTTTCCTGTTTTTTACATTAAGCTTCCTACGAATAAGATTAAAGCTCTATTGAAATTAGTGAAAAATCCAGGATTTAACAAGGCAAGTATATTTCGGGAGTTCTCTCCATTTACATATATTTTGTGTAGTTTAACCTTAGAAACATGGCCTATTTTGAAAAAGGGGATAATAAAAAGTGTTTTAGGTTTGACGATGATGTACAATAGTTAATTGAAATTACTTGGACATCTTCCCAAATTTTCAAAATCGGGGATGTAGTGACAGTTTTACATTCAATGAAAGAGGAATTAATGAAAAAAAAAAAAGAGTTTAGCTATTTAACACATCCCTGATACAGAAGTGAAATTCTAAGTACTTTCCAAAGCAAGCTATCTGTGCATATTTTTCCATGTTTGCTGTGAGCCTCCAAGCTCACAGGTTGTGTTGTCCAGCACAACCTTTTCACTCTGCAGTTAAATATGAACCTCATCTCTTCATAAGCTACAGACTGTTCTACCAAAAAAAGAACTAAAGGACAGGAATCAGTAAGATTGGTACAATAAAACAGCTCTTTACATTGAAGTTTTCAGGAGCAGTTATAGGCCTTCCACTATACTAAGTGTCATTAGTATGTAAGGAACATCCCCATTACCTTGGATGCTGCAGTATGACGTTGTTTGTGGTAAATGCTACATTTTTAAACAGCTACTACAATCTATTTTCTCTACTTGCTCTAGAAATGAATTAGACAAATCAGCAGGCATGAAAATATAGCTCAAATCTGACTTCATCCTAAGGAAGCAGAAGCAGAGGCTGAACCTAACACAGTAATCTCTCATTCTTTATTTTAGACATAGCTTTGCTGATGAAAAAACCTACAGAAAGAATGTCTTTTGGTACTTTGTGCAATATTACTGTGTGAACATAAGGAACATAGGAGCAATGCTGTGTAATGTGCTGCTGGAAACTAAGCAGCCACAGTGCATGCTGAAGGCAGGTTTGCTCTTATAAGATATTATTGAAAATGATGTGCACATGGAATTCCCTCTGCTCCAGCCCTCTTATATCTGCCTCAGTATCTATAAATCTCCATCCTCCATATCCCAGGAGCATATTTGAAAACGTGGACTGAGTCTGCAACAACTCAATCTACAATGGGAAAAGATGGGCTCTGCCAGCACTTCAAATTAATAGCCTTATTTCATTCCTAAAAGCTGCCTTTTGGAGGAGCATGTCTCACCCCCCAAGGGCAGCAGCTAGGTCCCACACCATGGGGCTCACCAAGCCCACAGCATGGCCAGCAGCATCAGCATTTCACTGGAGACAGGAGCTCTGCTGCTGCTGCCAGAGGCATCTCTCCCCTCTCCTGCCCCTGGCAGAAATCTAGGCTTCCTTGTCGGATTAGTCTTCTACCAAACAATGCCCTGGTCTGACTTACTGAACTACATGGATTCTCTTTCCTCTGCGAGGAGGATGAGATATTTCTGGACTGTATCAGAGTAAAATAGCAGCATAACAGCAGGTAAATGTGTGACCATCTCCTTTCAGGCACAGATTTCCAGAAACAGACAGAGTCAAGACCCATTTAAAATATACAAATGATGTCACACACATATGCAATATTTTAGAATAAAAAGACTTGAATTCCAAAAGATAAAAATGAAGTTTCTACTCTTGAAAATATCATTAAATAAGAAAACCATATGCAAAATGGAAAAGATGTTGATTTCCTTTATCAGTTGGAAGTTGTGTTGACTGCTTTTAGAGTTGAGAAAAATCTGAGCTTCATGCAGCAAAATATACTCTCCATAATCTCTTCCTCACCTGAGTTAGTCATAAGCCTTCTGGCAGACAGGAAAGCTGAATTGCAGCGAGCTGCCACAAGGAGGCACAGTCCGTTTTTACAGGTGGCGTTTTCCCTACTTACTTCAGAAGTAGCCTGCCTTAAGAATATGGTTAGAAAATGTATTCCTTCAGTTTTGTTTCAGCAGCAGAAGATATGAAAGAATTATTCAATCATTTCCTAATTTCTATTAACATAAAACTATGGAAATGATCCACTGCCAGAGGGGATTTCAGCTATTTTGAATTGAACTGTGACTTCAGTTCAACACAAAGGGGCTAACCACAAAATTATTTTGAAGCTGATTTTTTTTATCATATCTGTAGCTGGCTGAAACCAAGTAGTGTTAAATACTTACAGGTGTAGAAAGAAGTTTTCTTACTAGTGAAGAACAATGACATTCTATTCATTGGAGAGTAGAATACCTATTTCATTAAGTGCCTTTTTTTAATTGCAATTTTACTGCTGTAGGCTATAGATCCAAATGCAATGGCAGAAGCATGTTGCTTGCTGCTATAAACTACCTCGACATGTCATGTTTTAGCCACTTGGAAACCAAATTATTGCTTGATAAAGTAAAATGACTTGGTGCTTCTAAGGGGACAGGTCTACCATCTTCTAACCACCAGATACTACAGCTTAGACTAAAGTCACCATTAAGCAGCACTGACATACCATCTGCTTTTTAGCCCTTTAACCACCTGAAGGTGAGGTCCTTACAACTGAATTTGTCAAATAGCCAGAAGTCAGGCTGGTCTTTGCAAGGTGCTTTTCAAGTGCTCTGAATAATTAGTCACATCCTATAATTTTAGTAAAGTTACAAACAAATATTTGAGTGACTGCTTGTATCTATAGTAATATCTACAAATATAAAATCATAAAAGGTTCTCATATAAGCACATCCTTTTCCAATATACACAAGTACTGTTTAGGAGGCTTCATTGGGATGTATTTCAAAATGACAGATATTTTATTCAGTATCAAGACATGTTTTGGGCTTTGACAATATTACTCTCACAAATACATCCTTGATGTTCCTGTACAACACATGCATTAACATCAACAGTTTGCCATTTGTTTGTTTTGTCTGGCCCACGCTATGTTCTAATGGATAGAGCATAGTTCCATTGTGATTTAATCCTAGTGCAATGATTGAGTAAATACCAAAGCATTGCGTGTTAAGACAAAAGCTGTGGCCTTATTGGTGATGGGGTTATAAGTAAAATTGATTAAATACCACCAGGATTGGAATTTCCTTTCAAATTTAGTTGCATTATCCCAAACTACCTTTCCAATTTCAGTAGGCAAGGTGCCCCCTTCACCTTCTCTTATAATTGCTGCTACCATACATTGCATCCATAGCTGAGTTGGGTTACAACTAAGAGCTAGAGAAACATTACTTTGTCTACACCAAGTGCCTCTACAATCAGTTTTCAGCCCCTTCTATCAATTCTTTCCCATTAGGTGATACATCTGATAAGAGCCATTGGTTAGTTCCCAACACTAATAGAGAAGACTGCAGTGGATACTCTAATTTAAGTCACTTGTTATTGTGCTTAGTTTACTAATGAGTACTTCAGCATCTATACTATTTAAGACTCTTAATCCTGTTCCTATGATACCAGTCACATCTTTCCTTGTTTGTTTTGGAGAGGTGAGGCTTCGCCTGCATAACCATATTAACCATCCTGCATAGGACATACTTAGGAATGGTGAACAGGCTGGTTTGATTGCAGAGATATTAGTTTGCCTCAATAATTTTAAGAGAGTCCATCATGGTCTCAATTAAATAGCGCTTGTTGACCTGTATGCCATTGATTACATAAGGCCCAGCTTCCGAACTTTGTGGGGACAGAATTTTCTTATTCTTAGTTGGGGCAGGTGTTGTTGTACTAAAGCTTAGAAATGTCCATTTTAAATTGAAATGATAGTCCCACACTACGGCAAGCCCAGAAGCAGACTACAAAAACAGGTTGTACTAAGGTAAAATTGTACCAACAGTACAATCTTTCAGAAGTGTAAAGGTTCACATCTTTTGCTGTTGGGTTTGACGTAATGTTGTACACAGAAGTCTGAGATGCCCTCTCAAGGGTAGACCCACTGATCATTCAGCATCCTGTTTTAGTTTTTCTCTTCTGTTTCTCAAAGTTGGGGAACTTTATTATCAGCATACTTGACACAAGCTTGAGACCACAGCCACACTAGAGTTTTTTGACCCCTGGTTTAGAAGAGTAGCATTGTTAAGGTTTGGAATAACAACAAACGCAGCATTTCTGTCATCTTGTGGAGTGTTGTAAAAGAAAAATAAAGACTTGTTTTCCTGGGGGAATTCCAAACAGGTTATTCCAACAAAAAAGGAAAAATCCATTGTGCACTAATTCTACGCTTTACACCACTGCTATCAGTAGCTTCCCAGGCAAGTGGGCCACGAAATTTGGTTAGGGTCATAGGTACAGTACCAATGGATGGTAAGTTGACCATCACAGGCTGCCCTGGCTGTAATTTTGTCAGATATTCTTTCCCCAGTAGGTGGAGCACTAAGTTCCATTTTTAGAAAGAAAGCCCAGCCTACAGGGCTTCCATTAGGTCTGTATCAGTTAATTGATAGAGTACCTTGAAAAGTCATGTATCCCATTGAGCCTTGTGTGGTTTGAGATTCCTTTTCAATACACCATTAGCTCTTTCTACCATCACATTTGATTTAGTATGGGGTGTGAAATATCCCTTGAATTCCTTATTTTACCCAGTCTTGCACTTCCTTACATGAGATATGAGCCATTATCACTTTGGATAACATCAGGGGTAGGTAGATGTGAAAACTAAGACAATAGACCTCCCACTGCGTTTCAGCCATTGGCTTTCCGACACTTAATAACCATAAGCAAGCCAGAGACTACTTCCACTCCTGTGAGGATGTATCAATATCCAGCAGAGGATTTGAACGGTCTGATAGAATCAGTTTGCCAGGTAGACCATAAAGTGTTCTCTTCATTGATATGTAGAGGTTGAAATTACAAGCAGATCATCATGCTAAAGCACAGTCTACATTTGGGACATTCTGTAAGAACAGTTTCACAAGTTTTTCTGTTTATGGGCCAGCCCTTACTCTGTGCAGCAAAGTAAAGCATTTCCTTACCAGTACGACTTCAGTTTTGATGTAACCATTCTCCCAGCTGATACCACTCAGGATTCAGGGCAATTTTTGTAATTTTAGTCAACTCATCTACCTTTTGATTCCACTTTGTGGCTGGCTGATTATCTTTAGCACAAGCTTTTACATCTACCACCACCATCTACGGGTGTGCAGCTGCTTGCAAAGAAGCTAAGTTCACTATGTTTGGTACAGCAGCTGTCTGCAGGGCTGTATTAGCTTTCAGGCTAAGGGCGGGGGGGCACACCATCACACAGCCTCAAGATACATGCCACACCTGGGGCTCTCTGGAGGCTTCCAGAAACCCTGCAATAATGATGCAATAATGCAACGTCCCAGACTGAAGTAATTTAATTCAGAAGCGTAAAATGCAGTTCTTGTATTTTATCACTTTATCAAATACCATTAACATTTAAAAAGCACAGAAAAATGAGACATAGCTTTTATCCAGAAACCTAAGTGTCAGTACACAATCCCTTCCTACCTACTCAACTACTAACTGAATAAGTACACTCAGCATTTAGACATAACAGCTCCAAAAATGCTTTGATAAATTCCATTAAGAAAATAGCTAGTTTAAGAGCGATATAATCTAAACATGATTCAATCTAAGTGTGGTACTGTTGCCGAATTGCTAAGAAGCTTGATAGCTAAAGTACCATGTTTATAATATTTCAAGGATAAAGTATTACAAGTGATCTTATAAGTAGAACAACTAATTGATATAAAACTGAAAAGCTGAAGAAAAATGTTAATGTAATAGGTTATCAGTTAGGGGTCTCCCTCTATAGTATAGAGCAAGTCATCTGGACTTCTATTTTCAAATATTTACTAAATAAGGAGAGAAACAGATTGGCAGCTATCCACATTTTTGACAACATCCAGATGAGTTAGGTACTTAACTTCCATCGCAGTCAGCAGGAGTTAGATGCTTAATGTATTTGGATGCTTTAGAAAATCACATTAGGCACTTTACACATTTAGGTGCCTAAATATCTTTCAGTATATTGCCTTTAGTTTTTAAGTGCCTCGGTTTTTACTTGTCAAATGAGAATAACTGCATCTGCCTAATTCATAGGGGAATTGATAAGAGCCATAAAGACTGAGGTGTTTGGATATTACAGTAATGGTATATAAATACCATGAAGGAAAGAGACTGAGGGCAAAAAGAGCAGATGTTAAGGTGCTATCAATTAGACAACACCATAATCGTGCAAGTATCAGCAACAGAGAAAGAAAAGTCCAGGAAATAAATACAGACATATTAAGCAAATTATTCAGAAGAGATTGTTTATTCATATGAAACCAGCCAGTGGAGAGAAAAATCCACCCTGAAAAAGTAGGTTGCTGCACACCTAGGTCACCTCCTGTCCCTTTCCATAAAAACACAGAAAATACAGATACTTTAGTACTCTTCACATTATATCAAACCTATAGTGAATCCCTTTTCATGCTCCCCGTTGTCTCTTCCATGGATACAAGCTTGTCTTCTGCTTTAGCACCTATGTAACTTTCCCAATCTAACAACCACTTCTCTATCCCACTAACAGTAACAGCTGTCAGACCTTACCCTTTCTCTCATAGTACCCAAAAGGCACAAAAAAAAGTAACAGACTTGAATCTGAATATCAGGAAAATTATCCCAACTAAAGACCAAGTTTAGTCCTAAGAGAAGCAGATACAATTCCAATGAAAGTTTGACCCAAATGTTATTATATCCCAATCTATTGCTATCTTGGGGGGTGGCGGGGGGGAGTGAAATCTATTGAGAGAAGAAAAAAATCACATCCCTTGACAAGTCTAGTGCTGCAGGGCCAGGGAAGAAGAAAAGCAGTAATAAACATAATAGAAAAAATCCTGTCTAGTCAAAAGAACTGGAAGAGTTAAGAGGCCTTTTCCATTCTAGATCCTGCAATTGTCCTGATAAATATGCCTAAAGCTTGATCTTGCCACAGTAGATCAAGTAAAGTATCTGAGATCAAAGTAACTTATACACTTAATTGTCCAATACTATCTAAAGCAGAAAATCAATCCAATCAGTAATTCACCAAAAAAATCAATTCTGCATAGACAAAGCAGACAGCCATTATTCAATAATCGTTACACAGCTGCTATAAATGTACAATAAAGAAAAATGACCTTGAAAGCTATCAGATATGCTCCCACATTTACAAAGCACATCTATTGCACAGCACCAAAGCCTTCCCACAGTATGATTTTTTTTTTTTAAGTGGAAGTTACACAAAGGCTATAATACTATTTTAGGGTGCTCCTTAAGTAGTGCTTATCATGGCTGCCAACATGGGTCACCTCCAATGATCCTAGAGCTGCCCAGCAAAATATATCCTGCTTCCTAGCTCAGGTGACTGCAGAGCCACCACATATGCAACAACCCCAACCAGAACTTCCACACCACACCCAGAATCACAGGTCTAACACACTTACCAAGAAACAGGTACAACACTTCAGCAAGAATACAAACCTGCTGTGGAGGTTACTTCTGAACCTCCTTGCCCTTTCCCTCAAGACTGTCATTGCTCTCCTTCTCCCTCCACCTTTTTGGGGTTTAAATCTGCTCAGCTGGTTCCAACCTTTGGCCATGCCTGCAGTGGTCAGAACACTGCAAAAAGGTAAAACACCTCACACAGGTCCAAATACCTGCCAGAAGCAAACCATTCCCACCAAAATTTTCAAGATAAATGCACACTTTATAGTTAATACATCATGCTTGACTGGTCATATGGATTCCAGACTGCTGAAGTAGTCAAACTCAAGAATGAACAGGAGCCCTCAATCATCCAGAGACTGGCCTAAGGACCAAGATGTGGAGTTCAGCCCAGTATCTATTTTGGAGCCAACCACTATTTATTAGTTCATTAAATTCCTCTGAGCAAATAGTGAGAACAGAGCTTTGGCTTTAATCCCCCCTTGTCAGCCAGAACATCCAAGGTGAAGCAAGATAGACACAGTTCATCATAAGTGAGGAAGTGTACCCACACAACCAGCTTTGCACTTCAATAATTTCAAAATTTCCCTTGGACAGCTGAAATGATTGCAGTTACAACCACGTCGTGCCTAGATGTTTGTCTTTTGTGTCTTTAAAGACCTTATTAGAAAGTTAGGAAACCTGACTTTCACTCCTGAAGAAAATTCTCCAGTGTGATAAGTCAATGTGAGGATGTTTTAGTGAAATACATAACATTTTTCCCCATAGTGTTTACTCTTTACTAGCTGGAACATGCTGTTTTCCCCTCCCATTTGGTTTATCTTGGTCTTATGATTTCTTCCAGAAATAGACAAACGTGTTCATCTTTCTTCTCTGCTTCCACTAGCAGCATTGTATCAAAGGCATGAAAGCACATAAACGCTATTATTACTAGAACAATGTGAAAAATACAGTCTCAGTTCAATGACCAAAAGAGATGAAAAATTTATTTCAGGTTATCCCAAAATGAACAAGGTCTCCCAGGCCAGCAGCTTTGCTCTTCTTATTTCTGCATCTTCAGCAAATTTTATAAGTACATTCATAATATTTATGTCAAGGCCATTAATGAAGATATTTAACACAAATCTGAAGCATAACCACTGAATTTTTTCAGCCACAGTAGCTATCATCTGGATTTTGTCCACCAAACAGGCTCACCATGCAGCTGTAGGAGCACCACTGACAGTGCAGCAGCAAGACAGGGGCTTCTAAATCACTGGCATATCAATAAGACTATACATAATGCTGCAACTTTGGTTACACATGTATTTTGTTAGCTTTTTCACTGAATGTGAGCTGGAGCTACCTATTGCCTGTTGTTTGATACTGCACATCACATACCCTGTTTCATGTCAGGCTATGGCTAAAAGCAGCTGCAGTAGGAGGGGAAAAAATACCTAAGCAACTTGAAAGTCATTCTTTCAGCATTCAGCATTTTATTTCCAGCTTGAATTTATGCAAGATCAATTTATTACCCCTTTGATCTTGTGCAACAGTATCATTAGGTTGAGGTATATTCTCAGATGTTTACTGTCCTAGTTTAAAGATAAATTAATATTTCTTTAGAAAAAATATTCCAGTCTTCTTGCCCCTTTTACATGGACAGCTCTCCCCACCGCTAAGCACCACATTAATATCCGTATCTTTCCCAGTTTGAGCTCTGGATCACTCAAAAGCAGCACTTCCCACCCCTTGGCTCTAGCAGAAACGCCTTACCTCAGCCACCCCGGGGTTGCAATCGCCTTTTTCTCTCCAGCAGCATCACACCACGGATCAGCTATCTCAGGACAGCAAGCAGATCTACGCGCTTCTCTTTGGACATCTCCAGCTGCTAACCCCAGAGGAGACCAGTATTTCCCGAGTCTTCTGTAGTAGTCTTCTGTCTCCTCTTGTGCTTTGCCAAAAATGTATTTGCCTTTGACGCTCGTGTTCACAGCCATCGAACACTAGGCCATGGCACAGTTAAAGCTGTAACAATTGGCTCTTGAAGAATGATATACACACCTCAGTACCAGGGACTTAAATTCCTGACATCCGATACCACTTGTGGCAGGCACACATGCCCACGTGTGGGCAGGGGGTTCCGTGAGGAGGGGCCGGGGCTGCCCCATGCTGGACACAGCCAGTTCCAGACAGCTCCGCAGGGCCCTGCTGAGCCCCTCAGCCACGCTGGTGGCACCTCAGGGACAGCATAGTTAAGAAAGAGCAAAACACTGCAGGTCAGTGAGGGGTATGGAAAAAAGTGTGAGAAACAGCCCTGCGAGCACCCAGGTCTGAGGAGGAGGGAGCTGCTCCAGACACTAGGCCCATGTTTCCCTGCAGGCCCTGGACAGCCCACAGTCACAAGTTAAACCACATACCTGTGGTCCACCCAGACTTTCCTGCAGTGCCCCTGTGTTTATGCATGGGGGCTTTGTGTGGATTAGAACGTTAAAGTGAAACTTCAAAGCTTTCCTCAGCATCCCTTTAATTCCATGAGCTCTTACAGGAACCCTCTGATCTTGAGGGGGGGAAAAAAACACATTCAGCTAATACATAAATGAGCTGCTGAGCATATACATGAATGATGAATTTTCTTTTTTGCTTCTTCTCCCTTTCTTTCCCCAGTCTATCTCACAGGTAAATACAAAGGGATAATTTCTTTGCCTCATTCATCCCACTAGGTTCAGAAGATCCATAAAACACACACACATACATATATACACAAAAAGACATAACAGAATGAAACAGATTAACCAAATAGTTGTCATATGAAAAAATAAAAACACAAAATACACTAGCTTGCATAATCACAACCCCCTGCTTTATAAGCTTAACAGGCAACTGTAGGAATAAAAAGTCTTGACTGTTCCCCAAAAGCCTGTATCGCACAGCAAAATTCGCTCCCAACCTATACCTAACATTTTTACTCAATCCCCATGGGAAGGACCTTTCACTTTGTACTATTGAATTTCATTTCTATTGCTATAATCATCAAGGTCATTCTTTCTGTAGGGTCTCTCAATCCTTATTGACAATCCCACAGCTTTATGTCTTCAGCAAATTGTATAAGCATGCTCATATTTGTGCCAAGGTCATAAATGAATATATTAAACAGGATTGATCCCAAAACCAATCTATGGGAAGCTCCATTAAAAAACTGTTGTTGCCTGTTGCTGTGTCCCCATAACCAGCTGCACTACCTCCACCACAAGCTAATGGGTTCTGAGCTCTCCTGCACTGCACCAGCATCAGGGTTTTCCAGCTGCATTAGCTTCCAATACCTTAGTTCACTGACCTGGTTCACTGTACGCCTACAATGTTATCAGTGCTGTCCACAATATTATTTACACTGTTACTTTGGTTAGGTCTTCCAGTAATTGTGAACTCCGTCCATATGGTATGAAACTTATTTCCATGAACAAATCAAAAAAAGTTATTCTGAAACAAACCTCAAAACATTCTCTGAAAATATTGAATTTCATTCTTTAAACTTCCCTAATCTTTATTAAACCAACCAACTTTTCTTTATCAAACCTCCAACTTCTCTCCAATATTTCTTAGATTCACCTTAAAGCAAGGAACACTTTAGGAATTAAAAAAATCTATTCAACCATTTAGCATATATTCATTGAGCTCATTCTTTACAGTCACCACAATTTTGAATAAGATTAATGCATATGGGGTGTATGAGCATAGAACTTACTACTGAACTACAATGAAATTGTTACACACCATAGCTATTACTACAGTGCTACAGGGGAGCTTTGTCTCTTCTTGGCTCCTGGTAAATATCAGTTAAAAACAAAAACTCATTTTCTTTCAGGCAGAAAAAGCAGCAGATAACTTCACTGGTTATCTGGATTTGCAGAGTTCAAGATATACCAGCAGCCCAAACAGCAAACACCTGTGCCTGCTAAATGGAAGACTCCTTTTCCCTGCTTTCCTCTGCAGTGAGGCCTGTTTTCCTGTCCTTTAGGTTAGTAGTGAAGAGACTCTAAGGGTGGACTGTTTACATACATTGAAACTGTAGATTGAGCACATTTAAGCAAGTCAGTAAAATAAGTCTTTGTCCTTGACATATAGGGCATCTTGATTTGACCTAAGAGCTTTGAACTAAGGAAAAATAGATTACATATAATATATAAAGAAATATATTTAGAAGATATTCCAAACCAGAAAAAGAATATTAAACAATTAATTCAGTGACTACCTCCCATTTTCAAAATGGACATTAACTCAAAAGTAACTACATCACTAGATACCATAAATATTTTAACAAAAATCTTAACATTTTAAGATTCACTTGATTCTGAATTATCCCAGTTTAGAGTAAAATTAACATTATACCAAAAGTTGAAGCATGAATTCTCTTAAGAATAAGGAAATGGAAGTTTTCACCTTCAAAGCTAAAGCAAGAGTTAGAGTTTCCAGTAGTTCTAACATTCAATTCTGTTATCTTTTTAGATGGCCCACAGCCAAAAACCAGACACCCCGCCTCTTCGGCAACAAGATAATCTTGCTTGGTTATCCAAGGCTTCCCCCACCCCCCCCCCCCCCCCCCGAGCTGCAAGTATCAGGTTCATAATTGCCTTTATTTTCTTCCTTACCATAGGCCTCTAAGATATAATGGGTAACTGGATTTTTCTTATTGCATCTTAAATACATCAATATTAGAGACAGAAGTTATAGCTGCTAGTACCTAAGCCAATTTTCTTGTCAAAGCATTGTTGAACACCCCCCAGCCTCCACAAGCTGCATTCACAGAATGCTACCCATACATGCAACTATTCAAACCACGCTTAGTGTATTAAACTGGTTCGTTTTTATCCCTTTGCTAGTAGTGTATCAAAAGACAAGGAATACAAACCAAACAACCTCAAGTATTGTAATTACAATCTCTTTCCTTCCCACTCCACATTATATAACACTTATCTCAAGCAGGTACCTGCTACAGATTTCATACACACAGCTAGAGAAGAAAATCTTACAAGAAACACTGGATTCCCTAAGCTGTGTTTCACAGATTACTTTGCTTGAACACAACTGAAGAATAAACACAGGCTCTGGTCCCCTAAAATTATTCTACAAGTCAAAAAAAATCTGAAGCTGGTCCTACATGCAGTGCTCTGAAACAATTACCTCCCCTGTTTACAGCTAAGTTACAACACAGAACAATATAATACATATAAAGAAATTGTTCTGTACCTTAGAAGAACATGAATGCTCAACTCACAAGCAGGTCAAATCTAAAAGTTCCTGGTTTGTGGAGAGTGAGGATATAAGCCGTTTTCTGCATCAACTTGCCTACTTATCAGCAGCCATAAAGCTGTAAGCAATAAAGACCATATTAGCAATTTGCCTACTAAGAAAAAGTCTGCCCTCTGCAGACAGGTCCAGAGAGGAGTAGCAAATAGCACAATGTGCTGCAGGAGAAGCTTATATTGCATGTTTTGCAAGGTGTTCCTCATTAGCAAGAGGTGCTAATTAAACAATAATGTGAAAAGCTGGCAAGCAATTTTCACTCCCTCATTAGAAGAAGGAGATACCAACTAGTAAAGCACAGTGCTAACATCTGAACATTATAAGTGATATGTAGTCAGAAATTGACTATTATTTTTATTGATATCTGAACAGAATGGAAGATAAACATTTGTGGTCTTGAAGGAAGTACATAGGTATTTGTGGATCAAAAGTACTCTTTCAGTCACTTCTTAGCCTGATACTTGACAAATTAATGTATTTTTCAAAACACAGTCAACTCCCCTATAACTTAAGTCGTACTTTTTCTGCCAATATACATGCATGAAAGGTTTAAGCAAAATCTTAACCATGGGACAAATCTTATAGCAACAACACTGAATTTTCAGCCACTGGTTTTATTTTTATCCTTTGGCCAAGCATGGATTTGAACTAAAACTTCTGGCCATTGGATTCTTTTTAACTGCTCAAATCAGAGCAAGCGCTCTGCATTGAAAATTAACCTGAGTAAACTGACCAAATTTAGCGTGCTTGTTTTGGCAGTCTTAGGCTAATTGCTTTGACCCTAATCTGTCATATTTATTCATACTACAGCATAAAAGAGTGATGTTATTTTTTCACTTTTTAGGGTACTTATGTGTAAACTAATCAAGACATCCCTCTAAATGTCCAGGTAGGAATTACTCAGTAGCTCACAGAATAATTCAGTGAAAATAAGCTATTTCATATTCAATTGCATAATACAATGAAAAAAGTTTAAAATTTATATTTACACTAAGTTCTTCAATACAATTTCAGAACTATTATTTCTTAAAAAAACATTGCATGGTGGTACAAGTTACAACGTGGTATGGCATTAAAACATTTAGCAACTCTAAATCTGTTTGTACAACTTCCATAATTTACCAATATAAAAAAAAAAAAAAAGAAAACATTTTTATTAGGAAAAAATAAAGACTTTTTTTAACCTACATAAGAGCAAATAGCAAATATATTCCGTTGTTGCCATAGTCACTAGACTATGTAAGTTGCCCTTACAAACTTGTTCCCAAAAAATAAAATGATTATTCTTTCCCCCTTGAACTGCTTCTTTGATGTGTGTTCAAAGGCAGGTGTGCCAGTGGTAAGACCATTAAATGGTCTTCCCTGCTCCTTTTTTTTCCAGTGGATTGAACTACAGATGCATCCATAACAAAGCAAATGCTGTTCTGTATGGGAAGAAATGCTCCAGCTAACAGAGCAAAAGCTTATCTTTCCAAGTGTTATTTGCTAACCTAACATGTGTCAATCATTTCACAGAACCAAAATCAAACCCAAAGATATGAAAAACAATTGGCCAGCAAAGGCAAAGGAGTGTAGCTGCCATTAAAGATTTGCAGGCTTTCATATAAGGGTAAAAACTGCCTGCAGAGAAGCCCACTTAAGCAATCTCCAGCCTGCTGAGACTCAAGCAGAGCCTGTTGCTCTCCTCAAAATATATTGAGCATATTAATTTCATTGCTGGTGCCTCCTCTCAAGCTGTCAGCCAGAGAGGAGCTGCTGTAGGGTCAGAGAGATGCTGTGTGTTTCCAACAGTGCTCTACAGCAGCCAACCTGGAGACCCAACTCTACATACCTGCCATACAGCAATCAGACTTTCCTCTTTATAGAGAATGTCAGAATTTCTAATAAAAAATACATTCCCATGTGATTTTTGTTAGTTTTGGGGCACAAAATTAACACAGCATCCCTGTTGGAGGACAGGAATCCTGTGGTCTGAAATCTGGAGACAGCATGAAGGCATTTCTCCAGGGAACACGTGATCCGCTCTGACGGGCTGCCTGAGGAGTCCGTGACCTGGCAGAAGATTGGAAAGTCAGAAGTCGTCCTGGCGTTTCCCTGGGAGTGAAGTAGGCTTCCCAGAAAACTCCTGCCTACTTGTACAATGGGCAGTAAGATGCACTTCTCAGCTGGAGATGTCCAGTGCAGTAGAGGAGTGCAGGTCTGTTGTCCTCCTGCAAGAGGATTACCTGCGTCTCCCAGGTAGGTGGGTGACCTGCGGCAGCCTTCTCCTGCTGAGGCTTTGCTCTCACCTGCCAGGCTCATCTCCTTGTTGCACTCTTCTTTGCCTCACTGATGTATAGCGAAGAAACATAATTACAGCATGTTATAATAAACTCTTCTCTTGCTTTTTAAAAGGATATGCTTTTCTACCTAATACAGACTAACTCTTTATGTCATACAACGGTAAAATATTTCAGGGAGTTCTCATAAGGAAGTATGGAAAGTGAATCACATAGTATTTCATTTTTTCACCTTCCTCTCTGATTTAAAGCCCAGCCTTTCATGATGTCTACTGACTTCACTCAAATCTCTTTCTATTCATTACAAAAACCCACTTTACTTTTACAGGTATCTTACTAAATCATAATCTCCCCATTGCGAGCTGGAAATAGCCATTTACCAGCTTAAGCCTAGTGGATGATCTAAGTATTAATTAATCAGATAATTTATGCTAAGATATCCACATATCACATTGAAATAAATCTTAGCCTGATCACAGAGTCTTTCTCAAAATTTGAGAATGGCAAGAAAACATGCTGGCATGCCAGACTTTTGATATCAAACACTTGCTATGAGCCCCCACGGCTGTAACCAGCTTAAAAGAGCTGCCACAAAAACTGGCCAAAAATAGCATTTTTATAGGTAATTAGGTAGTTCACTAAGCAGCAAAACTGATTAGATCTGTTTGCAGTTTTTTTTGAGCATGGTCTCCTTGCTGTATCCAAGGGGACGGAAGTCTCATGCTCTCCTTCACAGCATCATCTTCCTTAGAGGGCTCAGCGTTGTTTAATGAGGACTGAGCTCATACTGACATTCTTCTTTCTCCGGGGGCATTAGCAGCTCCTCTCTTTTCCACTTGGCCATGAGTTCTTAAATTTGCAGGAGCCTATTATCTTGAGACCACTAGTTTCTATCCCATTGGTTTAAAATTTCTGACAGAATGACCATCTCCCAGGCTATGGGAAATAAAATCTTTGTTCCCCAGGAAAACCATAAAAAACATAGATTTTCCATATTTATAAATTGGTGACTGTCACAGGTGGAATTCCAGGTAAAACATCCACAGAGGGAAGGATGAAATCCAGTGAGCCTAATTTGCACCTGGTTAAACCGGTGAACTCTTTGCTGAGTTCAGGGGCCCCAATTTACACCGAGAAGAGTGGACGCAGTACCATTTCCTTGGCTTTTTTTCTCCTGCTTGCTGAATGCTATTTCTGTTTCAGGAGAAGTAAAAAATTAATCACCTACATGTAGGGAAGATGACACCAATTTAGATATGACTAAATTCTATGTACTAAAAACAAACAAACAAAAGATTGCAGCCAATGAGTACTTCCCAAAACACTGGGTGAGCAGGTAAGGATGACGGTGATTCATTAACTTGTTAGACAAATGCACAATTCCTGGGCTACTTACCACATCCTTTAAAAGTTATGCATATCTAAAATTTTTGCATCCAATCTAATGTTACATTTTGCAAACATGATGCGTAGTGCATCTGGAAAACAAAATTCTAACTACAGCAAATTGAATTTCATTTTTATTTGTTACTGACTTGTATGTCCTTCTTTTCATATGAAAACTTATTTGCCTAAAAGGGGACAGAGCCTTGTCCACAATTTATCTTTTATGGTCTGTAAGCCACCCTGTATACAATAATTTCAGCTTCTTCTTTTAAGAAGGGAAATACAGCCTTTTGTTCAGTCAAGTGCAGTAAATATCACAGGTTTGTCTTCTGGATATTTCTATTACAAAAGAGAAAAGCACATTTAACCTATGAGCAGAGGTTACTGGAAAACCTGGGGAAATGAAATTCTTGCAAGGTCACCTCTAAAAAATTACAGTGCACTGTTGATTTAGCGATGTAAGAGACTTGGGAAGGGGTTCTTTGGAGGGAGCGGGAGAGTTGCTTTTTTTAGTCTCAACAGCATGTCTAGGAAGTCCATATTCTTTTCTTGTTTTTTAGTAAGGCTTTATTTTTCTGCATAATGTAGGTGACAAACTCAAGCACTTTCAGATATTATCTATGTATTGAGTCAATCTCATTTTAAGAGGTCTGGGCAGAATAAGGGAGACATTTTTTTTCTCATCTTGAACCAGGAAAAAGTTTTTTTGAATACCAGTTTATATATTTTTGTTCAAAAGAGGCAAGTGTTTCTTTTCAGTATTTTGTAAATCATGTTTTATTTTGACTTCAGTTTATTTTTAGAAATATACTAATCATCATTGAATAATCAGAGGATACTAATTTTGATTTTTTTCACAAAACTGTTAAATAAAATATTCCCACAATTTCAAAGCTTTTTTCTCATATTTCTTAAGTGAGGCAATACACTGAAAAAAGAAACCTTGCTCATTTAGACAGATTGGTATTTTTCAGTTATGCAGTTTTGTTACAAATATTTTCCCCGATTCACAGTAGCACCAAATGCCATAGATTTTAATGGGAAACTCAGGCAGCTAAAAGCAGGTCAAATTAGGTTATCAGCTATTCAATTATATTGCTGGAATGACTTTGGCACTTAAGAAAAAAGATGGCTTCAATCGACATGCAAAACTGTCCAAATGTTACAATATTCTCTCCTGTGACCTTGGCCGTATCACCTAACATAAAACCATGCTGTGGCAGAAAAGGCAAGACATCCACTGACTCTGCTTGAACACCAGACAGACATAAGTGCAACCAGCATCTCACTTGTGTCATCAGATCTGCGGTGGGGATTGTCAAAAACAGATGTATTTAGGCATGCATCTTTCACCAACAAATGCTGGATCACTAACAGCTCCTGTCAGATATCAAAAAGCCAACTAATAAACTAAATTTCCTTTCCCATATAGTGAGCAAGATGTTCATCTCAAAATAATGTTACAGATCGAAGTAGCTGAGTTAGTACTTTGGCATCCTTGGAAGCCCACATCCCTGGTGGGATTTTCAAAAGCACAACAGTAAGTTAAACATATCCCACTGATTTTCAATAGAGTGTAAATCACATTTAGGATTTTTGAAACTCCACGCAAATAATTGTTTTGACAACAGTGTCTCTGCAGTATGGAAAAGCCAATTTAAAAGCATAATCTTAAGGTCAGTGCATCATTTTAAATGAGAATTGTAGAATTTCACACTTGTTAGCAATAAACATTTACACCCAACTTACTCTCCCAGAATTTCATTCTCTTCATTTCCTTTTTATTTAAAGTGACAGACACTAGAAATCTAAAAATATGCTAGGAATACATTGTCTGATCTACTCCTTTTATCTTTTTAAGGAAGAAAATAAATGTTAGTACAAAGCAGATGAAAAGGAATGAAGAAGCCATGAAGACGGCTCAGTGACAGAGACCTGAGTACACCCTTACACGCTGGTAGCACCAAAGCAAGGTAAGGGACTCCTCTATACATAGCCAATAAATCTGCCACAAATCTTGACCACCCACACAACAAACAGCAAGGATGACCGTCAAGGATTACCTTTGATATGGTGTTTAATTACCTTTCAAGCCTGATTGCAAGATCCAGAGGGAACATTGCATGGCCCCACCATACCTAGAAGGGAGTAAAGCTGCAAGTTTGTTTTCACATTTTTCAGAGAATTGTTTAAGTTACTGGGTAAGGAGGCCAAACTGAAAATGGCAGGAGGGAATGGGGGGCTGCCTGTGCCACGGCCCTGTGCTACGCAGGGAAATGACTTCTGTCACTTCAGGGACTGAAGTGCCTGTCCTGTCTCTCTCAGAAGAAACTGGGCGATGATCCACGCTCTTTCAGGTCCCTTTAGGGCACAGAAACCCACTCTCACTTAGCTCATCCAAGCAAGAAGAATGACTTGGCTCTAACAGCAGAGCTGAGCCCTGTTCTGAGGACCAACAAGATCTCTGCATGGATGTAAGCTGAGCAGTGTCATGGTGATCACTAGGGCCTGGGGATTTTGAAGCAAAACTATTTGCAAATCAAAAGAAATGTCTCGGTCCTATCAGAGTGTCTAAAGAACAAGAGAAAGACAGTGCTGGCCCATTTAGGCAACAGTTATCTGCACCTCCATTCTCCAAAGCCTCTCCCAAGTAGTACGTCTTTCATCGCCTCCTGTTTCTGAGATTGCTGTGTGCTGACAGGAGTGTTTTGGAGTGATCTTAAAGTGCTTTTAAAGGATGACATGTGGAAATAAATAATTCAGATTTTTCTTGAGTGTTTCTTTAGTATCTCAGCTTACATCTAGAGAGAGTTTTTATGGAGTGCTCACCTGTACAATGGGCTGTGCTCTCTGCTAAGCGTTTTGCCCGAATGCCTTTTGCATGTTCTTCCAGTGCTGTTATGCAATCTTAGGCTGTTATATCCCTGGCATAGTCACATGCCTGCTAGACAAGGGATCTATGTCCAAACTGCTGGGCACAACGACTGTCACTGTTTTTAGGAAAACCATGCATGCTTTGTGATTTAACATGTCATGTTATGAAACAATCAGACAAGATTTAATAATAACAAAACAGAGGGTATCAGAACAAAGGTTAAAGACCTGAAATTACAGCTGCAAGCATATCGCAGACCAGCAACAGGGAATGCCAACAAAATGTGTGAAACTAGCCATATATGAAGAAAATTATTTATAAAATAATTATATATGGTATGATACTAAGTGAATATATGATATTTTCTAATTATCCCTCCTTGCTAACACACGTTCCACATCAAAAGAAATGTACATTTCCCCCTGAAAATGCTAGATGATCTGCTGCCAATTGTTTTGGTAAAATATTCATTTTTACAACTTGCACGTATACTCAGGATCATGCAGTAAGAGAAAGTCACAGCACATTCTGTGATGTTTTTCTGACATTTTCTGCACAAAATACTTGTGACTAAAGATTTCAGTAGCTACTGATACAGTTTATAATCCCTTGAAGTTTCATAGGATAGCAGTCTTCTAGAAATATTTTAAACCTCTCTTTCTCTCTCTGTGTCTCTCTGTCTCTTTTTCTGTATAGCATGGTCTAGGAACCCAGCCCTTAGGAGAGAAGTCTGGCTGGTGGCATCAAAATTAAAGCTTTCATGGTGCGTTAATATGTCTTGGAGGGCATGGATTACTGTACAATTAAGATAAAATTAAACATCTTGGTCCAGGGATGTTGAACAGTTTCATTTTAGCTGAATTAAAGTACAGATACTATTTTTATCTGCCAGTTAACAGCCTGTTCTGGAACACTCATTCACCCATGTTTTTCACTGCACACATCCACCCCTAACACCACAGGAGCGGAAATGAGACGTTGGATGGGTGAAGCACGTGGGCTAAAGCAGACCACGAATTCCAGCTGACTGATGCGCGGTCAGAGCAGCAGGGACATGGGGGTCTCTGCATCGCTGTCAGGGCAGCCCAAACTGGGTGTTTATACTCCCAAGGACCCCTGTTCCTCAGCCCGACCAAATTAATCAGACTCAACACAAAAGTCATTAAACCAAACATGAAAGTCTGCTATCTACAGGAGATGGGACTGGATGAGCCTCCAAGCAGAAAGTTTATGACACAACAGACAATTCAGAGCAATGTGAATATTTGGTTTTGAAAAGGTGAATCAGAGAGATGCAATAATGAAGACTGCAGAGAATTCAAGTTGGGATGTTTTACCCATCCCTTCTCGGAATGCAGAAATAGCTGCCACAGATCAGAGAGGCAGGAGATCTACCTCCCAGCACCATTCATGCTGATCTGTCCCTCCCAGGAACAGAAACGGCTGTATGGAAAGGTCTTGTAACACACAGCAACCAGCCAGCCTGCTGGGGAAACCTGACATCTTTCCTCAAAGGCTTCAGATGATTTAGTTGACAATACTGAGGATATCTTCTCTCTGCCATGTAAGCAGCAGTTGTTTATAAACGGCAACTTCTCTTCAGTGCAGCGCTGCTTTTGTCAACCCAAGACACATTCCTCCTATTCAGCCTGCCTAAATTTCACTGATATATGTAGCGAGTGCAATCCAGTGATAACATTAGTGGTTAGAGTCTATTAAATGTTTTGTGAAAACAATTTTTAACCTAGCTAATGAACTTCCAGTTCCACCTAGATTTACAATTTGCATATTCAAAAATCCTATTTAACTATATGCTAGAGCATAGAGATTTATATTTCCTTTCCTAGCTGACTCTGGTATAATATCAGAGGAAAGTAAAAGGCTAAAAATGGAAAGATATATTGTACCATACTGTTCTTCCATGGTAGCCTGAAAGCAATGAAAATGTCAACTTCTGCAGAAAAAACTTATTATGTATTTGCAGATGGTAAGTTAAGTTGTACATTTTGCTTTCACCAGAAGCAGCAGAAAACAGTAGCTACCTTATATGCAGGACTGATTTATAACACATTGTAGTGCCAGACTGTCAGTTGACCCTTGCAGAAATACCTTATCTACGCCTGAGGTCTGGCACCTCTTTTCCCACTTCATCTCTCCGCAGAAGGTTCACAGACCACGTTTTTCATGCTCTCTTGCTTTTTCTGCTGTTGGTGCTGACTGTAACAAAAAGGTGCAGTACCAGCCAGTTTTCTTATGTTCTAGTTTCAGAGTGCTGTACTAATAATCTCTATGTGGTACTGATATATAGCTGCAGAGAGTAACCATGTTGTACATTGATAATCTGGGTTAATTATCATGAAACAGTAGTTTCTGGTGATACACAGTTATGAAAGGATTACCTGTATGTATTATGTGTAGGACCACGTGTCATCCGGCTCTGACTTTGGCCATCCTGGGAGCATGCAGAACGTAAGAAAATGACTTGACTCAGGCAAACAGATCCCAAAGAGACAGACCAGTTCGAGGAGCAACTTGGGGCTCAGCAGGGAGATAGCCCCACTGCCCCACACCACAGGGAATGGCTACAGGGAACAATCTTCATGTCATGAAGCACACCCAGCATAGTGCATCATTTACAAAATAGGATTTCAGCCCCTGCAAAATGAAGCTGGAGGTGTTTCCTTCTCAAAACTCCTTTGCTGAGGAAAAGCAGTGGTCTGTCTGGTCCTCAGAAGACTCAACTCTCTGGGTGGCAACTGAATGGTTCTTCCCACAAGCTCTAAAGGGATGAGAAGAGTTCAAGGAAAATCCTTTTTTTTTCTGATATAGTCCATTAGCTGTGGGTAGTCCCCCACTCCATGCATAATTTTGATTTCTCACTCTTCTCAAGTACTTTGGGAAGCCTAGAGTTCCCTCCTGAAGCGATACCTTCAAAGGAAAACACTTTGTAATTTATACATCCATTTCTTGACATTTTCCAGCAAGCTCATCCATCACTGTTTCTCCATTTTGCCTGGCAGGTACAGGAGGCGTGTAGAGTAGAATATCATTGCTGAGCACAGCAAAATAAAGAATATCTGAGTGTCTTTAATTGTGTTGTTCTATAATTACTGTTATGCTATGTCATGTTCTTTGCATTTCAAAGCTAAGCATCCATATTTTAAGCAAAATTAAATACACACTTCTAAGAGTTGCACCAAGGGCATTTCTTTAAGCAATTTACAGTCAGCTGCAGTTCTGACTCCAGATAAGCACTTCTTTCTTTCCTGAAATGCTTAACTAAGCGGATGAGTTATACTAGTCACTTAACTCACTGCTGCTCTTTATCTGGCTCCTGCTTTTGTGTTAGATCAATACTGAATGCCACAAGACAAAACGAGGATAATCAGATTGTGATTTTGCATTAGTTGGTCTACATGATAATGCCATTTAACTGTGTTTAGGAAAATCTTTTTTGCTTATATGCATTACAACTCTGCACGTAAATTACTGCTGTCTCCCTAGCCAGACAGCTCCCTGTAAACACCTACAAAGCTATGTTTGAAGGACACATCGTTCCTTAAACCTTTATGATAACGATATAACTTCATGATATCTGCTTTCTTGCGACCACCTCACTCTGCATGTATAGGACATCCCGGGCGTAAACCCGGTGCTTAAAAATATGTCTGTAGGATCATTTTATATGCTTCAGAGTTTCACGGTTGACTTCCAGCTGATGACCCAGAAGGACATGGGTTTCCTGTAGATACTGTGTCGTACATGCCAACCAAAGGGATATTTCAGATACCCCAGGCTATCCCAAATGACACAGGATACCCAAGTCCTACCCCTCTTGTCTTTGATGGCAAGTTCTTCAGGGTCAGGGACCACTTTTTTCCTGTTTTTACCTGCAATGCCCTTTACCATGGAGTCCTATATCTAACTTGAATGTTGTGTACATGCATTGCTACAAATAAAGTGCACTGAGTCCTGTTTAAATTAGACAGCTGTCAATATAATGCTGTTATATTACATGTGTATTTATATATAACAAACATCAGTACTGCTTAAACCCATCTGAGTCAAGGTTCAGTGAAGGCTTTGGACTGGAGGAGGGAGAGGAGAGAAAAACTAGTGTGTGTACCTCAGCAGTATTTTTGGCCCCACCATCAATCCACTTACAATCATTTTCCTCTCTGTGTATATTTTCTTTGCTGTTTTTTGCTGTTTAGCATGTAGATACAGACTGTCTATTTAGGAGGGCCCTATATTACTGACGTAGGCTAAAAAATAACAGTAACCTGAAAATTTTTATATCCTGGACTTTCCTCTCTCACATGAAGTAAATGACTAATAGGAAATTCCTCCGAAACCTCAAATTTTCATGTGGTTTCCCATAAAATTATAAATTGCCTTGGTCAAAGCTGGGCCCAAACTCACTGACAGTTGCCAACTTCTAGAAGGTTCACAGTGAACTACATTTCAGGCTCTGTTATGAAACCCTGGTTTAAAAAAAAAAAAAAAAAAAAACTTGACTGAGAATCCACAGAGCCTTAAGTTCATTTCATATCAGATTGAATTACAGTATCTCAGTAATTAAAGACATGAAAGTTGTAATCACTAATGACAGCCTTCCACAGAGCAGCATGGGGGTGGTGAAGGCACAAGCTGCCTTTCTTCTCCAGGAGCAGACCAGCCTAGGACAAAAAACTCAGTTTGGTGACCTGGATGCTAATTCCACCACGAATTCCTCATGGAAAGCTAATGCATTATTTGCATGTATTCAAATGTTGGGGGGATTTCTGTGCCTGCAGTTTCTGTCTGCCTCCAGCTCATCCTGTTTGCCTGTCTATGCTACTCATGCATAAGCAGATATTCCAGAGCACAGCTTTGCAGTATCTGTTCAGGCTGTAAATGCAGGCATCTTTCTAATTAATAGCTTATTAAAGATTATGCATATGTCATTATTAATCGGCTTGAGAAATGTGCCTTCAGTTTTGCCTCCCTGGATAGCTACTCAGGACTACCCAAAAATATGTCCATTACAGCCATACCCGTATTAGCTGCTTCTGTACAAATCCTGTTGCTGTTGAAAATTGTTGTTACCTGTGATTAAATATTCCAACTATCTGTATTTTACTGCATATACTGATACAGTGCTAGGCAGCACAGGCGATTGCTTCTTTTCCAAACCTACCTTACATGACTTATTACAGAAGAGTACGCTCCAAATCAATGCACAGGTGCTCATTTTTCAAATTTTGAAACTTTATTTATTTCTCGAAGAAACCAATTAATTTACTGTATATCAAGACTTAACCAAGGCTCTTCAAATGACACCCAACAGACAGAGACAACGCGCAGCTGCACAGGGCTGCAGCACGATGGGGTGGGTTGGCTGAAGCGGACACAGCTGGAAGGAGCACCAGCACCTGCTCCTGTCATAATCCTGCTCCGGCCATCTTGAGAAGCCATCTGAAGAGAAAAAAATAGACCCAAATCATCCAATACTGATGTTAAATCCTCACTGGAAGCTGGAAATTACACCATTTTCATCAGAGGAATGCAAAATATTGCTTCTAGGTTTTAAGTCTCTGGTTTCCAAAGAAAAACTAACCAACAATATCTTCAGGGCTGTCACGGGATGAATCTAAAGAAAACATCATTTTTATCTCCAAGAAAAATCCTCATAGAAGCTGCCATGAGGTGACTGTGTTTATGAGCAGTGCCATAAGGCAGTAACAAGAGTTTTAGAAGATGGATTCAGAAACTTCTGACTGTCCCAGACAGTGTAAGGAAACTGTCAGACCTTTAGCACTTTGTAAAGCACAATTTTATGGTATTATGAATTTATTTTGATTCTTTAATGTCAAAACCCACTGCTTTGCTTTGCAGATTAGGTTGCGCATTAGGTGTTTTATCACCATTTTTAGTAAAATAATCTTTAATAAGACTGTCTTTTCTTTAAACGGTACTTGACATTTTTAAAGCTTCAAAGGGGTTTTTGACTGCAACACCCTTCTGGTCATCTTCTGGAAAGCTTTGTAAGCCTTCTGCTGCTCACCTGTTTAATCCTACAAACTGTAACAAATGAGGTGGGTGGAAAGAGAATGAATATTTATTTGTTTCCTTTTAAAATATCTCCACTTGCCCCGTGGCTTTAAGTTGGGGAAACAGGCTGTCATGTTTGAGTTAAACAACCAGCTTTGGGATTTCTTATTCATTTTAGAGCAAAAAGTAGTATTTACAGCATTTTCATCTCTAAGTCTTCAAAAACTTCCAAAAAGTTTACAGACAACTCTTACCTTAAACTAGTATTAGAATAATCCATGCTCAAAACAAATGCTGTTTTTATTCCCTGTGATTTCCTTTACATATCTACATTTATATCCCATTTGATACTTCCTTCAGGTCAACAGATAAGCATAAGCTTTTGGAGTCACATTATTCTGAATCTTAGAGTGAGAAGTACATGTGAGATTGCTACTGAAGCAAACGCTAGTCAGTCTTCCCTGCGCTTATACCAGCTTGAAGACTATATCAAAGGAGGCAATATCAAATCTTTCAGCTGGATCGCATGAAGTGTTTTAGATGTGAGGCAAATTCTATCACATTTAATTCCTATGTATATGACTGTATAGTAACAACAACTTCTTTGCCAAATTATTCTTCACTGTTGTTTTTTTCCCCAAAAATTGGTTAAATTATTCTCAAATGTGAACTGGAACCATTCTGATATGAACCATTATGATATATTTTCTAAAGTCTTCATTTGGTTACCAAAATAAGCTGTTACTGATCATCAACTTTTCTCCACAAGCTGAATCTTACCTTCATTTGCAGCATGTGAAATTTGACCTCAGTTCAACACAAAGAGCTTGTAAAATATGATGGTACATTGTTGTGCAAAGCTTGATTGCTCCTACTTAAAGACCCATTTCCATTTTAGATGAAAACAGAAAACTTACAGCTCTAAAGGTAAGATTCAATGTAAAACATACAAGTACTCTGAAAATATTTTTCATAAAAATCTACCTTGACCTTCCTACCCCTCAAATATCTTTGAAGCTAGACAAGTAGGGAAATACTGCTTACTCTTTTGATTTTAGGGTCCCTGAGATGAGCCAACCAAACATTCTTTCTTTCAAATACTGTTCTCTGGAACAACACACATGGTTCAGCCCAGTGGAATAGTACATCCTCATACGCAGTGTAAAAGTTTGCATCATTTTTAATTTTTTTTATATTTTTTTGACATATGCCCTGTCAGAGAAGGAAGTCAGGCCACGTGGTGACTCTGCCTCTTTCATCATGATAGCTAAACTGTTTCATAACCCAGCCAACAACCCTGAATCTGAAAAGCTTTTCCATCCCCAGAGGAGAAGGTCTTGCTACAAAATGCTACAGCTCCTTCTGAAAAATGTAGCAATGTCTATCAATTAAGTATATTTTTATATTGTTAATTTATAGGGAATTTTACATTGTAACATCTGAAGAAAAAAATAAAGGAAGGAGAAAGAAAGGAAGTCTCTTGACAAAATAGAAATAATTCTCAGCAATTTCTACTGTAAGAACTCTTGAGCTGAAGGAAGCGTTTTCATTTCTGAAGACTTTTTATTTAGCAACAACAAAAAGCCCCAAACGGCAAGCCACAGCTCCATACCAGCTTTGATATGACCTCTGTATTTCAAGCTAATTTAGCCTTCAGTAAGACCGTATCTAAAATTTGCATTGCAGAAGATTTAAATAACCCAAAACATCAAGGAAATGTCTTCTGTGTCTCAAATAAACATCTGATGTAGAAACTTCATTTTGCTTATGAACTGGCAAACCTAATTAAGGGATTTAGGATGTTACAGTGACATATTTGGACACTAACACATATCTAAGAAACAGTCTGGCTTCAAAGTAAACCAGAGAAGCTTCTATTTATAAATATTTAACTGAAGTATTAATACAAAAAAAAAAGGGAAAACCTCCTTCATTTTGTTCCCTAAGGAATTTCTTTGGAACAAAACAACTCATCAAAACTAGCAGCTTCTCAAGTCTCACACATATGGGGAGATTTAATATAAACACCTGTTTTAGAAAGGCTTCCGCAAATTTCCAGTTTAGCAGCACAGGACATGGCATTTGAATCCGGTGGTTCCTTCCCAGAGTTTGCGCTGCACCTCTAGCCCTGCCCCATCACCGTCCCAGGCTTTATGCCAGCCTTTTCCAGCTGGGCAAGAAACCTCCTCCGACATGGCTGCCCCACCAGCACATGTCTACAGCAACAAGATCATCTCTCTTCCCTTGCCTGTGTTGGTCCTCCATTTCCATAGTCACACATAATTACAGCAAAAGTACCTGCTCTTCTTTTAACCAACAAAAATATTCATCAAAATGACTGTTGCGATATTGGACGTCTGTTAGGTCACTAATTACTCAAATGTTACTGGATCAGAAAGCTGAAGTGAATCTCACAGTAATGAAATAAAATTTATAAGCTGGCATTAAAACCGACATAATCATTGGCAGGCTACTAGTCTTAACTGTCCAAGAGCCACCTACTCAAATGTGCTTAAGGAGGAGGGAATCAGTGGGAGTTGTCTATCATCACACTAAACCATAAAGTCACCCATTATTTTGTATTACTTTAATGTGCTTAAACATTCAAGAAGTCTTTCTCCCACAGTAAAGACCATCTAAGCTTGACCTCGGTGTAGTCATTATCAGAGGAATCACGTTTTCAAGAACAGTTTTGAATTCAAGTAATGAAGGGTACCAACCCATGGTCAGAAGTGATCCCCTTCCAGCACCCAATGGAGTCACCACACATCAGCCAAACCAGTGTGTTCCTACCCTGCTCTGATTAACTGAGTTCAGCACAGCGCAAAAAAGCCGCTGTGCAGCACCTTCCCCTTCCCAGCGTGGCTTCGTGAGGCTGCACTGCAGCAAAAAGGCAATGCAAGGCGGCTGTGGTGCAGCCTCACTGCTGAAACCTGCGCAAAACCCAGAGGTACTTGAGCCTCCCTTTAAAACATTAGCTTCTCCTGAACGCATGCATAGCAAAACTGTCATTACTCTGGCTATTAGTAGTCGTTTATCAGTTACGCCCAGGATCTGCAGCAGACTTCAACAATTACTCCAGTTTTACCATTTGATTCCATCCATATTTCATCAGCACGCTACTACGGCCTGCATTATACATGCTATACATTCCTCCAGCACGTTCAGTACTCTGCAGAGAAATGATGTATCGAATAAGCCCTAGAGTCAGTCTCCAGGAAGTTGCATTACGAAATTGCCTAATAAGATCATTCGACACACGTTGATTACACTCAACAACGTCACCTTTCATTTGAACAGGCAACTTGGATCATATCTTGCCTTCAGGGAAAGAAGGGCAAAATCTTTTTAAGTCACCACTAAACATTAAAGCTACATTATTAAGAAACGTAACTCAAACTCTTTCAGCAGAGACCTAGCCAGACAGATTTTCCAACTCTGTGGCATTTGACACTGAAAGACAAGCAAATCAATCAAATGTGGTTGGTCAGGGAAGATTTTCATTAGATGTCTTGCTTACTTTTTTAATCCCTACTGTGTACCTACATCAGTCCACTACTTTGGCAATGCAAAGATAATAAAAAATTATTCATACTAGTACAATTTATATATAGAATATATTTCCTCTAAATTCTAGATCATAGTATCTCTTCTGAAAAAGGTGAATGCAAATAATATAAATCCTGGCTGAAACACTAACACACACACAGAAAGTTATTTGACCATAGAACTGCTACAGTAATGTTTTTGCTCGTATTAAAAACAAACAAACAAACGAACATAGGCATAAATGCTAAACACTATTCACTGGGATATTGTTTCTGAAAAATCCATAGAATGTATCTAGGGACATAAAGCGAAATAGTCTGATTTACAAAATCTCTTGGATTGCCAAAACCGTTATTGATGAAAACCAAAAATAAATCCAAACAGGAAATCAGAGGAAAAGCGGTACTTTTAAAGCAGGATGTTTACAAGCAAGTTTCAATACAGTAGTAATGAAAAGTGTGTGATCCCAGAAGGCGTTTGCTCCAGCTTCTTGCATGCAGAAGCTCTGCCCTTCCATCGCTGCCCTAGGAGAGCGCTCTGCTCTCCCTGAGGCACACGCACGGGAGGAAACCTGGCCAGGAGCCGCTCTTCCCGTGGGCACGGTGCCACCGGCAAGGGAACGTAGCTGGCAGGAATAGGGAGAAATACATGAGCAGCATTGTTCTATACCTTGCCCGAGAGCTGAAGGCTGACCTGTAGCTCATAGGATACCTGAAAATTTGGCAGCAAATACTAAATTGTAGGGGAAGCTTTAGAGGCCATTCAAGTTCAGACTTTGGAAGGTTTCTGAAATACTTTTCCCACCAATGGCCTTTCCACATTCAGGTATGATTTATCTTAGATTCAGTTGCCTTTCTTAAATAGCATAATTGTATTTTAATATTAGAATTCAGAACTCACTTATCCAGTGACTCTGTCCTCTTAAAAATCAATGGTATGTTTGCCACTAGTCTTAAAAATGAACAAGATTGGGGTTTTCCAGAGTGATCACACAAGGACGCTCCTTCCCTGGGTCACTTTGTTCAGGCAACTTTTCTGTGAGCAAAGACACTGTAAGACACACACAGTGTAAGAGGACAAAGTGATTATTTATCAGCTAATATACACAAAACAGATAACTAGTACAAATGAGCAATTCTCCTAAGGAATAAAACTCTCTCCACCCAGATGAGACACCTGATGAGTCTCTGCTCTCCAGGGAGCTGTCATTCATTGGGGAAGGATGGGTCGAAATGGGGCAACACTTCATTTTGCTGAGTTTCCACCTCTGATTCTCTTTTTTTCTCAGGGTTTTATAAACTGTTGTCAGTACTTTTCCTTCTGAATATTGTTGTATTTCAACTGTTGTATTTCAGGTGTACTGAAATGAGATAGGAATCCTCAAAGTCTCATCATCTTTAGCACTAACTCCTCTGCAGCCTTGTGCAAGACATTTACATTTTGTTTGCCTCGATGCCCGCTCTGAAAGGGAATTAATCATTCTTAGCTGTTCATCCTGTTGGCATACAGCAAGAACTTGACCATTTCTTACGGTGTTTTTTGAAAATGTAAATTGTCACCTATGGAAAATTCTAAATATCACAGACGTGACTCAGGAAACCACATGCAAGAAAACTTCTGAAAAGAATAAATTTTGATTAAATAATGACTTGGGGATTAGGTCTGTTATTAAAAAGATAAAACCAGCCTATTATCCAGCTTTCATAGCCATCAATGTTCACCATAAATCATAATGAAAAAATTAGTTACATCCAATAGTACTAAATTCAGAGGAGTTATTAGTGTGATTTTAGTACTTCTTACTATCTTCATTTTCTTGGAAACTTACAGCATATTTTTAAACATCATACTGAGAAAACACTAAGAAACAGAAATTCAATATTTTCAAGCAAGCACCCTTACTGAAAATAGTTACAGTATTTTCTCTCTTTTTCCTACCCTTTTCTTTTTGAAAGTTCCATCAGCTCAGCTCATTACCACTACCTTTTGATCTACATAAGAGTCTTCAGCTGGAAGTAGGTTGAAAAGTACAACAGAAAGAGAAGAAGTTAGCACAAAGTAAGGCGCGATCCCACAAGACAGGCAGATTCTTCCAGCCCTTCCAGGCTGCCTCTGGTTAGCTGGGAGGGAATATTTTTGACAACCCTGCTGCCTTTGCTAGTAATTTTAATTTTCACCTTTTTCTACTCTGTGAAGTAGCTAAGACTTCGTTTTACAGCGTGGCTCTACTTTAGGTACATCTTGAAAACTCCCAGCTGCTAACGATGGCATTTAGCCAGTGGTTGGCAGACAAGAACTTTGATGCCTCCACAAACACCTTCTGGCTTAAAACCATATATTTGACATCTTCAGCCTCGGAGGTAGATGATGATCAGCCCCAGCCTGGATATTTTCTTGGAAACTTGAATAATGGAGATAATGATAAAGAAAAAAAAAAAGCCATTTGTGTGGTATACAGTGAGTCGATACCCTGCAGGTCTGGCCTCACTCATAAAACAAACATCAGGGTCTAGGGACCCCAGTTTCTCACTCCATTATGCATTTAGAGGGTTTATAATTGATTAATGATGTATAAAGTCTCAATGCTTTACTTTTACTGAACATTTTCATATTACAATGCACAGAAATATTTCCATTATAAGTCTTTGATGGCAGATGTAGTCTGTATCCACCTCGTATATTGACTGCCATATGCTATGCATCACTCCATGTCAGAGGGGATACTCATTACTGTTCAACAGCAACCTTGTTAGACAAGTTCTCAAATGAGAACCTACACATTACACAAAAGAAACTGTCACCCTGCCTGTTCCCTTTATGTATTTACAATTTGCATTTATCTTTCAGTGTTCCGATACACAACTTTTCTGAGATATTTCCTCTAAGACATTTTATTATTTGTTTACAGTAATTTAGCTACTTTATCAACCACTTAGATGACATATTTACCCAGCTTCTTCATCTGGAACATGTTTTCTTTTATGTCTATTAATCTACACTGCACTTTCTACAGCAGAATTGTAGCTATTCAATAATTTAAGCTTTGACATTATGAGACTTAGTCTCTAACATTCATAGTACTATTCTGGAGAACCCTCACATTATCGCATACTGCTCTATATATGCTATACTGATAGGTATTCAACATTTCATTTTAAAATGTTAAAATATAAATGCAAATTGTGTAAGCATGATCACACAGCTCATCATTAGAAGCAGTTATTAAACGGAAACCAAAATTTGTGCTAAACTAATGCTACTTATTTAACTCCTTAGCTCTAAATCTAGATATCATTAAAGACTGATCTGCGAGGTTTCAGATACATACTGTCTGCTTTCTCCTCAGTAACAACAAAGAAGAAATAGTGGAAAATAATGTGCACATTGCACTGCTCTTCAAAAAATAATTGAGCCGAGCAAGAGCAATGCTCAAGAATTGTTAGTGTTTTTAAAAATACTGCACCATAAAAATAAAATTCTGTCTAAAAACCACTGTATCAGTCACAGGCACTTTTCCAAAGTCTTGCAATGCATTTTTTCTGCAGTGTGCAGCATTCTTCAAATGAGAGTATACAGTACTTCCTTGATTACAGTTTAAAAGTGAAACATAAAAATCTTGGGAGTTAAATGTTTTTTCATTCAAACTCATTCTTTTTTTATTTCTATGGCATGAAACCCATGCCAGCTTTATTTTGCAGGACTTTGTACTCAGAGTACTTAGAGGGTGGCATATGCAGACAAAAAACATTTTTATAAATCTTTCTCAACATGAGAAGTTAAGTTTCTGAAAACCCTGCAGTGATGATTTTCTTCTGTATCAGAATTTGGTGCTAAATGATTTTAAACTTACTGGAGATAAAAAATATGTTTCGGGGGAAAGGGGATAGATTGGTTGGAATTTAAAAGCTTTTTCAAATATTCCATGTAAAAAAAAGGCAAATATGCTCTATAAAATCAATTTTAATTACAGAAATCTTCTCGGGCAGGGTGACCCGGCCGGGTGGAGAACCAGGCTCTCGCTTCCAGAGCCATCACTCAGCACGGAGCAGGCCCCGATGCTGCCGCTCGCGCCCGGCCGTTGCAGGCTGGCAGCGCCAGGCCGCATCCCTGACTCGCGGCACCGCAGCCACGGCCCTGCCCGCGCTCCGGGCACGCAAGCAGCTGGGTGCGGCATCTCCAATGCTCCATCGGAAGGTGACTGGTGCAGCTCTGGGCTGGTGCCGTCGCCCTAGAGAATGTCAAGCATGTACGACAAGAAACAACTGAAAGAAAAAACAAGATTCTTACAGAAATGGAGAAAACAACGCAGTTTAGTTACAATTCATGACATACGTACCTTTCACAGCATAACCACCAACCACGAGGTGTTGGAAATCACAGCTGCACACTAATAACCAAGGGGCCTAAACCCAATGGCCATCTAGAAACAGTTTTCCTCATTCCTTTAGAGTCTTCAGACCTGAACAGTGCTTAATGTCATAACTGATCACACTGGTAAAGTTATTCAGAACTGTAAAATATCGCCAAAGAGCTTATATCTTAAAATGGCATCAGCTGCTTGACGGGTTTCTTCGGTAAATGTGACCTCACTTGGGATGCACCTAGTGTCACCAGAGACTTCTGGAAATCACTGAGGCTAAAGAAGCACCCAGAGAATTTGGGAAATGCTTAGAGAGGAGCAAATACTGTGGAAATAGAAAACACCAATATTTCCTTAATTATTTTATGGATTTGTTTTCACTGAGCTTTTGTTTGCCCTCTGCAAATATTTGCATAATCGAGTTTCAGAGACATTAACGTTCCCAGAAAACACATTACAGCTGTTGAATTTCAAAGCTGAGATTTTTCAAACTCCAGACTAAACCTATACAAATAAATGTACTTGTGGATGTAAACTGAGATTTTACTGAAGGCAACCACGGGAAATTCACAGCTGAGAAATTATCATCAGAAAAGAGAGTCATGGGTAGCTTATATTTGGGCTTTAAACACACAAATCCTTTGTTATTATGACTTCCAGAAGTCAGATACTTTGGTCTGAAAAATCAGTGGAAATATTTCTTGTATGGGCACAGTCCTGTCATCTCCAGGTTGAAAGCAAAAATCAAACCGAGTCTCACACCTGCGCAACGAAGGCCATTCACACGTGAGTCAGATACGTGTGACACGCCATCCACAAGCACACCTCCTGAGGTCACCAGCGTAGCTCTGAGCCGTTCACTTCTCTTCCTCTTCTTGTTACGACTGACTTGGTATTCTCCTGCCACTTGTCATGCTTTCTATGTTTCCTCCTTTTTCCCCCCAGAATACGTCAGCCCCAGGCTTGGCTCAACAGAGCCGTGCAGGGACAAAGCCACAGTCGATTCCCCGCAGCCTGTCCCATCTCACAACACGGTCATTCACTTGCTCGCACCTCTCTGATGCAACCAACCTACAAATACTCACCCCCAGAAAGAAAGGCAAAGCCACAAACCTCTTGCACTGCAAAGGGAAGGACAGTGAGGGTCCTGTGCTCCCCCTCGCCTGCCTCCTGCCGGGAGCTGCTGCCCTGCCCGTACCAGGGCTAGGGCCCCTCCGACCTCCGGGCGAGCTGGGTGAGCAGGGCAAGCACAGAAAGCTTCCTCCCACCTCCAGAAGGGAAACAGTTAACAGAAGGAGTTTGCCTTAATTCCATGGAAAAACAGCTTCATTAAGTAGGAGCAGAATCTCTGCCTGGCTGAGCACCGCTGGCATCAGAGGCAACAGAGCTTGTGAGCCTGCCCCAAACTCCGGTTTTCAGCGCCAGCCATTAGACATCGTGTCCTGCACAGAAAAGATCAACTAAGTGATTATTGATATACGTATAAATTACAGCAGGAAAACTTTTAGTCAATCATTGCAGTGCTGCTAAGATGCTTTTATGGGTTCGGATTAGCAGGAGAGGGGGAAAAGGATCCTCACACGCAGCAGAAACTAATACGTCCCAAAAGGGGATGATGCACAGCAATTTCCTTCCAACCTCACGGAGGAGCAAGGTTAGGACGGAGATTCAATAGCCAGCCTGTTCTGCTGCTCAGCACCACGCACACTGGATTTGCTTTTTGGGTAAAATGTGAGTAATGGGAAAGCGCAAAAGCTCTGGGGGTTGATTCCTTCCCGGTTCAGGAGCTGTGGCTGCAATCTCAACACGTCCAAACCTATTCATCCTGCCAACGGGCAAAAGGGTTAAAGAAAAAAGTAATAAAACGTCTCCTCCCTTCCCTAAATTTACCCAAAAAGCTAAAGTAAGCCCAAAGGCCTCCCTCCTGCAGTGAAATGCTGCCTCACACCAGGTGTCAGGACCCCAGGTTTGGGTGCTTACAGGTGGCTGAGCACGGGGGGAACCGCGGGTGCTCCCCGGCCCCGTGCCCATGCCACCAGGAAATAGAGGAACGCAGAGGCAGGGCTCGGCTCTCAGTTATCACACACAAGTATCTGTAGAAGCTATTTTTTAAAATGATGCTCATGTCTGCAGGTCATCTCCGCAGCGAATATGAAGAGAAATGTTTGTGGCATTAATCCCGCACCGGCAGACAGATGCGGCTTTCAAGCTGAGTAAGTGTTTAGTGCTCTAAAGGGAAGGGGGGGAAAAAAAGATTTCTTTTAGATATATAGCTTAATTAGGAAGTCAGGGATCCTCCTGCCTAAGCAATTGATTTTACAAAAGAAAAAAAGTTTGTTTCAAAATGTAAACCTGCTGTTCATCTGTAATGTCCAGGGAAAACTAAGCTGAGCGATAGACCCTTGCCTTATACTGCTGAAACCACAAGTTCCAAAGCACAAATAAGGCTGATAAACCAACAGCATGTAAACGAAGTTTCTTCATGCCTCGAGTGTTATATCGACGAGCAAACGCAGCGCAGGATGCGCCGAGGGGCCGGGCCGCTCACTGCCGCGGCCCCCGGCGGAGGGGACTCGGCCCCCGGCCCCAGCGCGCAGCTCAGGCTCTGCTGCCCGCCCCTGCCCGCGCAGCTCCCGCGCCTTCCAGCTCCGGGTTCGCCTTTAATGACATACGCTTCAAAGCAAATTCGATGTTAAGTGCTGGCATGCGGCACCGAACTCTCAAGCTATAGGAAAATAAAATAACCTAAATGCCGCCCTTTAACAGAATAGCATCAATTTGTCCATGCTTAGCAAGCCATTAAGCACCTCCGAAGTCTGCTGCTGTAAATCACAGGAGCTTGCATGCTCCTGTTAACCAAGTAGCTTTCATTTTGATTTCTCCACAACTGTGTTAACATAAAAATTTGTAGAAATCTATGAGCAGAAATGTCACTGGATTACTCTATCTGACATCTCTTACATACAAAGGTAGCTTAGGTTTTACAAGAAATAATGAGCCTACTGTTATTATTGGAATATTCATTTTTATAAGCTACATCAATTAAAACATTACAGAGTAAGTTTAAAACAACTTACTAATTTGAAGAAACTAAGAATTTAACACCTACATACTGTCATTGCCTCTCGCAGTGCTAAACCACTATTGCTCAGGTAGCTTAATTTGGGCAAAGATTACCAAAATAATTTTTGTATGCTTGAAAAATATTTCTAAAGGGAAAAAAACTATATAATTATTGACATAACTTTCTCAACAAACTTATTTTTATTACTATTTCTGTCACTACACAAACCAAGGGGCCCAGTCATAACTAACCCTCTGTCTGTGTTTTTTCAGGTTTCTTGCCCGAATTGCCTGACACTTCCAAAACTTCATCCTCTGAGATTTGAAAACTTTCTTCTAACTTGTAGCCTAAGCAAAGGGCCGGGAGAAAGGTTCATTCTAAAAAATTGTGCAACTTAAAGGCCAACCTGGCCCCTTCTTCCCACAGGAGATGGAGAAAGCCACCGGCACCATGAAGCGCTTCCCCTGCACGGGAGCTCTGGAGTTTTCCCCAGCAGGAAGCCTGTGGACACGGAGCTGCCCTGCTTCCAGGGGCCATGGTGACACCGCGCTGCAAAGCCCACCTCTGACACTTCGCAATAAAGCGTGTCATCCCTGTCTGCCGGTTTCTCTTTAAGGCTGTGACCTTCTATGACAACGTCAGTGTGACTGGCCAGATCGAGCAACGTAATCTAATCTAGCAGCCGATATCTCTAGCAGCATCTTCTCAGCCGAAGCCAAAATGCAACACTCCAGCCTAATCTTTGACTTGCCAGCTGCCTTTCACCAGCCACACTCTGAGATCCCGTCCTGCGGCTTCCTCCTCCCTTCCTTTCTGTTAAGCTTCCGCAGGGCTCGTGCTGCCCATCCTTGTCCCTCGGTAATGCCACACACAAACTCAACCTGCACAGCCGTCCCCATGCACGGAGTCACCGATCTGTCTGGTCCCAGGCACCTTCTCCCCACACCGCAATTTCAGATTGTTTTTCTGACCTATCCTCAGGGAAGAGGTCAGCAGCCTAAGGCCGGTGTGGTTAACACCAGGCTTTGAGCATCCTTTGCCTCCGTCCTGCTTCCCTCGGGGCCCCCAGCTTGCCCCATGCACGCCGAGCCGAGCTAAGCCCAGCAGATGCCTCCAGCCCACAGCTCAGCCCGCTGCTCCCTTTGCAGTCAACACCGAGAAACAAGCGTTTCAGAGCACAACTCGCTCAAACTATTTCACGGGTTAACTTAAAGATGAAATAAATCCTGCCCTAGTTCACAGCAGCTGCATTACCTTCGTGGCTCAGGACTGTGGAGTCTTTAATTAAGCAGGTGACTCTGCCTTTCCTTAGGTGCCTGGGATCAGCGTGTATTGCTGTGAATCACTCGTAACTCCACTCACAGTGTAAGGAACCTGCACTTCCGATTCCCTTTCTTTGAAACAAAAAGCCCTTGAGGCATTCTGCTACTGTCATGTGCCACATTTTCAGGAATCATAAAGGTTAATTTGTAGGGGAGTAACGATGATTCTTTCCTCCTAGCACACTGCCAGTAACGTTGGGTGTTGTCAACACACATGAGAAGTCGAAGTTATTGACCCAGAAAACTGTCAAATGATTAACACAGCACAATCACTAACCTGGATGTTGCGTGATTTGACATTTATAAATCTCTTTGAGGACCTCAACTAAAAATCTTTAAAAATGAAAGGTCCTAAATAAATCCCAGAGAGATGTTTAGCTGGGGAACGGCATGCAAATCTTACCATGCTCAGTTTAAGAATGAAATACTGAACAAGGTAAGCACAAAATTATTTGTACATGTTTTAGTAGAACAGGTTTGGATTAAAGAATGAGAAAGATTAAATCCACCATGATGTGGTGTCCTTTCAGGGAAGCGTTATCTAACACTCACAGACCCGTATCTTAAGTGGCTTCGGACAGAATCAAACTTAATGCCATATTTCTTGAAGTAATGATTTGTGGTAGGAAAATTATATGATTACAATCCAGGAAAGTACTAACCTATTATTAAATATACTTTATCATAATGTTCATGTGTTTTTGTGTATATTAGTTTTACAGTGAGTGCCTTTTCTAAATTCCCAGCATTATCGTTAAGTTAAAAGTTATAAATTGCGTATGTATTAGAATACAGTGGCGTGCATATGTGTGGCTATATATATTATATGCATAAAGTCTACAGCACAGAATCAGTATATATACTTTAACACATGCAACTATCAAACAGCTTGTTTCTAATTGCTTTTAAGTTTTTATGAAACGAGCAGGGAAGTAAGAACATCAGGCTTTGAAAGCACGTTAACCATTTGTACAGGCAGGGAACAGCCAAGAAGCGCGACCCCCTGGCAGGCTGATGGCCAGCAGTGAAACCAGGCTCCCTGGAGAGGAGCGACCCCAACGCTGCTGGGCAGAGCCGCCCGCGGCCCCTGCGATGCGCTGTGCGAGGGCAGCAGCCCTGTGCTGACACCGTGCTGTGCCTCACAGCATAAATGTGGGATCTGAGAGCACCTTTTCCCTTCTTTGATAACCACTTCCTTTTTTTTTTTTTCCACTAGTCCTGCATTTAAATGATCTGTTTTTCTTCCAGTTGGTACCCATCAAAAGTCACCTAAATAAAACTAACCTTGATGTTCTCTTTGAGTTAGAGCAATTGCTTTCATAATAGACTGGAAGGGGAAAACATAAATATTCCATTATTTTTCTTCACTCCTGCAGCTATTTGTTAGTAACCGCGCATCTTCTCCTTACGATGAAGGAAGCGATGTTTTTAGAAGGAAAAGGCACTGGTTCTGCTGTGGTGGTACAGATGTTGGCAGGGAGACTGAAACAACACAGAAAGGTAATACATGGAAATGGGAAGATTTAGAGGTTGTGGTTCTTCAAGTTTCCATCTAGAGACCTGCAGTACCTGACTACACTAGAAAGCTTGTTCTCCATCATGGCTGTATTTTTGGTCCATAAAATACAAATAAAACACACCCCCAACTGCCCTCAACCCAAACTTGATCACAAACGGTTCACTAGAATGGAAGAACAGCAACTGCAGGTGATGAGGATGCAGAAGAGCCCAAAATGCTTTCAGGGAACAAGAGCCAAGGCACCTCTGTTATGCTGCAAGCCAGTCTCTTCACATAGCGCTACAGTCACTTTTGGTGTCCCCTAACTGCTTGCTACATGCCTCCAGAGGAAGGACAAGCACAGGGTTATCCACCTAGCATTTACATAAATAAAAATCCCCGCTTTCTTCTAAAGCTGCATTTTGAGACAGCCGCTCCCGGCACACGGAGCTGTGGCCCCAGCTGGTAACACGCGGCACGGCGATGCTCTGGTCATCCAAAGACCTAAGCAAAATACCCTGCAAACCTATTAGTTTTACATGTATCACTTTTTTTTTTTTTTAAACATTACTAAGCTGCCATCAACTGCCTTCCTAACAATGTTCCTTGTGCCCTTTGTTATATACTATCCTGGATAATTCATAATTGAACGTTTGCTGAGATTATCTGTTAGTGACTTGGTTTTGATATAATGGATTTCAGAAAGACTGTTCTCATTTTAAGGGATTTATTTCCCAAACAGCTGGTAGATTTGAGCCATTCCCACACACGCACAAAGCCTATTTTGCGCACATCCTGTGGGCATTTAGAGATCAAACTACCTGAGGTTTCAACCCAAAAAGCATTACCGAGCAGTCTTTATCAACATCGACAGCTACATATTCGCATCCCCTGGCTTTAGGAGGAGACGCGTGAACAGCAGCCTGCAGGAGCAGGCAGAGGTTTGCGGCTGAGGTGCAGTTTCGGTGTAAAAGTCCCACTTGCTGCAAACACACAGACAAGTCCACAGGGAACACAACAACCCCCCTCTAAATATGTGCTCTTCCACCCAGCTGTCAATCGGAGAACTACCGGTAAGCCACTGTTCATCAATTAGTGAGTGTGAAAACACTACTACAGTAAACCTGAAATGTGACAATTCCTGATACTGTCCCTGGATGCTGCCAAAATTTGCCGCGGAATTTTTGCTAAGGGCAGATTTGCACTTGCCTTTTATAGTTTACAATCTAAAAGCTAATGAATAAATAAAAGTGAAAGGAAGGCAAAGAAGCAAGAGTAGAGTAAAAAGGTATAACATACATATTATATTACATAGTGATTGTGTGCTTCTGAACACCAATTAGTAACTCCTTCCATGATCCAGCTCACAGACAGATCAATATTAGGTTGATAAAGGCAGAGAGCTTTTTGGTGGAGAATGTTTTACTATTAAAGAATGTGGAAAACCACAGAAATATTAGCTTAACTCTGTTTTTTCTTTAAGTGCAAATTGTAGTCCCAACTGTGTCAAAAGCAAGACATAAGTATTTCTGTTCTGCAGTACCTGTAATTTCTGTAGACATGTTTCATTTGAAAGAATTTCTAATGGCAGACCTTGGACAGCTGAGATATGAATTCTTTTCTAGTTCTGGTTTTTTTTTTCCTTTTTTTTTTTTTTTTTTCTCCAAGCAAGGCAAACAATGTTTTAACAGACCTTTCCTCTGTGTGTGTGTCGGGGGGGGGGAATCATTTGGCTATTTGTACAATACAAATGTGCACAACAGCAGAGTGATGCTCCTGGAAGATCTAATTTGCTCGCAGTGTTGACAAGATGAGCCAAGAATGTAAGGAAGAAAACCAGGTCCATTGCCCAGGGGCTCCTGAGGTCCAGGCTGCAACGATACAGAAGCCAGGCAGGCGTTTAGCATTCCCAGCCAGACCCTAAAACTTTTTGTTACAGATCTGAGAGTGCAAGATCATTATTCGCAGTAGTGCCAGCAAGGTGGTACGATTTGCAATCATTTCTGAAAAGCTGTAAAAAGGCTTAGAGGTAAAAGAAGGCTTTAGGAGATTTTGCACTTTATCCAAGGGGTTTTCTTTCCTGCTTTGTATTGGGTTTCCTCTGCCAACTCGTTGCTGCGTCACTGAGACCACTTTGGAAGCAGCACGGCCCATCCCCAGGGCTCACGGATGCAAAGGCAGCACCCTTCCCTCAGCCAGCAAGGAGGTGAGAGAGGGGCAGGATAGCAATTTCTGTTTACCATAGCACATAGATGAGATGTCTTTGGTTCCTGTACCGGACAGAAACGTAAACCATAATAAAGAGGAAAAAGAAGGGTTTTCACAGATCTCATTCCAGTAGGTGTGAAGTATTTCTGTAACCAATTTTTCTTGCATTTTCATAATTTCTGGAATTAACACTGTTTCTTGGCAAGACGTGATTAATATGCCACTTTTATTTGTCTGATCACTAATGACATATTTAGAAATAACTTCCAATATGATGCCCTCATTACCATAGGGCAGCTACTACCCTTCATACAGACTTTCTCATGGAATAGCCACCTGCTTAGCATGGAAGCACTTGAAACTATGTATAAAGCACATTTTACACCTGACAGATTGAATTAAGAGCAGAAAAATTAGATGGTTTTCTAATGGCATCAGTATTATGGGTTCGTGTCTAGAAGGCTCTGATTCATGTTCTCTCTTTTTGAAGACTATTGACTCGTCTGGGTCGGCCTTTTTTTTGTTTGTTTGTTTGTTTGTTTGTTAATGGCATATTGATATTTGTTGTTGTTGTTGCTTTGGCTTAGAAGTCCAGTCAAATGAATTTAATAAATGTTGCTAGCAGTGAAAAATTAGCATTGGCTGTAGCTAACGTAGGAGAGGAATACTTCCCAGAGCAAGGATCACACTGCTCAGGCCCCGGTACCTGCAGAGGATGAAATGGCTTTAAGTGACTTAACATTGTATCTGCTGAGGCTTTCGGGTGGACCAGGGCAATTGTAATTCACCACTTCCTGCGACCCTGCACATTTGAGCATGTAATAACCGGCCATTTGCAGCGAGATGGATACGGCTACACGTCACCCGACCGGTCATTAGAGCCCCGGGTCAATCCCACCCCGTCCATGAGCCTGTGGTACCCACCACACACTACGCACTGCAGCGCAGCCTACGTGGAAACGACGGTGCTGATGGAAGATTTACACCTTTAATCCCCTCCTGCCTCAGCTCCAAGTCACGACTTCTATGCCCAGCAGCTACCTGGATAAAGCGGACGCATCGCACAGCCCGGCTGCCCGTTTGTCCGGCTCCCCCGTCGTTCCGAGGCAACCGGATTACTGGTGTAAAGTTTCTTGATGTTATATTGTCACAGCTAAGGATCAATAACCAAATTGCGTTATCAGGTTACTTCCAGAGGAAAAGAAAATAAAAAAGGAAAGCACTTATTTCCACAGAGATACTTCTCAGGGAACACAGATCCGCCTAGGGGCTTCCCTAGACCCTCACAGACACCGGTACCTCTCCGAGGACGCGGCTGCCGACCGAGGCGGGGGCCAGGGGCCGGCAGGGAGCGCGGGCGGGCGACCCCCGGCTCCAGCCCCGCGC